>JAJHIY020001136.1:400000-755000 GCA_022114975.2 Lampris megalopsis | reverse complement strand
GTCCTGATCTGACAGGATGGTTATTACACATGTAAGGCATGTGAAGGTTTATACGTCCTGATCTGACAGGATGGTTATTACACATGTAAGGCATGTGAAGGTTTATACGTCCTGATCTGACAGGATGGTTATTACACATGTAAGGCATGTGAAGGTTTATACGTCCTGATCTGACAGGATGGTTATTACACATGTAAGTCATGTGGAGGTTTATATGTCCCGATCTGACAGGATGGTTATTACACATGTAAGTCATGTGGAGGTTTATATGTCCTGATCTGACAGGATGGTTATTACACATGTAGTAATGTGAAGGTTTATATGTCCTGACCTGACAGGATGGTTATTACACATGTAAGTCATGTGAAGGTTTATCTGTCATGATCTGACAGGATGGTTATTACACATGTAAGTCATGTGAAGGTTTATCTGTCCTGATCTGACAGGATGGTTATTACACATGTAGTAATGTGAAGGTTTATCTGTCCTGATCTGACAGGATGGTTATTACACATGTAGTAATGTGAAGGTTTATAGGTCCTGACAGGATGGTTATTACACATGTAAGTCATGTGAAGGTTTATATGTCCTGACCTGACAGGATGGTTATTACACATGTAAGTCATGTGAAGGTTTATATGTCCTGACCTGACAGGATGGTTATTACACATGTAAGTCATGTGGAGGTTTACATGTCCTGATCTGACAGCATGGTTATTACACATGTAAGTCATGTGAAGGTTTATATGTCCTGATCTGACAGGATGGTTATTACACATGTAAGTCATGTGAAGGTTTATATGTCCTCATCTGACAGGATGGTTATTACACATGTAAGTCATGTGAAGGTTTATATGTCCTCATCTGACAGGATAGTTATTACACATGTAAGTCATGTGAAAGTTTATATGTCCTGATCTGACAGCACGGTTATTACACATGTAAATCATGTGAGGGTTTATATGTCCTGATCTGACAGGATGGTTATTACACATGTAAGTCATGTGAAGGTTTATACGTCCTGATCTGACAGGATGGTTATTACACATGTAAGGCATGTGAAGGTTTATACGTCCTGATCTGACAGGATGGTTATTACACATGTAAGGCATGTGAAGGTTTATACGTCCTGATCTGACAGGATGGTTATTACACATGTAAGGCATGTGAAGGTTTATACGTCCTGATCTGACAGGATGGTTATTACACATGTAAGTCATGTGAAGGTTTATACGTCCTGATCTGACAGGATGGTTATTACACATGTAAGTCATGTGAAGGTTTATACGTCCGGATCTGACAGGATGGTTATTACACATGTAAGTCATGTGAAGGTTTATACGTCCTGACCTGACAGGATGGTTATTACACATGTAAGTCATGTGAAGGTTTATACGTCCTGACCTGAAGGATGGTTATTACACATGTAAGTCATGTGAAGGTTTATATGTCCTGATCTGACAGGATGGTTATTACACATGTAAGTCATGTGGAGGTTTATATGTCCTGATCTGACAGGATGGTTATTTCACATGTAGTAATGTGAAGGTTTATATGTCCTGATCTGACAGGATGGTTATTACACATGTAGTAATGTGAATGTTTACATGTCCTGATCTGACAGGATGGTTATTACACATGTAAGGCATGTGAAAGTTTATATGTCCTGATCTGACAGGATGGTTATTACACATGTAGTAATGTGAAGGTTTATATGTCCTGACCTGATAGGATGGTTATTACACATGTAAGTCATGTGAATGTTTATATGTCCTGATCTGACAGGATGGTTATTACACATGTAAGTCATGTGAAGGTTTATATGTCCTGATCTGACAGGATGGTTATTACACATGCAAGTCATGTGAAGGTTTATATGTCCTGATCTGACAGGATGGTTATTACACGTGTAAGTAATGTGAAATTTTATATGTCCTGATCTGACAGGATGGTTATTACACATGTAAGTCATGTGAAGGCTTATATGTCCTGATCTGACAGGATGGTTATTACAAGTCATCACCAAGTTACTTGTTATGACTATTTTAGTTCAGAAATAAGAAATTTCACGTATATTCATCTTACTCTAACCGGTTATTTTCTTGCCCGGTGCGGGATTCGATACGGGGTGTACTGCACCACAAGGCGACATCACTAACCGCTCGGCTAAAGGGTCAGACTCGTTAGCTGGGGGCTAACGTGTCTTATTAGTAGTTTACACTACATTTTATGCTAGCTAACAAGTTAGCTTAGCAAGTCTGAGACTTAGCCGACGTTTTCTCCAAAAAGTGAAAATTGTCATCACGTACCATTACTTCACATGTTGCTGTTCCACCTTCAAAAAAGCATCACAACATCTGACTGATTTTGTAGGACAAACAAAGCTGTGCTGGGATATTTGTTCCAGCCCACTTAATAGAGCTTTTGAAAAAAAAAAGAATGAAAAAAAAACAGAAGAAAAAAACAAAAGAAATTTTTCATGTTTTCAAAATTTCTAAAGCCAAAAGTGCCCCAAGTTGAAGAATCAGTCTTTTATAGCAGTTTTAACATCGGAGACCGCGAGACTTCCGCGTGGCGGCGAGGTGAATTAAGGAGGTGCTGGCTCTTGCAGCCTTCCTCCAGTCCTCCAGTCCTCCAGTCGTCCTCTTCTGAGATCAGCAGTGGAGGATTCACTGACTTGTGAAACTCCCTCGTTTACTTTCAAGACTCATACCTGAATACACGTTTTGCGCCTTTAGGCCAGAACTTGGTAAAATGTTTCTTGCAAACCGTTTTTCGAAGAGAGGATCACAACTGTGACGTTTTATTTCCGTACGTTTGTCCGATTCCCGCTTAAAATGTCGTTCTTGTAAACACAAACGGACCATGGGAGCCTCGGTGTGAGCAGAGGTTGCTAAGGTCTGCTGTCCTCCAGCATGGCGGAGCTGTTCGTTGTCAGTGGAAAAGTCACGTGAGTGAGAACAACCCATATGCTGCCCGAGCTGACGCAACAGAGGTGTCACGCATGCGCAAGGTTGACAGAGCGGGCAGCGACGGGAAGTAGTGTTGGGCGAGCGCGCTAGAGAGTGAATAAGGAGAGGGAGCGGCGATAGCGAGAACAAACGTTTTTCCAAGGTTTTTAATCATCCCAACTGTAATGTCCGGTTATGTAATAAATCAAGCTGAACAGTAACTCTTGTGTTTGTGTATTTCATCACGTCTTTTCTGCCCCATGGCTGTCACATGTTCTGATCCTAGCACGTTCTGCGCATGAACCGTAACCCTCTACAATATACAAGACATACTGTAGCGAATTCGGGGGGGGGGCAGCCGGGAACCGCCACAGCCGGGACGCGAACTCGTGTCTCCCGCACCACAGACGACTACGTTAAGCAGTCGACTAAAGGGTCCGACCCGTTAGCCAAAGGCTAGCGATTCTATTTATCCGTGTACGTTAAACTACCCCCCCTGTTTTGGGAAGTGCGTCCCCGCGCTTCAGCATATCAACTCCCTCACGCCTCTGGGCGCACGCGCTTCCGATGGCCTCACGGTCTCACCATCCCACTTCTGACACCAATGTAGCGAATTGGGGGGGGGGGGGCAGTCCGGGAATCGCCGCAGCTGGGACATGACCCCGGATCTCCAGCATCACGGGGGACAACGTTAACCAGTCGACTAAAGGGTCTGACCCGTTAGCCGAGGGCCAGCGAGTCTGCTTATCCGTACATGTTACAATACCAATACTGCCACCTACTGGCCCGGTGGGCATATACCATTACATCCTCCTTCCTTTGAAGTTAATACAAAAAACAATAAGAATAAGAATACAAGGTAAGCATAGAGTCTAGAGACTGTTAAGCTATAACCAAACTTAGTCATCTAAGCTTTACACCACATTTTTAACACTTTCCTTTTCAGGTAAACTAACAAACGGGTAAGTCACATTAAGCTATTGCCATACCTACTCATTTAAACATTAAACAATATATTTAACATTTTTCTTTTCAGTACAGGTATACTGTATAACAACAAACAGGTAAGTCACATTAATGTAACTTTCTGATGTTTTCAAATAACTCCGCACTCCGATGTCTTGTAGGATATTTGCTAACCAAACTCAAAGTCTCTTTTTTTTATCCTACAAGTCCATTATAACTTTCTGTTTTCTAGACCTGCGCAGGACTAGTGTTTCAGTCGCTGGGGTAGGTGGAGGAAATTCAGTCGGGTGCACGTCAGGAGGATGCACAACAGGAGGCGTCACTTCAGGTGTCACTTTTATTCCTGAAATGTCTCCTGAGTCTCAAGCAGACCTCTGCAGTTTCTCCGCAGTACCTGTTCATCTTCAGGCCTAATGGTATATGACCTTGGACTTACTTCTCTTAGGACCATTGCCTTTCTGTGCCATGCAGAGGGCTGTTCGATTCTGACCACATCATGTTCTGCAAGAGGTTTCAGACTCCTGGCAGCCTTGTCGTGGTTCTTTTTCTGTTCCCACTTGAGCTGCATGTGTTTCTGTGTCAGTTCCATTTTCCTTTTTCACAGGCATGCATGGCAGTGTGTTGTGCAGTTTACGGTTCATGAGGAGCTTCACAGGTGATGCTCCACATGCCAGAGGTGAGGATCGATAGGTCAGCAATGCCAGGTAAAGGTCTGAGTTGGTTTCATTGGCCTTTTCAGGAGTCTTTTGACAATTTCCCCTCCTTCCCCTACCTTCCCATTTGCTTGTGGATGGAGAGGGCTTGATGTGGTGTGTTGGAACCCATACTCTTCTGCAAACATCTGAAACTCCAGGCAGCTATAGTGGGGGCCACTGTCACTCTGCGCTGTTTGAGGAATCCTGTGTCTGGCAAAGATGCTTTTCAGGCGAGTAATAACACTGCTTGAAGATATGCTGTTTAGCTGTGCGATTTCAGGATAGTTTGAGTAATAGTCTATTATTAAGAGAAAGTCCTTTCCATTCAGTTGGAAGAGATCTGTTCCTACTTTTTACCATGGCTCGGCTGGCATGTCTTGAATCAGCATTGGCTCTTTGGTTTGCTTGTAATGGTCTCTTTGACATGCGTCACATTTACTAGTCAGTGTCTCAATGTCTGTATTGATACCTGGCCAATAAACAGCTCCCCTAGCCCTTCTTTTGCACTTTTCAATGCCAAGGTGACCCTCGTGGATCCAGCTGAGCATCTCTTGGCACATAGACTCTGGAATGATAATCCTGTTTTGGCCTCAGCAGTAGCTCTGCCCTGATAGGATAGAATTGTGAGAGTTTACCTTTGTCCACCCATGTTGGAGGTTGGCCATCACTGTCTGCAATGACTCCCAGTTTCACCAACCAGTTGAATTCTTTCTTTAAGCTGGCTCGAAGTGGTGCCGGCACTCTCCGTGGGGCGTGCATGACTGGCCTGGCATCACTTTTCAGCTCCGTTCTGTAGGTGAATGGCAACATCCCTTGGCCTGTGACGCAATCAGGAAACTTTTGCACAATGTCAGTTCCTGTGTCGCTGTGAGTCTTAAGAACCACGTTTTCACTGTTGATTCGGTAGACCCTCTTGACCAGCTCAAGGTCCTCACATGCTTTGTCCCCTAGCAGTGACTCATGATCATTAGGAACAGCCACGAACATCAGGTGTTGTTGCTTCCCTTTCACATTCAGCCTGCACACCCCTTTGGTTTCTATCCATTGTCCATTATGTGCCTTCAGTGGGACTGTCCGTTTATGCATTTGAGGCTTCTCTTCAAGTGCTTTAACGTCTTTTACACTAATCAGGTTGGCTTTTTTCCCTGTGTCTAATTCGAAGAACACCCTTGTCCCATTAACTAACAGAGATGCTGTCCATTTGTCTGTTCCCACTATACTGACTTGATGTCCAGCGTCTATACTCTTAGTTGGCTGCACACTTTTCTCAGAGTCACAGGAAGCCATGTTCACTAAAAACGAGTCACTCAGTGAATCACTGTCCTCATCAGCTTCATCCACCACGTGCACCTTGCGTTCTTTCCTTTCTCTTGAAAAACACATTTTTTTTGCATAGTGGTTTTGTCCCTTACACCTGGAGCACGTCTTACCAAATGCTGGGCCTTGCCTAGGTTTGTGACGATCTCCACAACGTTTGCAGCCAAACGTGTCACTTTCCTTGCTTCGAGCGCCTCGGTATTTTCCACGCCCAGCGCATCAGCTCCAGCGGCGGTGAGCCGCATGGCGGTCTTCCGCTCACTCGACGCCCCTGTCCCCCCTATAGCCGCGACACACAGCTTGAACCGCTGCTTGACATTGCTCCAGTTCGCCTCTACGTTTCCGGTTGACTTTAAAGTCCGCGGTGGTTTCATCGCATCCATTTTCTGTCTGGTTCCCCCCTGTACCATGCAGTGTTCTGTTATGTAACGAATCAAGCTGAGAAGTCACATGTTCTGATCCTAGAACGTTCGGCGCATGAACCTTAACCCTCTACACCAGTGTTTCTCAACCGGGGGTCCGCGGACCCCTAGTGGTCCGTGGTGTAATTGCAAGGGGTCCGTGAAAATAAAATATCTTTAAAAAAAGATCCTATGACATTTATAGAAATAGGATTATTTCACTCAAATGTGACTGAGACCTTTATCCACCTAAACTATAAAGGGTAACAGGACTTTTTTCTCTAATTACATCTGTTTCACAAGTGTAATTTATTGTATTTTAATAAGAGATCTCGCTCCCATTTGCATTGTTAAAAGTTACTGAATACATATTCTGTTTTGTTACATCTATCTGAAAGTTACTGAATACATATTCTGTGTTGTCACATATATCTGAAAGTTACTGAATACATATTCTGTGTTGTTACATATATCTGAAAGTTACTGAATACATATTCTGTGTTGTTACATATATCTGAAAGTTACTGAATACATATTCTGTGTTGTTACATATATGTGAAAGTTACTGAATACATATTCTGTGTTGTTACATATATCTGAAAGTTACTGAATACATATTCTGTTTTGTTACATATATCTGGAAGTTACTGAATACATATTCTGTTTTGTTACATATATCTGAAAGTTACTGAATACATATTCTGTGTTGTTACATATATCTGAAAGTTACTGCATAAGAATTCTGTTTTGTTACATATATCTGAAAGTTACTGAATACATATTCTGTTTTGTTACATATATCTGAAAGTTACTGCATAAGAATTCTGTTTTGTTACATATATCTGAAAGTTACTGAATACATATTCTGTTTTGTTACATATATCTGAAAGTTACTGCATAAGAATTCTGTTTTGTTAACTATATCTAAGTTACAACTGAAAGCTCTTATTTTTGCCCCAAAGAGTGAATAAATGCTATAATGCAATTTAAAATGCAGTTTCTACTGTTTCTATCAAATTGCAACCCCCCCTCCCCCAAGATCAGGTGGAGGGGTCCTCAGGGTAGATCAAAAATACGCAGGGGGTCCAGGACCCCCAAAAGGTTGAGAACCACTGCTCTAAAAAAACAAGTTATACTAATAAGCCACGTTAGCCCCTAGCTAACGGGTCTGACCCTTTAGCCGAGCGGTTAGTGACGTCGCCTTGTGGTGCAGTACACCCCGTATCGAATCCTGCACCGGGCAAGACAATAACCGGTTACACCAGTACTGCTACTTACTGGCCAGGTGGGCACACATCATTACACCAACCACGAGAAGTTCTTCATCATAGTCATAACTGCGCACGAAAAAGAAGAAGAAAAAAAAAGTGGGCTGATAGGCAGGGGTGTAGCACAAAATTCTGGGCCCTATACATAAGCAGTCTCTGTGGGGCCCCTTTCCTTTTGTCTGTAACGCACACATCATCAGCTCCCCCTCCCCCCCACTACGACGCTGCTGCTGATAGGTCCAGTAGTTTGCGAGATTAGCTGCGGACACACACACACACGCATAATTCCCTTCCAGGTTACCGCCTGGCGGCGTTAAAGATGACGATGGAATGTGAAATGCCTCCTGAGGGGATCTGCAAAGTAGGCTTGCACACAAAAGCCACTGCCCCACAATGCTGTGCAAACGCACGTCACAGAGACGTCGTTTCAACCCTCTGTTTGTCAGGTGTGGCGATTGTGCTACAGGAGAAAAGGTGTACCTGTAACAGGAGTCTCGCACCCAGCACGAAGTCTTACTTTGTGTAACGTTCAAACACCCTGCAGGTTTTCACGTGAGAACACATTACCAGGAGCAAAATACTGTGTATTCTGTCTGAGTATCAAGCACCTAACCCTCGTAAACCTCCCCCGGTCTCAGGTCCGTTACTGTAAATCCAAACAAGCATCAACCCTACGGTTATCATGTACCAATATGGCACCGTCTCAGTCGAGGTTGAAATTAGGATAGATATTCAAAGACAAAGCCGCTACATATCCTCTTTGAAGCTATTTAAAGCTAACCCTTGACTCATACTGATACATATTCAAAGCTAACTCCTGGAAGCAAAAGGCCCTGAAATGATTTCATTATGGTTCAATACTAAGTGGTGGGCTGCCTTTTCTTTTCTTTTGCACCCACTGTCACATCTTGTTAAGTTGGTCACCTTTCCAGAAGCTTCGCTTTCTGGTTCATACACACCTAACACGCCCAATGCCAGACCTCCCAAGGCGATCCCAATGGCGTGACCTCTTTCCTCGTCGTTGGTGTACACACTAGCCAGCATTCCCATTCCTGCAACAGAAGTCATGTAGACACAACAAGGAGCGTGACTGGAGGTACCTGACTGTCACAGGTGACCATTTTAAACATATTTTTTCATTGGTAGAATAGCGGCGTTGGCTTTGCTTAATCTTATTTGTTAGGTATTTTTTTTGTTAAAAAAGAGCTCATCTATCGAGTCCTCACTAGTACAAAGCAGACACATTCACAGCTTTCCTAATTCTTCCGGAAGCCTTCTAATTCCCCTGTGAGACAAACATCAAATTTCATCACCATTCTTCTGATGGATTAAAGGTACAATCCTTAATTCAAATGTAAAGTAAAATGGATGCCCTAATACCAAATCACAGGATTGAAACCCGTTATCGCTTCCTTAATTTAGTCACAGATCTCTTAATACAAAACAACAACTAAATCTGAGTTTTCAATGTTTTCTGTAAAAGGTTTGTTGACATAGGTAATGTTTGTTAACATTGGAGTGAAATAGACCTATATTTTCAATTGCGATTGGTTGACAGAGACAAAATGCTTATTTTCAATCTATATCTCAGACTCTTCAATTAGGTATGTAAATATATTTCAATTTTATTAGGTCAAATAAATCACAGATTTGGCCTTTGAAGACATTAGGTATTTTGTTGCATCGCAAAAACTCAAGTTGCCCTCTCAGAGGCACTAAACAAGACTCAGTAAAAATCTGGGGGTTGTGATGAATTCCAGAAAACTTACAAGATCCTCTTTACCAATAAAAAGGGGGGCGGAGTTTTTCTCAGGTCCCTCATAAGATAAACAGTTTTACCCTTATCTCTCCCACTCCTTTCTTGCTTTACCTCTCTGGATGGTGGAGGAAGGGGTGGGGATGAATGGGGGTTGTGGGGTAGGAGTTCGTAGCTGTGCTTTACTTTACATTGTGCTTTGTGACTTCATCCTAACAAAAATATTTTCCGTGTATCAAATTAGTTCTTCAACTCCAGCTACTCCTGCAGATCCCGTCTTACCAAATTCATATCTATACAATGAGTCACTGATAGTCCCCGTTACAGCTTTTGAGACTCTCTCTCTTGATACTTTGTCTAAAAGCTTGTGGCAGCTTTTAAAGCAACTACTTGCTTACTTGACCCTTTACTAGCAAAACTTTTTAAAAGACCTCTGGCCTTTCCTGGGACTTACAATGCTGGACATTGTTAATTATCAGATGCGAGGGTAAGGACAGGATGTTGTGTTGCTGTAAAGCCCCTTGAGGCAAATTTGTAATTTGGGATATATTGACT
The DNA here is from genome assembly GCA_022114975.2 of Lampris megalopsis. NCBI lineage: Eukaryota > Metazoa > Chordata > Actinopteri > Lampriformes > Lampridae > Lampris > Lampris megalopsis. The sequence goes on along the minus strand of JAJHIY020001136.1, from coordinate 745,091 downwards.
TGACTTAACTTACTACTGGCACTGTTCTGAGCAGTTTTAAGACAGCTGTGGTCAAACCTCCACCGAACAAACCGCACCTTGATCCAGGGTCTCCTAATAACTATTGACCGATCTCTCCATTCTTTTCCAAAGTATTAGAGAGAGTTGTATATCAACAACTTTGTACCCATATAGAAGAAAACAATCTATATGAACCTTTTTAATCTGCTTTCAGCACCTGTCACTCCACTAAAACTGCTCTGACCAGAGTGGTGAATGATCTTCTACTTGCTATGGACTCTGATTCCACTTCTCTGCTTCTACTACAGGACTTCAGTGCAACCTTTGACACCATTCACCACTGTTACATTACACAGAATGAATTGTAATTTTGGCGTCTCTGACTTTGCTCTCTCCTGGCTTATGTCTTACTTATCTAGAAGAACACATTATGTCTGCTATAATAATATTACATGAAAATTCTCTGACATTAAATATGGCATACCTCAGGGCTCGGTTCTTGGCCCTCTACTTCTCTCTCTATATAGTTTACTTCTTGGCCAAATCATATGCAGTCATGGAATAAATTTCCATTGCTATGCAGATGATACTCAGCTGTATGTGCCTATAAGGGCTGATGATCCTATTCCAATGTATTTCCCGGGTATGTGAATGGTGTGATGTGAGTCTCTCCTGTGTGCATGTGTAGTCTGTCTTCCTGCCAGGTCTACATGGTGATGGTGGTTGTGTGGCTCAGGTCCTGGGCTGTTCTGGTGGTATCTGGACACTGCTTGGCATCCTCCTCATCATATTCTTCATAAATCTTATAACTCCATTATAATTCTGTTATCCTCTTTCAATGTTGTATTCTGTAAATTGTGCAAACACAACATCCATTGCACATTGTCCATCTTGGGAGAGAGATCCCTCCTTTGTTGTCCTATTTTTTCTCTCTGATAAAGGTTTTTTTTAGGGAGTTGTTCCTTATCCGATGCAAAGGTCTAAGGAGAGGAATGCGCTGTTGCTGTAAAGTCCCTTGAGGCAAATTTGTCATTTGTTATAATGGGCTACTACTACCACTACTACTACTTTCGGCTGCTCCCATTAGGGGGCGCCACAGTGGATCATCCGTTTCCATCTCTTCCTGTCCTCTGCATCTTCCTCTGTCACACAAGCCACCTGCATGTCCTCTCTCACCACATCCATAAACCTCCTCTTTGGCCTTCCTCTTTTCCTCTTCCCTGGCAGCTCCATATTCAGCATCCTTCTCCCAATATACCCAGCATCTCTCCTCCACACATGTCCAAACCATCTCAATCTTGTCTCTCTTGCTTTGTCTCCAAACCGTTCAACTGCGCGGTCCCTCTAATATACTCGTTCCTAATCCTGTCCTTCTTCATCACTCCCTGTGAAAATCTTAGCATCTTCAACTCTGCTTCTTCCAGCTCCACCTCCTGTCTTTTCGTCAGTGCCACTGTCTCCAAACCATACAACATAGCTGGTCTCACAACCATCTTGTAAACCTTCCCTTTAACTCTTGCTGGCACCCTTCTGTCACAAATCACTCCTGGACAGTTTTCTCCACCCTGCCTGCACTCTCTTCTTCACCTCTCTTCTGCACTCCCCGTTACTTTGGACAGTTGACACCAAGTATTTAAACTCATACGCCTTCGTCACCTCCACTCCTTGCATCCTGACCATTCCGCTGTCCTCCCTCTCATTCACACATAGGTATTTGGTCTTGCTCCTACTGACTTTCATTCCTCTTCTCTCCAGTGCATACCTCCACCTCTCCAGGCTCTCCTCCACCTGCACCCTACTCTATCTACAGATCATAATGTCATCCGCGAACATTATAGTCTATGGAGACTCCTGCCTGACCTTGTCCGTCAACCTGTCTGTCACCATTGCAAACAAGAAAGGGCTCAGAGCAGATGCTTGATGTAATCCCACCTCCACCTTGAACCCATCTGTCATTCCAACCGCACACCTCACCATTGTCACACTGCCCCCATACATATCCTGCACCACTCCTACATACTTCTCTACAACTCCCGACTTCCTCATACAATACCACACCTCCTCTCTCGGCACCCTGTCGTATGCTTTCTCTAAAGCCACAAAAACACAATGTAACTCCTTCTGGCCTTCTCTATACTTCTCCATCAACATTCTCAAAGCAAACATCACATCTGTGGTGCTCTTTCATGGCATGAAACCATACTGCTGCTCGCTGATCACCACCTCTCCTCTTAACCTAGCTTCTATTACTCTTTCCCAAATCTTCATGCTGTGGCTGATCAACTTTATACCTCTGTAGTTGCTACAGTTCTGCACATCGCCCTTGTTCTTGAAAATCGGTACCAGTATGCTTCTTCTCCACTCCTCAGGCATCCTCTCACTTTCCAGGATTGTGTTAAACAATCTAGTTAAAAACCCCACTGCCATCTCTCCTAAACATCTCCATGCCTCCACAGGTATGTCATCAAGACCAACTGCCTTTCCACTCTTCATCCTCTTCATAGCTGCCCTCACTTCCTCCTTGCTAATCCACTGCACTTCCTGATTCACTATCCCTACATCATCTAGCCTTCTCTCTCTCTCATTTTCTTCATTCATCAGCCCCTCAAAATACTCCTTCCACCTTCTCAGCACACTCTCCTCGCTTGTCAGCACATTTCCATCTCTATCCTTGATCGCCCTAACTTGCTGCATATCCTTTGCAGCTCGGTCCCTCTGTCTAGCCAATCGGTACAAGTCATTTTCTCCTTCCTTAGTGTCTAACCTGTCATACAACTCACCATACGCCTTTTCCTTTGCCTTTGCCACCTCTCTCTTTGCTTTACACTCCATCTGCTTGTACTCCTGTCTACTTTCTTCATCTCTCTGACTATCCCACTTCTTCTTTGCCAACCTCTTCCTCTGTATAACTTGCTGTACTTCCTCATTCCACCACCAAGTCTCCTTGTCTTCCTTCCTCTGTCCTGATGACACACCAAGTACCTTCCTAGCTGTCTCCCTCACTATTTCTGCTGTGGTTGTCCAGCCATACGGCAACTCTTCACTACCACCCAGTGCCTGTCTTACCTCCTGCCTGAACTCCACACAACAGTCTTCCTTCTTCAACTTTTATCATTTGATCCTTGGCTCTGCCTTCACTCTCTTCCTCTTGGTCTCCAAAGTCATCTTACAGACCACCATCCGATGCTGCCTAGCTACGTTCTCCCCTGTCACCACCTTGCAGTCTCCAATCCCTTTTAGATGGCGCCTTCTACATAAGATATAGTCCACCTGTGTGCACTTTCCTCCACTCTTGTACGTCACCCTGTGTTCCTCCCTCTTCTTGAAATATGTATTCACCACAGCCATTTCCATCCTTTTCGCAAAATCGACCGCCATCTGTCCTTCCACATTTCTCTCCTTGACACCATACCTACCCATCACCTCCTCATCACCTCTGTTCCCTTCACCAACATGTCCATTGAAGTCCGCTCCAATCACCACTCTCTCCTCCTTGGGTACCCTCTCCACCACGTCATCCAACTCCCTCCAGAATTCTTCTTTCTCTTCCATCTCACACCCAACTTGCAGGGTATACACGCTGATAACATTCAGCAATAAACCTTCAATTTCCAGCTTCATACTCATCACTCTGCTGTCTGACACTCTCTTCACCTCCAGCACACCCTTGATATGCTCTTCCTTCAGAATTACCCCTACCCCATTACTCCTCCCATTCACACCATGGTAGAAGAGTTTGAACCCACCTCCGATGCTCTTGGCCTTACTCCCCTTCCACCTGGTCTCTTGCACACACAGTATGCCTGCCTTTCTTCTCTCCATCATATCAGCCAGCTCTCTCCCTTTACCAGTCATAGTGCCAACATTCAAATTCCAACTCTCACCTCCACACTCCTACCCTTCCTCCTCTCCCGCTGCCTCTGGACATGCCTTTCCCCTCTCCTTCGCCTTCGCCCAACAGTAGCATAGTTTCCACCGGCACCCTGCTGGTTAACAGTACCGGTGGCGGTTGTTGGTAACCCAGGCCTCGACTGATCCGGTACGGAAATCTTATGATCCGCATATTTTTGATAATAGGCTATTCGTATGGAATTGACTTGACTTGAGTTACATGACATGCTGGAATAACCTAAACTCAAAAAGTATTTACACTAAAAAAAAGCGATTTTAAAGCAATTTTTAGAGGTGAGCAAAGCAGCAGACAGCAGTAAACACCTGGAAGGAAAAGAAGAAGCTGGATTTTGCAGTTTTGTCCCCTCTACAACTGCTAAGATTGGGCTGAAATAAGTGATAAGATTTAACTTTTCATGTCTAAAATACTACAACACAGCATAATGAAATTAAGCAACAATTTTTCATTGTTTTTTATACATTTATCCATAACTATTTTGAATTGCTTCATGGACTGCGAGGGCGTGGTCCAGTTCTCATGAATATTTATGAACTTTGAGTGACAAGTATAAGCAAGGGTTGGTGGTAAGGGTGAAGAGATTTCATAATTTGATGATTTCATTAGATTGATTATGTCTGATGACTATAAGAAAAAAAAAAGATTGACTGATTCAAAGATTCTACTCTCTCATCTCTATCTGCTTTTTTGGTATTTTATATGTGTTACATGGCTGTTTGTAAGGTTGGTGATACAAAAAACATGACTTCTGCTACAGCTGGAGTTTCCTATTAAGATTCAGAGGAGAAAGACGGAGATGTTACCAGCCACGGAGGAGCAGGAGGAACCCATGCCTTGTAGGGATCTGGCCAGAAACAGCAGAGCGTAGCTCGATGAGAAGGCGAACACTTGACAACAGTGAGAACAACAGAAATTCAGGCAAGGAAAACAGGCATGCATTAACATTATTTGGATGTTTTTTTTTAGTCATCAAGATGTGAGGGGAGGGTTAGGGTTAAGGAACTTACTGATGGTAGAGAGGAACATTATACAAAATCCGACAAATATGGGAAGCTGGTATCCGATTCTGGCAGGAGACAGAAAGACAGGTATCATCTGTGAGTGGTGGATGCATTTAATTTCACCTCCTTTAGGCAAACGGTTTGCCACTGGCAGGAAACAAGCTACCCATTTATTCATAAATATGTAAATATAAAAAATATAACTAACAGAATATCGGACATCCCCAAAACCAAACACCTGACAACAATAGAATCCATACTGAACGTAAGTTACTTATAATTACTCAAAATACTGCACATTCAAACTGACTGACTTATGCAATCAACGAGCTTGTTCATTTGTGTTTTGGGGGATGTTTTTAGTGCATGTGGTATAGCCTCTCCATAACAGTTTCCAGCCTGATTATTCTTTGAAAGCAACAAATCCACAGCAGCAGAGCAGGGGAAAGAGACTCATGTACGGTTGATATGAGAGGACCAAGACCAGACATCTCAGCTGTTTCCTGACATGCATGGCCTGTCTGCCATTACTCTCCTTTGTTGGGAGGGAAGGTGACCGAGGGGAAATAATGGGATTCTATTCTTTGCCTCAATTAGGGCATATTTAGATGCCCAGCGTGACTCTAAACATCGCCTTGGAGGTGTGTGTGCAACGTGAACACACAGCTTCTTCTCCAGCATCCTCACATCCACCCGAAGACAACACTCCTCATCCACCAGTCCTCAGCTGCACATGACCAGCTCTTCTGATCTGCTGTGTGGAAGGTGGGCCTGCCCTCATCTTATTGGTATGTGTGAAAGATGGAAAGAGAAAAACACAGAAAGATAGCATCAGAAAGACAGAAAGATAGAAGCATAGAAACATAGATACAGAAAGATAGAAACAGAATGATAGAAACATAGAAACATTGAAGATAGCAGATAGAAACAGAAAGATAGAGGTATAGAATCATAGAAAGATAGAAATAGAAACATAGTAAGATAGAAAGATAGCAACATAGCAACAGAAAAATAGAAACATAAAAGATGGATAGAAAATAGAAAGATAAAAACAGAAAGATAGAAAGAAGCATAGAAACAGAAAGATAGAAAGACAGAAAGATAGAAACATAGGAGATCGAACGATAGAAGATAGAAACACAGAAGCATAGAAACAGAAAGACAGAAAGATAGAAACAGAACAATAGAAATAAAGATAGAATCAGAAACACAGAAGATAGAAAGATAGAAACAGAAAGATAGAAATATAGACGCATAGAGATAGAAAGATAGAAAGATAGGCGATAGAAACAGAAACCGAAAGATAGAGACAGAAATAAAAGAGAAAGATAGAACATAGAAACAGAAAGATAGAAACATAGAAGATAGAAACATCAAACATAGAAACAGAAAGATAGAAACATAGAAGCATAGAAATATAGAAATGGAAAGACAGAAAGATAGAAACAGAACAATGAAAAGACAGAAAGATAGAAACAGAAACATAGAAAATAGAAAGAAAGATAGAAACATAATGTACACAAATGTATTTCATGCCAATAAAGCACATATTGAATTGAACTGAATAGAAACATAGTAGATAAAAAGATAGAAACATAGAAAGATAGAAAGATAGAAACATAGAAGCAGAAGATAGAAACATAGAACATAGAAACAGAAAGATAGAAAGCTAGAACATACACTCACCGGCCACTTTATTAGGCACACCTGTCCAACTGCTCGTTAACGCAAATTTCCAATCAGCCAATCACATGGCAGCAACTCAATGCATTTAGGCATGTAGACATGGTCAAGACGATCTGCTTCAGTTCAAACCGAGCATCAGAATGGGGAAGAAAGGTGATTTAAGTGACTTTGAACGTGGCATGGTTGTTGGTGCCAGACGGGCTGGTCTGAGTATTTCAGAAACTGCTGATCTACTGGGATTTTCACGCACAACCATCTCTAGGGTTTACAGAGAATGGTCCGAAAAAGAGAAAATATCCAGTGAGCGGCAGTTCTGTGGGCGAAAATGCCTTGTTGATGCCAGAGGTCAGAGGAGAATGGCCAGACTGGTTCGAGCTGACAGAAAGGCAACAGTAACTCAAATAACCACTCATTACAACCGAGGTATGCAGAAGAGCATCTCTGAACGCACAACACGTCGAACCTTGAGGCAGATGGGCTACAGCGGCAGAAGACCACACCGGGTGCCACTCCTGTCAGCTAAGAACAGGAAACTGAGGCTACAATTCGCACAGGCTCACCAAAATTGGACAATAGAAGATTGGAAAAACGTTGCCTGGTCTGATGAGTCTCGATTTCTGCTGCGACATTCGGATGGTAGGGTCAGAATTTGGAGTCAACAACATGAAAGCATGGATCCATCCTGCCTTGTATCAACGGTTCAGGCTGGTGGTGGTGGTGTAATGGTGTGGGGGATATTTTCTTGGCACGCTTTGGGCCCCTTAGTACCAATTGAGCATCGTGTCAACGCCACAGCCTACCTGAGTACTGTTGCTGACCATGTCCATCCCTTTATGACCACAGTGTTCCCATCTTCTGATGGCTACTTCCAGCAGGATAACGCGCCATGTCATAAAGCTCGAATCATCTCAGACTGGTTTCTTGAACATGACAATGAGTTCACTGTACTCAAATGGCCTCCACAGTCACCAGATCTCAATCCAATAGAGCACCTTTGGGATATGGTGGACCGGGAGATTCGCATCATGGATGTGCAGCCGACAAATCTGCAGCAACTGCGTGATGCTATCATGTCAATATGGACCAAACTCTCTGAGGAATGTTTCCAGTACCTTGTTGAATCTATGCCACGAAGGATTAAGGCAGGTCTGAAGGCAAAAGGGGGTCCAACCCGGTACTAGCAAGGTGTCCCTAATAAAGTGGCCAGTGAGTGTAGAATGATAGAAACAGAAACATAGAAACATAGAAACGCAGAAGATAGAAAGATAGAAACAAAGATAGAAACATAGAAATATAAAAAGATAGAAACATAGAAGATAGAAATATAGAAACAGACAGAAACGGAAAGATAGAAACATAGAAACATAGAACATAGAAACAGAAAGACAGAAACGGAAAGATAGAACATAGAAACAGAAAGATAGAAACACAGAAGATAGAAAGATAGAAACAAAGATAGAAACATAGAAATATAAAAAGATAGAAATATAGAAGATAGAAATATAGAAACAGAAAAACAGAAACATAGAAAGACAGAATGAAGGCAAAGAAATGTGATCTTTCTATGAGGCACAGTGACGAGGGACCCTTACTGACACGCTGCTCAACACAAGTCACACATATCATTCAAGAGCACACAAATGCAGCATGATGGCAGGCAGACAGACAGTCAGGCAGACAGGCGGACAGACAGGCAGACAGGCAGGAAGGCAGGCAGGCAGACACACAGGCAGACAGGCAGACACACAGGCAGGCAGACAGACAGGCAGGCAGGCGGACAGACAGGCAGGCAGGCAGACAGGCAGGCAGGCAGACAGGCAGACAGGCAGGCGGACAGACAGGCAGACAGGCAGACAGGCAGGCAGGCAGGAAGGCAGGCAGACAGGCAGACACACAGGAAGGCGGACAGACAGGCAGACAGGCAGACAGGCAGGCAGACAGACAGGCAGGCAGGCGGACAGACAGGCAGACAGGCAGGCAGGCAGGCAGGCAGGCGGACAGACAGGCAGACAGGCAGACAGGCAGGCGGACAGACAGGCAGACAGGCAGGAAGGCAGGCAGACAGGCAGGCAGGCACGCAGACAGGCAGGCAGGCAGGCAGACAGACAGGCAGGCAGACAGACAGACAGACAGGCAGGCAGACAGACAGACAGACAGGCAGGCAGACAGACAGACAGACAGACAGGCAGGCAGGCAGGCAGGCAGACAGGCAGGCAAGAAGGCAGACAGAAAGACAGACAGACAGACAAGCAGAAAAACAGGCAGGCAGGCAGGCAGGCAGACAGAGGCAGGCAGGCAGGCAGGCAGACAGACAGACAGACAGGCAGAAAGGCAGGCAGGCAGGCAGGCAGGCAGGCAGACAGGCAGACAGAGGCAGGCAGGCAGTCAGGCAGGCAGGCAGGAAGGCAGGCAGACAGACAGACAGAGGCAGGCAGGCAGTCAGGCAGGCAGACAGACAGGCAGGCATGCAGGCAGACAAACAGATAGACAGGCAGGCAGACAGACAGATAGATGGATACAGAAAATGTTCCTCATATCAGAGCCGTTAATTCACTTTATCATTCAAGTGTAATTGTTCTGTGGTATTAATAACAACTCAGTTTAACATGTGTTTTGAACACACACACACACACACACACACACACACACACACACACACACACACACACACACACACACACACACACACTGAGCAGGAATTCTGCTTGTATGGTTCACCTATATTGGATCTACAGTAACAAGACAGGAAGTCCTGAACCACAGCAGACCATCATGATTACCACACAAAAACACAACAGACCATCATGGTTACCACACACAAAACCAGACCAGACCATCATGATTACCACACAAAACCACACCAGACCATCATGGTTACCACACACAAAACCACACCAGACCATAATGGTTAACAAACACAAAACCACACCAGTCCATCATGGTTACCACACACAAAACCAGACCAGACCATCATGGTTACCACACACAAAACCAGACCGGACCATCATGGTTACCACACACAAAACCAGACCGGACCATCATGGTTACCACACACAAAACCAGACTAAACCATCATGGTTACCACACACAAAACCACAACAGACCCTCATGGTTACCACACAAAACCACACCAGTCCATCATGGTTACCACACACAAAACCAGACCAGACCATCATGGTTACCACACACAAAACCACACTAAACCATCATGGTTACCACACACAAAACCACACTAGACCATCATGGTTACCACACACAAAACCACACTAAACCATCATGGTTACCACACACAAAACCACACTAGACCATCATGGTTACCACACACAAAACCACACCAAACCATCATGGTTACCACACACAAAACCACACCAGACCATCATGGTTACCACACACAAAACCACACCAAACCATCATGGTTACCACACACAAAACCACAGCAGACCATCATGGTTACCACACACAAAACCACACTAAACCATCATGGTTACCACACACAAAACCACACCAGATCATCATGGTTACCACACACAAAACCACACCAAACCATCATGGTTACCACACACAAAACCACAGCAGACCATCATGGTTACCACACACAAAACCACACCAGACCATCATGGTTACCACACACAAAACCAGACCAGACCATCATGGTTACCACACACAAAACCACACCAGACCATCATGGTTACCACACACAAAACCAGACCAGACCATCATGGTTACCACACACAAAACCACACCAGATCATCATGGTTACCACACACAAAACCACACCAGACCATCATGGTTACCACACACAAAACCAGACCAGACCATCATGGTTACCACACACAAAACCACACCAAACCATCATGGTTACCACACACAAAACCAGACCAGACCATCATGGTTACCACACACAAAACCACAACAGACCCTCATGGTTACCACACAAAACCACACCAGACCATCATGGTTACCACACACAAAACCACAACAGACCATCATGGTTACCACACATACAAAACCACACCAGACCATCATGTTTACCACACACAAGACCACACCAGACCATCATGGTTACCACACACAAAACGAGACCAGACCATCATGGTTACCACACACAAAACCAGACCAGACCATGATGGTTACCACACACAAAACCACACCAGACCATCATGGTTACCACACACAAAACCAGACCAGACCATCATGGTTACCACACACAAGACCACACCAGACCATCATGGTTACCACACACAAGACCACACCAGACCATCATGGTTACCACACACAAGACCACACCAGACCATCATGGTTACCACACACAAAACCAGACCAGACCATGATGGTTACCACACACAAAACCACACCAAACCATCATGGTTACCACACAAAACCACACTAGACAATCATGGTTACCACACACAAAACCAGACCAGACCATCATGGTTACCACACACAAAACCACAACAGACCCTCATGGTTACCACACAAAACCACACCAGACCATCATGGTTACCACACACAAAACCACACCAGACCATCATGGTTACCACACACAAAACCACAACAGACCATCATGGTTACCACACACAAAACCACACCAGACCATCATGGTTACCACACACAAAACCACACTAGACCATCATGGTTACCACACACAAGACCACATCAGACCATCATGGTTACCACACAAAACCAGACCAGACCATCATGGTTACCACACACAAAACCACAGCAGACCATCATGGTCAGCACACACAAAACCAGACCAGACCATAATGGTCACCACATACAAAACCAGACCAGACCGTCATGGTCACCACACACAAAACCACACCACACCATCATGGTTACCACACACAAAACCAGACCAGACCATCATGGTTACCACACACAAGACCACACCAGACCATCATGGTTACCACACACAAGACAACACCAGACCATCATGGTTACCACACACAAAACCAGACCGGACCATCATGGTTACCACACACAAAACCAGACCAGACCATCATGGTTACCACACACAAAACCACACCAGACCATCATGGTTACCACATAAAACCACACCAGACCATCATGGTTACCACACAAAACCACACCAGACCATCATGGTTACCACACACAAAACCACAACAGACCATCATGGTTACCACACACAAAACCAGACCAGACCATCATGGTTACCACACACAAAACCAGACCAGACCATCATGGTTACCACACACAAAACCACACCAGACCATCATGGTTACCACACACAAAACCAGACCGGACCATCATGGTTACCACACACAAAACCAGACCAGACCATCATGGTTACCACACACAAAACCACACCAGACCATCATGGTTACCACATAAAACCACACCAGACCATCATGGTTACCACACAAAACCACACCAGACCATCATGGTTACCACACACAAAACCACAACAGACCATCATGGTTACCACACACAAAACCAGACCAGACCATCATGGTTACCACACACAAAACCAGACCAGACCATCATGGTTACCACACACAAAACCACAGCAGACCATCATGGTTACCACACACAAAACGAGACCAGACCATCATGGTTACCACACACAAAACCAGACCAGACCATGATGGTTACCACACACAAAACCACACCAGACCATCATGGTTACCACACACAAAACCAGACCAGACCATCATGGTTACCACACACAAGACCACACCAGACCATCATGGTTACCACACACAAAACCACAGCAGACCACCATGGTTACCACACACAAAACCAGACCAGACCATGATGGTTACCACACACAAAACCACACCAGACCATCATGGTTACCACACACAAAACCAGACCAGACCATCATGGTTACCACACACAAGACCACACCAGACCATCATGGTTACCACACACAAAACCACAGCAGACCATCATGGTTACCACACACAAAACCACAGCAGACCACCATGGTTACCACACACAAAACCACACCAGACCATCATGGTCACCACACACAAAACCAGACCAGACCATGATGGTTACCACACACAAAACCAGACCGGACCATGATGGTTACCACACACAAGACCACACCGGACCATCATGGTTACCACACACAAAACCAGACCGGACCATCATGGTTACCACACACAAAACCAGACCGGACCATCATGGTTACCACACACAAAACCAGACTAAACCATCATGGTTACCACACACAAAACCACAACAGACCCTCATGGTTACCACACAAAACCACACCACACCATCATGGTTACCACACACAAAACCAGACCAGACCATCATGGTTACCACACACAAAACCACACTAAACCATCATGGTTACCACACACAAAACCACACTAGACCATCATGGTTACCACACACAAAACCACACTAAACCATCATGGTTACCACACACAAAACCACACTAGACCATCATGGTTACCACACACAAAACCACACCAAACCATCATGGTTACCACACACAAAACCACACCAGACCATCATGGTTACCACACACAAAACCACACCAAACCATCATGGTTACCACACACAAAACCACAGCAGACCATCATGGTTACCACACACAAAACCACACTAAACCATCATGGTTACCACACACAAAACCACACCAGATCATCATGGTTACCACACACAAAACCACACCAAACCATCATGGTTACCACACACAAAACCACAGCAGACCATCATGGTTACCACACACAAAACCACACCAGACCATCATGGTTACCACACACAAAACCAGACCAGACCATCATGGTTACCACACACAAAACCACACCAGACCATCATGGTTACCACACACAAAACCAGACCAGACCATCATGGTTACCACACACAAAACCACACCAGATCATCATGGTTACCACACACAAAACCACACCAGACCATCATGGTTACCACACACAAAACCAGACCGGACCATCATGGTTACCACACACAAAACCAGACCAGACCATCATGGTTACCACACACAAAACCACACCAGACCATCATGGTTACCACATAAAACCACACCAGACCATCATGGTTACCACACAAAACCACACCAGACCATCATGGTTACCACACACAAAACCACAACAGACCATCATGGTTACCACACACAAAACCAGACCAGACCATCATGGTTACCACACACAAAACCAGACCAGACCATCATGGTTACCACACACAAAACCACACCAGACCATCATGGTTACCACACACAAGACCACACCAGACCATCATGGTTACCACACAAAACCACACCAGACCCTCATGGTTACCACACACAAAACCACAGCAGACCATCATGGTTACCACACACAAAACCACAGCAGACCATCATGGTTACCACACACAAAACGAGACCAGACCATCATGGTTACCACACACAAAACCAGACCAGACCATGATGGTTACCACACACAAAACCACACCAGACCATCATGGTTACCACACACAAAACCAGACCAGACCATCATGGTTACCACACACAAGACCACACCAGACCATCATGGTTACCACACACAAAACCACAGCAGACCACCATGGTTACCACACACAAAACCAGACCAGACCATGATGGTTACCACACACAAAACCACACCAGACCATCATGGTTACCACACACAAAACCAGACCAGACCATCATGGTTACCACACACAAGACCACACCAGACCATCATGGTTACCACACACAAAACCACAGCAGACCATCATGGTTACCACACACAAAACCACAGCAGACCACCATGGTTACCACACAAAAAACCACACCAGACCATCATGGTCACCACACACAAAACCAGACCAGACCATGATGGTTACCACACACAAAACCAGACCGGACCATGATGGTTACCACACACAAGACCACACCGGACCATCATGGTTACCACACACAAAACCAGACCGGACCATCATGGTTACCACACACAAAACCAGACCGGACCATCATGGTTACCACACACAAAACCAGACTAAACCATCATGGTTACCACACACAAAACCACAACAGACCCTCATGGTTACCACACACAAAACCACACTAGACCATCATGGTTACCACACACAAAACCACACCAAACCATCATGGTTACCACACACAAAACCACACTAAACCATCATGGTTACCACACACAAAACCACACTAGACCATCATGGTTACCACACACAAAACCACACTAAACCATCATGGTTACCACACACAAAACCACACTAGACCATCATGGTTACCACACACAAAACCACACCAAACCATCATGGTTACCACACACAAAACCACACCAGACCATCATGGTTACCACACACAAAACCACACCAAACCATCATGGTTACCACACACAAAACCACAGCAGACCATCATGGTTACCACACACAAAACCACACTAAACCATCATGGTTACCACACACAAAACCACACCAGATCATCATGGTTACCACACACAAAACCACACCAAACCATCATGGTTACCACACACAAAACCACAGCAGACCATCATGGTTACCACACACAAAACCACACCAGACCATCATGGTTACCACACACAAAACCAGACCAGACCATCATGGTTACCACACACAAAACCACACCAGACCATCATGGTTACCACACACAAAACCAGACCAGACCATCATGGTTACCACACACAAAACCACACCAGATCATCATGGTTACCACACACAAAACCACACCAGACCATCATGGTTACCACACACAAAACCAGACCAGACCATCATGGTTACCACACACAAAACCACACCAAACCATCATGGTTACCACACACAAAACCAGACCAGACCATCATGGTTACCACACACAAAACCACAACAGACCCTCATGGTTACCACACAAAACCACACCAGACCATCATGGTTACCACACACAAAACCACAACAGACCATCATGGTTACCACACATACAAAACCACACCAGACCATCATGTTTACCACACACAAGACCACACCAGACCATCATGGTTACCACACACAAAACGAGACCAGACCATCATGGTTACCACACACAAAACCAGACCAGACCATGATGGTTACCACACACAAAACCACACCAGACCATCATGGTTACCACACACAAAACCAGACCAGACCATCATGGTTACCACACACAAGACCACACCAGACCATCATGGTTACCACACACAAGACCACACCAGACCATCATGGTTACCACACACAAGACCACACCAGACCATCATGGTTACCACACACAAAACCAGACCAGACCATGATGGTTACCACACACAAAACCACACCAAACCATCATGGTTACCACACAAAACCACACTAGACAATCATGGTTACCACACACAAAACCAGACCAGACCATCATGGTTACCACACACAAAACCACAACAGACCCTCATGGTTACCACACAAAACCACACCAGACCATCATGGTTACCACACACAAAACCACACCAGACCATCATGGTTACCACACACAAAACCACAACAGACCATCATGGTTACCACACACAAAACCACACCAGACCATCATGGTTACCACACACAAAACCACACTAGACCATCATGGTTACCACACACAAGACCACATCAGACCATCATGGTTACCACACAAAACCAGACCAGACCATCATGGTTACCACACACAAAACCACAGCAGACCATCATGGTCAGCACACACAAAACCAGACCAGACCATAATGGTCACCACATACAAAACCAGACCAGACCGTCATGGTCACCACACACAAAACCACACCACACCATCATGGTTACCACACACAAAACCAGACCAGACCATCATGGTTACCACACACAAGACCACACCAGACCATCATGGTTACCACACACAAGACAACACCAGACCATCATGGTTACCACACACAAAACCAGACCGGACCATCATGGTTACCACACACAAAACCAGACCAGACCATCATGGTTACCACACACAAAACCACACCAGACCATCATGGTTACCACATAAAACCACACCAGACCATCATGGTTACCACACAAAACCACACCAGACCATCATGGTTACCACACACAAAACCACAACAGACCATCATGGTTACCACACACAAAACCAGACCAGACCATCATGGTTACCACACACAAAACCAGACCAGACCATCATGGTTACCACACACAAAACCACACCAGACCATCATGGTTACCACACACAAGACCACACCAGACCATCATGGTTACCACACAAAACCACACCAGACCCTCATGGTTACCACACACAAAACCACAGCAGACCATCATGGTTACCACACACAAAACCACAGCAGACCATCATGGTTACCACACACAAAACGAGACCAGACCATCATGGTTACCACACACAAAACCAGACCAGACCATGATGGTTACCACACACAAAACCACACCAGACCATCATGGTTACCACACACAAAACCAGACCAGACCATCATGGTTACCACACACAAGACCACACCAGACCATCATGGTTACCACACACAAAACCACAGCAGACCACCATGGTTACCACACACAAAACCAGACCAGACCATGATGGTTACCACACACAAAACCACACCAGACCATCATGGTTACCACACACAAAACCACAACAGACCATCATGGTTACCACACACAAAACCACACCAGACCATCATGGTTACCACACACAAAACCACACTAGACCATCATGGTTACCACACACAAGACCACATCAGACCATCATGGTTACCACACAAAACCACACTAGACAATCATGGTTACCACACACAAAACCAGACCAGACCATCATGGTTACCACACACAAAACCACAACAGACCCTCATGGTTACCACACAAAACCACACCAGACCATCATGGTTACCACACACAAAACCACACCAGACCATCATGGTTACCACACACAAAACCACAACAGACCATCATGGTTACCACACACAAAACCACACCAGACCATCATGGTTACCACACACAAAACCACACTAGACCATCATGGTTACCACACACAAGACCACATCAGACCATCATGGTTACCACACAAAACCAGACCAGACCATCATGGTTACCACACACAAAACCACAGCAGACCATCATGGTCAGCACACACAAAACCAGACCAGACCATCATGGTCACCACATACAAAACCAGACCAGACCGTCATGGTCACCACACACAAAACCACACCACACCATCATGGTTACCACACACAAAACCAGACCAGACCATCATGGTTACCACACACAAGACCACACCAGACCATCATGGTTACCACACACAAGACAACACCAGACCATCATGGTTACCACACACAAAACCAGACCGGACCATCATGGTTACCACACACAAAACCAGACCAGACCATCATGGTTACCACACACAAAACCACACCAGACCATCATGGTTACCACATAAAACCACACCAGACCATCATGGTTACCACACAAAACCACACCAGACCATCATGGTTACCACACACAAAACCACAACAGACCATCATGGTTACCACACACAAAACCAGACCAGACCATCATGGTTACCACACACAAAACCAGACCAGACCATCATGGTTACCACACACAAAACCACACCAGACCATCATGGTTACCACACACAAGACCACACCAGACCATCATGGTTACCACACAAAACCACACCAGACCCTCATGGTTACCACACACAAAACCACAGCAGACCATCATGGTTACCACACACAAAACCACAGCAGACCATCATGGTTACCACACACAAAACGAGACCAGACCATCATGGTTACCACACACAAAACCAGACCAGACCATGATGGTTACCACACACAAAACCACACCAGACCATCATGGTTACCACACACAAAACCAGACCAGACCATCATGGTTACCACACACAAGACCACACCAGACCATCATGGTTACCACACACAAAACCACAGCAGACCACCATGGTTACCACACACAAAACCAGACCAGACCATCATGGTCACCACACACAAAACCACACCAGACCATCATGGTTACCACACACAAAACCAGACCAGACCATCATGGTCACCACACACAAAACCACACCAGACCATCATGGTTACCACACACAAAACCAGACCAGACCATCATGGTCACCACACACAAAACCACACCACACCATCATGGTTACCACACACAAAACCACACCAGACCATCATGGTCACCACACACAAAACCAGACCAGACCATGATGGTTACCACACACAAAACCAGACCAGACCATCATGGTTACCACACACAAGACCACACCGGACCATCATGGTTACCACACACAAAACCAGACCGGACCATCATGGTTACCACACACAAAACCAGACCGGACCATCATGGTTACCACACACAAAACCAGACCAGACCATCATGGTTACCACACACAAAACCACAACAGACCCTCATGGTTACCACACAAAACCACACCACACCATCATGGTTACCACACACAAAACCACACCAGACCATCATGGTTACCACACACAAAACCAGACCAGACCATCATGGTTACCACACACAAAACCACACCAGACCATCATGGTTACCACACACAAAACCACACCAGACCATCATGGTTACCACACACAAAACCACACCAGACCATCATGGTTACCACACACAAAACCAAACCAGACCATCATGGTTACCACACACAAGACCACACCAGACCATCATGGTTACCACACAAAAGCAGACCAGACCATCATGGTTACCACACACAAAACCACACCAGACCATCATGGTTACCACACACAAAACCACACCAGACCATCATGGTTACCACACACAAAACCACACCAGACCATCATGGTTACCACACACAAAACCACACCAGACCATCATGGTTACCACACAAAAGCAGACCAGACCATCATGGTTACCAGACAAAACCACCCCAGACCATCATGGTTACCACACACAAAACCACACCAGACCATCATGGTTACCACACACAAAACCACCCCAGACCATCATGGTTACCACATAAAACCACACCAGACCATCATGGTTACCACACAAAACCACACCAGACCATCATGGTTACCACACACAAAACCACAACAGACCATCATGGTTACCACATACAAAACCACACCAGACCATCATGGTTACCACACACAAGACCACACAGGACCATCATGGTCACCACACACAAAACGAGACCAGACCATCATGGTTACCACACACAAAACCAGACCAGACCATCATGGTTACCACACACAAGACCACACCAGACCATCATGGTTACCAAACACAAGACCACACCAGACCATCATGGTTACCACACACAAAACCACAGCAGACCATCATGGTCAGCACACACAAAACCAGACCAGACCATCATGGTCACCACACACAAAACCACACCACACCATCATGGTTACCACACACAAAACCAGACCAGACCATCATGGTTACCACACACAAGACCAGACCATCATGGTTACCACACACAAGACAACACCAGACCATCATGGTTACCACACACAAAACCAGACCGGACCATCATGGTTACCACACACAAGACCACACCAGACGATCATGGTTACCACACACAAAACCAGACCAGACCATCATGGTTACCACACACAAGACCACACCAGACGATCATGGTTACCACACACAAAACCAGACCAGACCATCATGGTTACCACACACAAAACCAGACCAGACCATCATGGTTACCACACACAAGACAACACCAGACCATCATGGTTACCACACACAAGACCACACCAGACGATCATGGTTACCACACACAAAACCAGACCGGACCATCATGGTTACCACACACAAGACCACACCAGACGATCATGGTTACCACACACAAAACCAGACCAGACCATCATGGTTACCACACACAAGACAACACCAGACCATCATGGTTACCACACACAAAACCAGACCGGACCATCATGGTTACCACACACAAAACCACACCAGACCCTCATGGTTACCACACACAAAACCACACCAGACCCTCATGGTTACCACACACAAAACCACAACAGACCCTCATGGTTACCACACACAAAACCACACCAGACCATCATGGTTACCACACACAAGACCACCCCAGACCATCATGGTTACCACACAAAGACCACCCCAGACCATCATGGTTACCACACACAAAACCACATAGGACCATCATGGTTACCACACACAAAACCACACCAGACCATCATGGTTACCACATACAACCATACCAGACCATCATGGTTACCACACACAAGACCACCCCAGACCATCATGGTTACCACACACAAGACCACCCCAGACCATCATGGTTACCGCCTACAAAAATCACACCAGACCATCATGGTTACCACACACAAAACCACGAGACCATCATGGTGACTACACACAAAAGCACCAGACCATCATGGTTACCAAACACAAAACCACACCAGACCATCATGGTTACCACACACAAAACCACACCAGACCATCATGGTTACCACACACAAGACCACCCCAGACCATCATGGTTACCACACACAAAACCACCAGACCATCATGGTGACTACACACAAAACCGCACCAGACCATCATGGTTACCACACACAAAACCACACCAGACCATCATGGTTACCACACACAAAACCAGACCAGACCATCATGGTTACCACACACAAAACCACACCAGACCATCATGGTTACCACACACAAGACCACCCCAGACCATCATGGTTACCACACACAAGACCACCCCAGACCATAATGGTTACCGCACACAAAAATCACACCAGACCATCATGGTTACCACACACAAAACCACCAGACCATCATGGTTACCAAACACAAAACCACACCAGACCATCATGGTTACCACACACAAAACCACACCAGACCATCATGGTTACCACACACAAAACCAGACTAGACCATGATGGTTACCACACACAAAACCACCAGACCATCATGGTGACTACACACAAAACCGCACCAGACCATCATGGTTACCACACACAAAACCACACCAGACCATCATGGTTACCACACACAAAACCAGACTAGACCATGATGGTTACCACACACAAAACCACCAGACCATCATGGTGACTACACACAAAACCGGACCAGACCATCATGGTTACCACACACAAAACCACACCAGACCATCATGGTTACCACACACAAAACCAGACCAGACCATCATGGTTACCACACACAAAACCAGAACAGACCATCATGGTTACCACACACAAAACCACACCAGATCATCATGGTTACCACACACAAAACCAGACCAGACGATCATGGTTACCACACACAAAACCAGACCAGACCATCATGGTTACCACACACAAAACCAGACCAGACCATCATGGTTACCACACACAAGACCACACCAGACCATCATGGTTACCACACACAAAACCACAGCAGACCATCATGGTTACCAAACACAAAACCACACCAGACCATCATGGTTACCACACACAAAACCAGACCAGACCATCATGGTTACCACACACAAGACCACACCAGACCATCATGGTTACCACACAAAACCACACCAGACCATCATGGTTACCACACATAAAACCACACCAGACCATCATGGTTACCACAAACTAAACCACACCAGACCATCATGGTTACCACACAAAACCAGACCAGACCATCATGGTTACCACACAAAACCAGACCAGACCATCATGGTTACCACACACAAAACCACAACAGACCATCATGGTTACCACAAACTAAACCACACCAGACCATCATGGTTACCACACAAAACCAGACCAGACCATCATGGTTACCACACACAAAACCACAAAAGACCCTCATGGTTACCAAACACAAAACCACACCAGACCATCATGGTTACCACACACAAAACCACATAGGACCATCATGGTTACCACACATACAACCACACCAGACCATCATGGTTACCGCACACAAAACCACACCAGACCATCATGGTTACCACACACAAAACCACACCAGACCATCATGGTTACCACACACAAGACCACCCCAGACCATCATGGTTACCACACACAAAACCACCAAACCATCATGGTGACTACACACAAAACCACACCAGACCATCATGGTTACCACACACAAAACCACACCAGACCATCATGGTTACCACACACAAAACCACACCAGATCATCATGGTTACCACACAAAACCACACCAGACCATCATGGTTACCACACAAAACCAGACCAGACCATCATGGTTACCACACACAAAACCACAACAGACCATCATGGTTACCACACACAAGACCACAACAGACCATCATGGTTACCACACACAAGACCACACCAGACCATCATGGTTACCACACACAAGACCACACCGGACCATCATGGTTACCACACACAAGACCACACCGGACCATCATGGTTACCACAGACAAAACCAAACCAGACCATCATGATTAAAACACACAAAACCACACCGGACCATCATGGTTACCACACACAAGACCACACCAGACCATCATGATTAAAACACACAAAACCACACCATCATGGTTACCACACACAAAACCACACCAGACCATCATGGTTACAACACACAAGACCACACCAGACCATCATGGTTACCACACACAAAACCACACCAGACCATCATGGTTACCACACACAAAACCACACCAGACCATCATGGTTACCACACACAAGACCACACCAGACCATCATGATTAAAACACACAAAACCACACCATCATGGTTACCACACACAAAACCACACCAGACCATCATGGTTACCACACACAAGACCACACCAGACCATCATGGTTACCACACACAAAACCACACCAGACCATCATGGTTACCACACACAAAACCACCCCAGACCATCATGGTTACCACACACAAAACCACAACAGACCCTCATGGTTACCAAACACAAAACCACACCAGACCATCATGGTTACCACACACAAAACCGCACCAGACCATCATGGTTACCACACAAAACCACACCAGACCATCATGGTTAATACACACAAAACCACACCAGACCATCATGGTTACCACACAAAACCACACCAGACCATCATGGTTACCAAACACAAAACCACACCAGACCATCATGGTTACCAAACACAAAACCACACCAGACCATCATGATTACCACACACAAAACCACACCAGACCATCATGGTTACCACACACAAAACCACACCAGACCATCATGGTTACCACACAAAAGCAGACCAGACCATCATGGTTACCACACACAAAAGCAGAATAGACCATCATGGTTACCACACACAAAACCACACCAGACCATCATGGTTACCACACACAAAACCACCCCAGACCATCATGGTTACCACACAAAACCAGACCAGACCATCATGGTTACCACACACAAAACCAGACCAGACCACCATGGTTACCACACACAAAACCACCCCAGACCATCATGGTTACCACACACAAAACCACAACAGACCCTCATGGTTACCACACACTAAACCACACCAGACCATCATGGTTACCACACACAAAACCACACCAGACCATCATGGTTACCAAACACAAAACCAGACCAGACCATCATGGTTACCACACAAAACCACACCAGACCATCATGGTTACCACACACAAAACCACACCAGACCATCATGGTTACCACACACAAAACCACACCAGACCATCATGGTTACCACACAAAACCACACCAGACCATCATGGTTACCACAAACAAAACCACACCAGACCATCATGGTTACCACACAAAACCACACCAGACCATCATGGTTACCACACACAAGACCACCCCAGACCATCATGGTTACCACACAAAACCACACCAGACCATCATGGTTAATACACACAAAACCACACCAGACCATCATGGTTACCACACACAAGACCACACCAGACCATCATGGTTACCACACACAAGACCACACCAGACCATCATGGTTAATACACACAAAACCACACCAGACCATCATGGTTACCACACACAAGACCACACCAGACCATCATGGTTACCACACACAAAAGCAGAACAGACCATCATGGTTACCACACACAAAACCAGACCAGACCATCATGATTAATACACACAAAACCACACCAGACCATCATGGTTACCACACACAAAAGCAGACCACACCATCATGGTTACCACACACAAAACCAGACCAGACCATCATGGTTACCACACACAAAACCACACCAGACCATCATGGTTACCAAACACAAAACCACACCAGACCATCATGATTACCACACACAAAACCACACCAGACCATCATGGTTACCACACACAAAACCACACTAGACCATCATGGTTACCACAAAAAACCACACCAGACCATCATGGTTACCACACACAAAACCACAGCAGACCATCATGGTTACCACACACAAAACCAGACCAGACCATTATGGATACCACACACAAGACCACACCAGACCATCATGGTTACCACACACAAAACCACACCAGACCATCATGGTTACCACACACAAAACCAGACCAGACCATCATGGTTACCACACAAAACCAGACCAGACCATCATGGTTACCAAACACAAAACCACACTAGACCATCATGGTTACCACACACAAAACCACACCAGACCATCACGGTTACCACACAAAACCACACCAGACCATCATGGTTACCACACAAAACCAGACCAGACCATCATGGTTACCACGCAAAACCAGACAAGACCATCATGGTTACCACACAAAACCACACCAGACCATCATGGTTACCACACACAACACCACACCAGACCATCATGGTTACCACACAAAACCAGACCAGACCATCATGGTTACCACACACAAAACCACAACAGACCATCATGGTTACCACACACAAGACCACAACAGACCATCATGGTTACCACACACAAGACCACACCAGACCATCATGGTTACCACACACAAGACCACACCGGACCATCATGGTTACCACACACAAGACCACACCGGACCATCATGGTTACCACACACAAGACCACACCGGACCATCATGGTTGCCACACACAAAATCACACCGGACCATCATGGTTACCACACACAAGACCACACCGGACCATCATGGTTACCACACACAAGACCACACCAGACCATCATGATTAAAGCACACAAAACCACACCATCATGGTTACCACACACAAAACCACACCAGACCATCATGGTTACCACACACAAGACCACACCAGACCATCATGGTTACCACACACAAAACCAAACCAGACCATCATGATTACCAAACGCAAAACCAGACCAGAGCATCATGGTTACCACACACAAAACCACACCAGACCATCATGATTACCAAACGCAAAACCAGACCAGAGCATCATGGTTACCACACACAAAACCACACCAGACCATCATGGTTACCACACAAAACCAGACCAGACCATCATGGTTACCAAACGCAAAACCAGACCAGAGCATCATGGTTACCACACACAAAACCACACCAGACCATCATGGTTACCACACACAAAACCAGACCAGACCATCATGGTTACCACACAAAACCAGACCAGACCATCATGGTTACCAAACACAAAACCACACCAGACCATGATGGTTACCACACACAAAACCACACCAGACCATCATGGTTACCACACAAAACCACACCAGACCATCATGGTTACCACACAAAACCAGACCAGACCATGATGGTTACCACACACAAAACCAGACCAGACCATGATGGTTACCACACACAAGACCACACCGGACCATCATGGTTAGCACACACAAAACCAGACCGGACCATCATGGTTACCACACACAAAACCAGACCGGACCATCATGGTTACCACACACAAAACCAGACCGGACCATCATGGTTACCACACACAAAACCAGACCGGACCATCATGGTTACCACACACAAAACCAGACCAGACCATCATGGTTGCCACACACAAAACCACACCAGACCATCATGGTTACCACACACAAAACCACACCAGACCATCATGGTTACCACACACAAAACCAGACCAGACCATCATGGTTACCACACACAAAACCACACCAGACCATCATGGTTACCACACACAAGACCACCCCAGACCATCATGGTTACCACACACAAAACCACAGCAGACCATCATGGTTACCAAACACAAAACCACACCAGACCATCATGGTTACCACACAAAACCACACCAGACCATCATGGTTACCACAAACAAAACCACACCAGACCATCATGGTTACCACACACAAAACCACACCAGACCATCATGGTTACCACACACAAAACCACACCAGACCATCATGGTTACCACACACAAAACCACACCAGACCATCATGGTTACCACACACAAGACCACACCAGACCATCATGGTTACCACACACAAAACCACACTAGACCATCATGGTTACCACACACAAGACCACACCAGACCATCATGGTTACCACACACAAAACCACACTAGACCATCATGGTTACCACACACAAAACCACACCAGACCATCATGGTTACCACACACAAAACCAGACCAGACCATCATGGTTACCACACACAAAACCACACCAGACCATCATGGTTACCACACACAAAACCACACCAGACCATCATGGTTACCACACACAAAACCACACCAGACCATCATGGTTACCACACACAAAACCACACCAGACCATCATGGTTACCACACACAAGACCACACCAGACCATCATGGTTACCACACAAAAGCAGACCAGACCATCATGGTTACCACACAAAACCACACCAGACCATCATGGTTACCACACACAAAACCACACCAGACCATCATGGTTACCACACACAAAACCACACCAGACCATCATGGTTACCACACAAAACCACACCAGACCATCATGGTTACCACACACAAAACCACACCAGACCATCATGGTTACCACACAAAAGCAGACCAGACCATCATGGTTACCAGACAAAACCACCCCAGACCATCATGGTTACCACACACAAAACCACACCAGACCATCATGGTTACCACACACAAAACCACCCCAGACCATCATGGTTACCACATAAAACCACACCAGACCATCATGGTTACCACACAAAACCACACCAGACCATCATGGTTACCACACACAAAACCACAACAGACCATCATGGTTACCACATACAAAACCACACCAGACCATCATGGTTACCACACACAAGACCACACCAGACCATCATGGTCACCACACACAAAACGAGACCAGACCATCATGGTTACCACACACAAAACCAGACCACACCATCATGGTTACCACACACAAGACCACACCAGACCATCATGGTTACCACACACAAGACCACACCAGACCATCATGGTTACCACACAAAACCAGACCAGACCATCATGGTTACCACACACAAAACCATAGCAGACCATCATGGTCAGCACACACAAAACCAGACCAGACCATCATGGTCACCACATACAAAACCAGACCAGACCGTCATGGTCACCACACACAAAACCACACCACACCATCATGGTTACCACACACAAAACCAGACCAGACCATCATGGTTACCACACACAAAACCAGACCAGACCATCATGGTTACCACACACAAGACAACACCAGACCATCATGGTTACCACACACAAAACCAGACCGGACCATCATGGTTACCACACACAAGACCACACCAGACCATCATGGTTACCACACACAAGACAACACCAGACCATCATGGTTACCACACACAAGACAACACCAGACCATCATGGTTACCACACACAAAACCAGACCGGACCATCATGGTTACCACACACAAAACCAGACCAGACCATCATGGTTACCACACACAAAACCAGACCAGACCATCATGGTTGCCACACACAAAACCACACCAGAGCATCATGGTTACCACAAACTAAACCACACCAGACCATCATGGTTACCACACACAAAACCACACCAGACCCTCATGGTTACCACACACAAAACCACACCAGACCCTCATGGTTACCACACACAAAACCACAACAGACCCTCATGGTTACCACACACAAAACCACATCAGACCATCATGGTTACCACACACAAGACCACCCCAGACCATCATGGTTACCACACAAAGACCACCCCAGACCATCATGGTTACCACACACAAAACCACATAGGACCATCATGGTTACCACACACAAAACCACACCAGACCATCATGGTTACCACATACAACCACACCAGACCATCATGGTTACCACACACAAGACCACCCCAGACCATCATGGTTACCACACACAAGACCACCCCAGACCATCATGGTTACCGCACACAAAAATCACCCCAGACCATCATGGTTACCACACACAAAACCACATAGGACCATCATGGTTACCACACACAAAACCACACCAGACCATCATGGTTACCACATACAACCACACCAGACCATCATGGTTACCACACACAAGACCACCCCAGACCATCATGGTTACCACACACAAGACCACCCCAGACCATCATGGTTACCGCACACAAAAATCACACCAGACCAACTTGGTTACCACACACAAAACCACCAGACCATCATGGTGACTACACACAAAACCACAGCAGACCATCATGGTTACCAAACACAAAACCACACCAGACCATCATGGTTACCACACACAAAACCACACCAGACCATCATGGTTACCACACACAAAACCACACCAGACCATCATGGTTACCACACACAAAACCACCAGACCATCATGGTGACTACACACAAAACCGCACCAGACCATCATGGTTACCACACACAAAACCAGACCAGACCATCATGGTTACCACACACAAAACCACACCAGACCATCATGGTTACCACACACAAGACCACCCCAGACCATCATGGATACCACACACAAGACCACCCCAGACCATCATGGTTACAACACACAAGACCACCCCAGACCATAATGGTTACAACACACAAAACCACACCAGACCATCATGGTTACCACACACAAAACCAGACCAGACCATCATGGTTACCACACACAAAACCACACCAGACCATCATGGTTACCACACACAAGACCACCCCAGACCATCATGGTTACCACACACAAGACCACCCCAGACCATAATGGTTACCGCACACAAAAATCAAACCAGACCATCATGGTTACCACACACAAAACCACCAGACCATCATGGTGACTACACACAAAACCACAGCAGACCATCATGGTTACCAAACACAAAACCACACCAGACCATCATGGTTACCACACACAAAACCACACCAGACCATCATGGTTACCACACACAAAACCAGACTAGACCATGATGGTTACCACACACAAAACCACCAGACCATCATGGTGACTACACACAAAACCGCACCAGACCATCATGGTTACCACACACAAAACCACACCAGACCATCATGGTTACCACACACAAAACCAGACCAGACGATCATGGTTACCACACACAAAACCAGACCATCATGGTTACCACACACAAAACCAGACCAGACCATCATGGTTACCACACACAAGACCACACCAGACCATCATGGTTACCACACACAAAACCACAGCAGACCATCATGGTTACCAAACACAAAACCACACCAGACCATCATGGTTACCACACACAAAACCAGACCAGACCATCATGGTTACCACACACAAGACCACACCAGACCATCATGGTTACCACACAAAACCACACCAGACCATCATGGTTACCACACAAAACCAGACCAGACCATCATGGTTACCACACAAAACCAGACCAGACCATCATGGTTACCACACACAAAACCACAACAGACCATCATGGTTACCACAAACTAAACCACACCAGACCATCATGGTTACCACACAAAACCAGACCAGACCATCATGGTTACCACACACAAAACCACAAAAGACCCTCATGGTTACCAAACACACAAAACCACACCAGACCATCATGGTTACCACACACAAAACCACATAGGACCATCATGGTTACCACACAAAACCACACCAGACCATCATGGTTACCACACATACAACCACACCAGACCATCATGGTTACCGCACACAAAACCACACCAGACCATCATGGTTACCACACACAAAACCACACCAGACCATCATGGTTACCAGACACAAGACCACCCCAGACCATCATGGTTACCACACACAAAACCACCAAACCATCATGGTGACTACACACAAAACCACACCAGACCATCATGGTTACCACACACAAAACCACACCAGACCATCATGGTTACCACACACAAAACCACACCAGATCATCATGGTTACCACACAAAACCACACCAGACCATCATGGTTACCACACAAAACCAGACCAGACCATCATGGTTACCACACACAAAACCACAACAGACCATCATGGTTACCACACACAAGACCACAACAGACCATCATGGTTACCACACACAAGACCACACCAGACCATCATGGTTACCACACACAAGACCACACCGGACCATCATGGTTGCCACACACAAAACCACACCGGACCATCATGGTTACCACACACAAGACCACACCGGACCATCATGGTTACCACACACAAAACCAAACCAGACCATCATGATTAAAACACACAAAACCACACCGGACCATCATGGTTACCACACACAAGACCACACCAGACCATCATGATTAAAGCACACAACACCACACCATCATGGTTACCACACACAAAACCACACCAGACCATCATGGTTACCACACACAAGACCACACCACACCATCATGGTTACCACACACAAAACCACACCAGACCATCATGATTAAAACACACAAAACCACACCATCATGGTTACCACACACAAAACCACACCAGACCATCATGGTTACCACACACAAGACCACACCAGACCATCATGGTTACCACACACAAAACCACACCAGACCATCATGGTTACCACACACAAAACCACCCCAGACCATCATGGTTACCACACACAAAACCGCACCAGACCATCATGGTTACCACACAAAACCACACCAGACCATCATGGTTAATACACACAAAACCACACCAGACCATCATGGTTACCACACAAAAACACACCAGACCATCATGGTTACCAAACACAAAACCACACCAGACCATCATGGTTACCAAACACAAAACCACACCAGACCATCATGGTTACCACACACAAAACCACACCAGACCATCATGGTTACCACACACAAAACCACACCAGACCATCATGGTTACCACACAAAAGCAGACCAGACCATCATGGTTACCACACACAAAAGCAGAACAGACCATCATGGTTACCACACACAAAACCACACCAGACCATCATGGTTACCACACACAAAACCACCCCAGACCATCATGGTTACCACACAAAACCAGACCAGACCATCATGGTTACCACACACAAAACCAGACCAGACCACCATGGTTACCACACACAAAACCACCCCAGACCATCATGGTTACCACACACAAAACCACAACAGACCCTCATGGTTACCACACACTAAACCACACCAGACCATCATGGTTACCACACAAAACCACACCAGACCATCATGGTTACCATAAACAAAACCACACCAGACCATCATGGTTACCACACACAAAACCACACTAGACCATCATGGTTACCACACAAAGACCACCCCAGACCATCATGGTTACCACACACAAAACCAGACCGGACCATCATGGTTACCACACACAAGACCACACCAGACCATCATGGTTACCACACACAAGACAACACCAGACCATCATGGTTACCACACACAAGACAACACCAGACCATCATGGTTACCACACACAAAACCAGACCGGACCATCATGGTTACCACACACAAAACCAGACCAGACCATCATGGTTACCACACACAAAACCAGACCAGACCATCATGGTTGCCACACACAAAACCACACCAGAGCATCATGGTTACCACAAACTAAACCACACCAGACCATCATGGTTACCACACACAAAACCACACCAGACCCTCATGGTTACCACACACAAAACCACACCAGACCCTCATGGTTACCACACACAAAACCACAACAGACCCTCATGGTTACCACACACAAAACCACATCAGACCATCATGGTTACCACACACAAGACCACCCCAGACCATCATGGTTACCACACAAAGACCACCCCAGACCATCATGGTTACCACACACAAAACCACATAGGACCATCATGGTTACCACACACAAAACCACACCAGACCATCATGGTTACCACATACAACCACACCAGACCATCATGGTTACCACACACAAGACCACCCCAGACCATCATGGTTACCACACACAAGACCACCCCAGACCATCATGGTTACCGCACACAAAAATCACCCCAGACCATCATGGTTACCACACACAAAACCACATAGGACCATCATGGTTACCACACACAAAACCACACCAGACCATCATGGTTACCACATACAACCACACCAGACCATCATGGTTACCACACACAAGACCACCCCAGACCATCATGGTTACCACACACAAGACCACCCCAGACCATCATGGTTACCGCACACAAAAATCACACCAGACCAACTTGGTTACCACACACAAAACCACCAGACCATCATGGTGACTACACACAAAACCACAGCAGACCATCATGGTTACCAAACACAAAACCACACCAGACCATCATGGTTACCACACACAAAACCACACCAGACCATCATGGTTACCACACACAAAACCACACCAGACCATCATGGTTACCACACACAAAACCACCAGACCATCATGGTGACTACACACAAAACCGCACCAGACCATCATGGTTACCACACACAAAACCAGACCAGACCATCATGGTTACCACACACAAAACCACACCAGACCATCATGGTTACCACACACAAGACCACCCCAGACCATCATGGTTACCACACACAAGACCACCCCAGACCATCATGGTTACAACACACAAGACCACCCCAGACCATAATGGTTACCACACACAAAACCACACCAGACCATCATGGTTACCACACACAAAACCAGACCAGACCATCATGGTTACCACACACAAAACCACACCAGACCATCATGGTTACCACACACAAGACCACCCCAGACCATCATGGTTACCACACACAAGACCACCCCAGACCATAATGGTTACCGCACACAAAAATCAAACCAGACCATCATGGTTACCACACACAAAACCACCAGACCATCATGGTGACTACACACAAAACCACAGCAGACCATCATGGTTACCAAACACAAAACCACACCAGACCATCATGGTTACCACACACAAAACCACACCAGACCATCATGGTTACCACACACAAAACCAGACTAGACCATGATGGTTACCACACACAAAACCACCAGACCATCATGGTGACTACACACAAAACCGCACCAGACCATCATGGTTACCACACACAAAACCACACCAGACCATCATGGTTACCACACACAAAACCAGACCAGACCATCATGGTTACCACACACAAAACCAGAACAGACCATCATGGTTACCACACACAAAACCACACCAGATCATCATGGTTACCACACACAAAACCAGACCAGACGATCATGGTTACCACACACAAAACCAGACCAGACCATCATGGTTACCACACACAAAACCAGACCAGACCATCATGGTTACCACACACAAGACCACACCAGACCATCATGGTTACCACACACAAAACCACAGCAGACCATCATGGTTACCAAACACAAAACCACACCAGACCATCATGGTTACCACACACAAAACCAGACCAGACCATCATGGTTACCACACACAAGACCACACCAGACCATCATGGTTACCACACAAAACCACACCAGACCATCATGGTTACCACACATAAAACCACACCAGACCATCATGGTTACCACAAACTAAACCACACCAGACCATCATGGTTACCACACAAAACCAGACCAGACCATCATGGTTACCACACAAAACCAGACCAGACCATCATGGTTACCACACACAAAACCACAACAGACCATCATGGTTACCACAAACTAAACCACACCAGACCATCATGGTTACCACACAAAACCAGACCAGACCATCATGGTTACCACACACAAAACCACAAAAGACCCTCATGGTTACCAAACACACAAAACCAGACCAGACCATCATGGTTACCACACACAAAACCACATAGGACCATCATGGTTACCACACAAAACCACACCAGACCATCATGGTTACCACACATACAACCACACCAGACCATCATGGTTACCGCACACAAAACCACACCAGACCATCATGGTTACCACACACAAAAACACACCAGACCATCATGGTTACCAGACACAAGACCACCCCAGACCATCATGGTTACCACACACAAAACCACCAAACCATCATGGTGACTACACACAAAACCACACCAGACCATCATGGTTACCACACACAAAACCACACCAGACCATCATGGTTACCACACACAAAACCACACCAGATCATCATGGTTACCACACAAAACCACACCAGACCATCATGGTTACCACACAAAACCAGACCAGACCATCATGGTTACCACACACAAAACCACAACAGACCATCATGGTTACCACACACAAGACCACAACAGACCATCATGGTTACCACACACAAGACCACACCAGACCATCATGGTTACCACACACAAGACCACACCGGACCATCATGGTTGCCACACACAAAACCACACCGGACCATCATGGTTACCACACACAAGACCACACCGGACCATCATGGTTACCACACACAAAACCAAACCAGACCATCATGATTAAAACACACAAAACCACACCGGACCATCATGGTTACCACACACAAGACCACACCAGACCATCATGATTAAAGCACACAACACCACACCATCATGGTTACCACACACAAAACCACACCAGACCATCATGGTTACCACACACAAGACCACACCACACCATCATGGTTACCACACACAAAACCACACCAGACCATCATGATTAAAACACACAAAACCACACCATCATGGTTACCACACACAAAACCACACCAGACCATCATGGTTACCACACACAAGACCACACCAGACCATCATGGTTACCACACACAAAACCACACCAGACCATCATGGTTACCACACACAAAACCACCCCAGACCATCATGGTTACCACACACAAAACCACAACAGACCCTCATGGTTACCAAACACAAAACCACACCAGACCATCATGGTTACCACACACAAAACCGCACCAGACCATCATGGTTACCACACAAAACCACACCAGACCATCATGGTTAATACACACAAAACCACACCAGACCATCATGGTTACCACACAAAAACACACCAGACCATCATGGTTACCAAACACAAAACCACACCAGACCATCATGGTTACCAAACACAAAACCACACCAGACCATCATGGTTACCACACACAAAACCACACCAGACCATCATGGTTACCACACACAAAACCACACCAGACCATCATGGTTACCACACAAAAGCAGACCAGACCATCATGGTTACCACACACAAAAGCAGAACAGACCATCATGGTTACCACACACAAAACCACACCAGACCATCATGGTTACCACACACAAAACCACCCCAGACCATCATGGTTACCACACAAAACCAGACCAGACCATCATGGTTACCACACACAAAACCAGACCAGACCACCATGGTTACCACACACAAAACCACCCCAGACCATCATGGTTACCACACACAAAACCACAACAGACCCTCATGGTTACCACACACTAAACCACACCAGACCATCATGGTTACCACACAAAACCACACCAGACCATCATGGTTACCATAAACAAAACCACACCAGACCATCATGGTTACCACACACAAAACCACACTAGACCATCATGGTTACCACACACAAAACCACACCAGACCATCATGGTTACCACACACAAGACCACACCAGACCATCATGGTTACCACACACAAAACCACACTAGACCATCATGGTTACCACACACAAGACCACACCAGACCATCATGGTTACCACACACAAAACCACACTAGACCATCATGGTTACCAAACACAAAACCACACCAGACCATCATGGTTACCACACACAAAACCACACTAGACCATCATGGTTACCACACACAAAACCAGACCAGACCATCATGGTTACCACACACAAAACCACAACAGACCCTCATGGTTACCACACAAAACCACACCACACCATCATGGTTACCACACACAAAACCACACCAGACCATCATGGTTACCACACAAAAGCAGAACAGACCATCATGGTTACCAGACAAAACCACCCCAGACCATCATGGTTACCACACACAAAACCACACCAGACCATCATAATTACCACACACAAAACCACCCCAGACCATCATGGTTACCACATAAAACCACACCAGACCATCATGGTTACCACACAAAACCACACCAGACCATCATGGTTACCACACACAAAACCACAACAGACCATCATGGTTACCACATACAAAACCACACCAGACCATCATGGTTACCACACACAAGACCACACCAGACCATCATGGTCACCACACACAAAACGAGACCAGACCATCATGGTTACCACACACAAAACCACACCAGACCATCATGGTTACCACACACAAGACCACACCAGACCATCATGGTTACCACACACAAGACCACACCAGACCATCATGGTTACCACACAAAACCAGACCAGACCATCATGGTTACCACACACAAAACCACAGCAGACCATCATGGTCAGCACACACAAAACCAGACCAGACCATCATGGTCACCACATACAAAACCAGACCAGACCGTCATGGTCACCACACACAAAACCACACCACACCGTCATGGTTACCACACACAAAACCAGACCAGACCATCATGGTTACCACACACAAGACCACACCAGACCATCATGGTTACCACACACAAGACAACACCAGACCATCATGGTTACCACACACAAAACCAGACCGGACCATCATGGTTACCACACACAAGACCACACCAGACCATCATGGTTACCACACACAAGACAACACCAGACCATCATGGTTACCACACACAAGACAACACCAGACCATCATGGTTACCACACACAAAACCAGACCGGACCATCATGGTTACCACACACAAAACCAGACCAGACCATCATGGTTACCACACACAAGACCACACCAGACCATCATGGTTACCACACACAAGACAACACCAGACCATCATGGTTACCACACACAAAACCAGACCGGACCATCATGGTTACCACACACAAAACCAGACCGGACCATCATGGTTACCACACACAAAACCAGACCAGACCATCATGGTTGCCACACACAAAACCACACCAGAGCATCATGGTTACCACAAACTAAACCACACCAGACCATCATGGTTACCACACACAAAACCACACCAGACCCTCATGGTTACCACACACAAAACCACACCAGACCCTCATGGTTACCACACACAAAACCACAACAGACCCTCATGGTTACCACACACAAAACCACATCAGACCATCATGGTTACCACACACAAGACCACCCCAGACCATCATGGTTACCACACAAAGACCACCCCAGACCATCATGGTTACCACACACAAAACCACATAGGACCATCATGGTTACCACACACAAAACCACACCAGACCATCATGGTTACCACATACAACCACACCAGACCATCATGGTTACCACACACAAGACCACCCCAGACCATCATGGTTACCGCACACAAGACCACCCCAGACCATCATGGTTACCACACACAAGACCACCCCAGACCATCATGGTTACCGCACACAAAAATCACACCAGACCATCATGGTTACCACACACAAAACCACCAGACCATCATGGTGACTACACACAAAACCACAGCAGACCATCATGGTTACCAAACACAAAACCACACCAGACCATCATGGTTACCACACACAAAACCACACCAGACCATCATGGTTACCACACACAAAACCACACCAGACCATCATGGTTACCACACACAAAACCACCAGACCATCATGGTGACTACACACAAAACCGCACCAGACCATCATGGTTACCACACACAAAACCAGACCAGACCATCATGGTTACCACACACAAAACCACACCAGACCATCATGGTTACCACACACAAGACCACCCCAGACCATCATGGTTACCACACACAAGACCACCCCAGACCATCATGGTTACAACACACAAGACCACCCCAGACCATAATGGTTACAACACACAAAACCACACCAGACCATCATGGTTACCACACACAAAACCAGACCAGACCATCATGGTTACCACACACAAAACCACACCAGACCATCATGGTTACCACACACAAGACCACCCCAGACCATCATGGTTACCACACACAAGACCACCCCAGACCATAATGGTTACCGCACACAAAAATCAAACCAGACCATCATGGTTACCACACACAAAACCACCAGACCATCATGGTGACTACATACAAAACCACAGCAGACCATCATGGTTACCAAACACAAAACCACACCAGACCATCATGGTTACCACACACAAAACCACACCAGACCATCATGGTTACCACACACAAAACCACACCAGACCATCATGGTTACCACACACAAAACCACACCAGACCATCATGGTTACCACACACAAAACCACACCAGACCATCATGGTTACCACACACAAAACCACACCAGATCATCATGGTTACCACACAAAACCACACCAGACCATCATGGTTACCACACAAAACCAGACCAGACCATCATGGTTACCACACACAAAACCACAACAGACCATCATGGTTACCACACACAAGACCACACCAGACCATCATGGTTACCACACACAAGACCACACCGGACCATCATGGTTGCCACACACAAAACCACACCGGACCATCATGGTTACCACACACAAGACCACACCGGACCATCATGGTTACCACACACAAAACCAAACCAGACCATCATGATTAAAACACACAAAACCACACCGGACCATCATGGTTACCACACACAAGACCACACCAGACCATCATGATTAAAGCACACAACACCACACCATCATGGTTACCACACACAAAACCACACCAGACCATCATGGTTACCACACACAAGACCACACCAGACCATCATGGTTACCACACACAAAACCACACCAGACCATCATGGTTACCACACACAAAACCACACCAGACCATCATGGTTACCACACACAAGACCACACCAGACCATCATGATTAAAACACACAAAACCACACCATCATGGTTACCACACACAACCACACCAGACCATCATGGTTACCACACACAAGACCACACCAGACCATCATGGTTACCACACACAAAACCACACCAGACCATCATGGTTACCACACACAAAACCACCCCAGACCATCATGGTTACCACACACAAAACCACAACAGACCCTCATGGTTACCAAACACAAAACCACACCAGACCATCATGGTTACCACACACAAAACCGCACCAGACCATCATGGTTACCACACAAAACCACACCAGACCATCATGGTTAATACACACAAAACCACACCAGACCATCATGGTTACCACACAAAAACACACCAGACCATCATGGTTACCAAACACAAAACCACACCAGACCATCATGGTTACCAAACACAAAACCACACCAGACCATCATGGTTACCACACACAAAACCACACCAGACCATCATGGTTACCACACACAAAACCACACCAGACCATCATGGTTACCACACAAAAGCAGACCAGACCATCATGGTTACCACACACAAAAGCAGAACAGACCATCATGGTTACCACACACAAAACCACACCAGACCATCATGGTTACCACACACAAAACCACCCCAGACCATCATGGTTACCACACAAAACCAGACCAGACCATCATGGTTACCACACACAAAACCAGACCAGACCACCATGGTTACCACACACAAAACCACCCCAGACCATCATGGTTACCACACACAAAACCACAACAGACCCTCATGGTTACCACACACTAAACCACACCAGACCATCATGGTTACCACACAAAACCACACCAGACCATCATGGTTACCACAAACAAAACCACACCAGACCATCATGGTTACCACACACAAAACCACACTAGACCATCATGGTTACCACACACAAAACCACACCAGACCATCATGGTTACCACACACAAGACCACACCAGACCATCATGGTTACCACACAC
Organism: Lampris megalopsis; assembly: GCA_022114975.2. Lineage (NCBI taxonomy): Eukaryota > Metazoa > Chordata > Actinopteri > Lampriformes > Lampridae > Lampris > Lampris megalopsis. The sequence continues at coordinate 704,325 of JAJHIY020001136.1, read as the reverse complement.
AAAACCACACTAGACCATCATGGTTACCACACACAAGACCACACCAGACCATCATGGTTACCACACACAAAACCACACTAGACCATCATGGTTACCACACACAAAACCACACCAGACCATCATGGTTACCACACACAAAACCACACTAGACCATCATGGTTACCACACACAAAACCAGACCAGACCATCATGGTTACCACACACAAAACCACAACAGACCCTCATGGTTACCACACAAAACCACACCACACCATCATGGTTACCACACACAAAACCACACCAGACCATCATGGTTACCACACACAAAACCAGACCAGACCATCATGGTTACCACACACAAAACCACACCAGACCATCATGGTTACCACACACAAAACCACACCAGACCATCATGGTTACCACACACAAAACCACACCAGACCATCATGGTTACCACACACAAGACCACACCAGACCATCATGTTTACCACACACAAGACCACACCAGACCATCATGTTTACCACACAAAAGCAGACCAGACCATCATGGTTACCACACAAAACCACACCAGACCATCATGGTTACCACACACAAAACCACACCAGACCATCATGGTTACCACACACAAAACCACACCAGACCATCATGGTTACCACACAAAACCACACCAGACCATCATGGTTACCACACACAAAACCACACCAGACCATCATGGTTACCACACAAAAGCAGAACAGACCATCATGGTTACCAGACAAAACCACCCCAGACCATCATGGTTACCACACACAAAACCACACCAGACCATCATGGTTACCACACACAAAACCACCCCAGACCATCATGGTTACCACATAAAACCACACCAGACCATCATGGTTACCACACAAAACCACACCAGACCATCATGGTTACCACACACAAAACCACAACAGACCATCATGGTTACCACATACAAAACCACACCAGACCATCATGGTTACCACACACAAGACCACACCAGACCATCATGGTCACCACACACAAAACGAGACCAGACCATCATGGTTACCACACACAAAACCAGACCAGACCATCATGGTTACCACACACAAGACCACACCAGACCATCATGGTTACCACACACAAGACCACACCAGACCATCATGGTTACCACACAAAACCAGACCAGACCATCATGGTTACCACACACAAAACCACAGCAGACCCTCATGGTTACCAAACACAAAACCAGACCAGACCATCATGGTCACCACATACAAAACCAGACCAGACCGTCATGGTCACCACACACAAAACCACACCACACCGTCATGGTTACCACACACAAAACCAGACCAGACCATCATGGTTACCACACACAAGACCACACCAGACCATCATGGTTACCACACACAAGACAACACCAGACCATCATGGTTACCACACACAAAACCAGACCGGACCATCATGGTTACCACACACAAGACCACACCAGACCATCATGGTTACCACACACAAGACAACACCAGACCATCATGGTTACCACACACAAGACAACACCAGACCATCATGGTTACCACACACAAAACCAGACCGGACCATCATGGTTACCACACACAAAACCAGACCAGACCATCATGGTTACCACACACAAGACCACACCAGACCATCATGGTTACCACACACAAGACAACACCAGACCATCATGGTTACCACACACAAAACCAGACCGGACCATCATGGTTACCACACACAAAACCAGACCAGACCATCATGGTTACCACACACAAAACCAGACCAGACCATCATGGTTGCCACACACAAAACCACACCAGAGCATCATGGTTACCACAAACTAAACCACACCAGACCATCATGGTTACCACACACAAAACCACACCAGACCCTCATGGTTACCACACACAAAACCACACCAGACCCTCATGGTTACCACACACAAAACCACAACAGACCCTCATGGTTACCACACACAAAACCACATCAGACCATCATGGTTACCACACACAAGACCACCCCAGACCATCATGGTTACCACACAAAGACCACCCCAGACCATCATGGTTACCACACACAAAACCACACCAGACCATCATGGTTACCACATACAACCACACCAGACCATCATGGTTACCACACACAAGACCACCCCAGACCATCATGGTTACCGCACACAAGACCACCCCAGACCATCATGGTTACCACACACAAGACCACCCCAGACCATCATGGTTACCGCACACAAAAATCACACCAGACCATCATGGTTACCACACACAAAACCACCAGACCATCATGGTGACTACACACAAAACCACAGCAGACCATCATGGTTACCAAACACAAAACCACACCAGACCATCATGGTTACCACACACAAAACCACACCAGACCATCATGGTTACCACACACAAAACCACACCAGACCATCATGGTTACCACACACAAAACCACACCAGACCATCATGGTTACCACACACAAAACCACCAGACCATCATGGTGACTACACACAAAACCGCACCAGACCATCATGGTTACCACACACAAAACCAGACCAGACCATCATGGTTACCACACACAAAACCACACCAGACCATCATGGTTACCACACACAAGACCACCCCAGACCATCATGGATACCACACACAAGACCACCCCAGATCATCATGGTTACAACACACAAGACCACCCCAGACCATAATGGTTACAACACACAAAACCACACCAGACCATCATGGTTACCACACACAAAACCAGACCAGACCATCATGGTTACCACACACAAAACCACACCAGACCATCATGGTTACCACACACAAGACCACCCCAGACCATCATGGTTACCACACACAAGACCACCCCAGACCATAATGGTTACCGCACACAAAAATCAAACCAGACCATCATGGTTACCACACACAAAACCACCAGACCATCATGGTTACCACACACAAAACCAGACTAGACCATGATGGTTACCACACACAAAACCACCAGACCATCATGGTGACTACACACAAAACCGCACCAGACCATCATGGTTACCACACACAAAACCACACCAGACCATCATGGTTACCACACACAAAACCAGACCAGACCATCATGGTTACCACACACAAAACCAGAACAGACCATCATGGTTACCACACACAAAACCACACCAGATCATCATGGTTACCACACACAAAACCAGACCAGACGATCATGGTTACCACACACAAAACCAGACCAGACCATCATGGTTACCACACACAAAACCAGACCAGACCATCATGGTTACCACACACAAGACCACACCAGACCATCATGGTTACCACACACAAAACCACAGCAGACCATCATGGTTACCAAACACAAAACCACACCAGACCATCATGGTTACCACACACAAAACCAGACCAGACCATCATGGTTACCACACACAAGACCACACCAGACCATCATGGTTACCACACAAAACCACACCAGACCATCATGGTTACCACACACAAAACCAGACCAGACCATCATGGTTACCACACACAAGACCACACCAGACCATCATGGTTACCACACACAAGACCACACCAGACCATCATGGTTACCACACAAAACCAGACCAGACCATCATGGTTACCACACACAAAACCACAGCAGACCCTCATGGTTACCAAACACAAAACCAGACCAGACCATCATGGTCACCACATACAAAACCAGACCAGACCGTCATGGTCACCACACACAAAACCACACCACACCGTCATGGTTACCACACACAAAACCAGACCAGACCATCATGGTTACCACACACAAGACCACACCAGACCATCATGGTTACCACACACAAGACAACACCAGACCATCATGGTTACCACACACAAAACCAGACCGGACCATCATGGTTACCACACACAAGACCACACCAGACCATCATGGTTACCACACACAAGACAACACCAGACCATCATGGTTACCACACACAAGACAACACCAGACCATCATGGTTACCACACACAAAACCAGACCGGACCATCATGGTTACCACACACAAAACCAGACCAGACCATCATGGTTACCACACACAAGACCACACCAGACCATCATGGTTACCACACACAAGACAACACCAGACCATCATGGTTACCACACACAAAACCAGACCGGACCATCATGGTTACCACACACAAAACCAGACCAGACCATCATGGTTACCACACACAAAACCAGAACAGACCATCATGGTTACCACACACAAAACCACACCAGATCATCATGGTTACCACACACAAAACCAGACCAGACGATCATGGTTACCACACACAAAACCAGACCAGACCATCATGGTTACCACACACAAAACCAGACCAGACCATCATGGTTACCACACACAAGACCACACCAGACCATCATGGTTACCACACACAAAACCACAGCAGACCATCATGGTTACCAAACACAAAACCACACCAGACCATCATGGTTACCACACACAAAACCAGACCAGACCATCATGGTTACCACACACAAGACCACACCAGACCATCATGGTTACCACACAAAACCACACCAGACCATCATGGTTACCACACACAAAACCAGACCAGACCATCATGGTTACCACACACAAGACCACACCAGACCATCATGGTTACCACACACAAGACCACACCAGACCATCATGGTTACCACACAAAACCAGACCAGACCATCATGGTTACCACACACAAAACCACAGCAGACCCTCATGGTTACCAAACACAAAACCAGACCAGACCATCATGGTCACCACATACAAAACCAGACCAGACCGTCATGGTCACCACACACAAAACCACACCACACCGTCATGGTTACCACACACAAAACCAGACCAGACCATCATGGTTACCACACACAAGACCACACCAGACCATCATGGTTACCACACACAAGACAACACCAGACCATCATGGTTACCACACACAAAACCAGACCGGACCATCATGGTTACCACACACAAGACCACACCAGACCATCATGGTTACCACACACAAGACAACACCAGACCATCATGGTTACCACACACAAGACAACACCAGACCATCATGGTTACCACACACAAAACCAGACCGGACCATCATGGTTACCACACACAAAACCAGACCAGACCATCATGGTTACCACACACAAGACCACACCAGACCATCATGGTTACCACACACAAGACAACACCAGACCATCATGGTTACCACACACAAAACCAGACCGGACCATCATGGTTACCACACACAAAACCAGACCAGACCATCATGGTTACCACACACAAAACCAGACCAGACCATCATGGTTGCCACACACAAAACCACACCAGAGCATCATGGTTACCACAAACTAAACCACACCAGACCATCATGGTTACCACACACAAAACCACACCAGACCCTCATGGTTACCACACACAAAACCACACCAGACCCTCATGGTTACCACACACAAAACCACAACAGACCCTCATGGTTACCACACACAAAACCACATCAGACCATCATGGTTACCACACACAAGACCACCCCAGACCATCATGGTTACCACACAAAGACCACCCCAGACCATCATGGTTACCACACACAAAACCACATAGGACCATCATGGTTACCACACACAAAACCACACCAGACCATCATGGTTACCACATACAACCACACCAGACCATCATGGTTACCACACACAAGACCACCCCAGACCATCATGGTTACCGCACACAAGACCACCCCAGACCATCATGGTTACCACACACAAGACCACCCCAGACCATCATGGTTACCGCACACAAAAATCACACCAGACCATCATGGTTACCACACACAAAACCACCAGACCATCATGGTGACTACACACAAAACCACAGCAGACCATCATGGTTACCAAACACAAAACCACACCAGACCATCATGGTTACCACACACAAAACCACACGAGACCATCATGGTTACCACACACAAAACCACACCAGACCATCATGGTTACCACACACAAAACCACACCAGACCATCATGGTTACCACACACAAAACCACCAGACCATCATGGTGACTACACACAAAACCGCACCAGACCATCATGGTTACCACACACAAAACCAGACCAGACCATCATGGTTACCACACACAAAACCACACCAGACCATCATGGTTACCACACACAAGACCACCCCAGACCATCATGGATACCACACACAAGACCACCCCAGATCATCATGGTTACAACACACAAGACCACCCCAGACCATAATGGTTACAACACACAAAACCACACCAGACCATCATGGTTACCACACACAAAACCAGACCAGACCATCATGGTTACCACACACAAAACCACACCAGACCATCATGGTTACCACACACAAGACCACCCCAGACCATCATGGTTACCACACACAAGACCACCCCAGACCATAATGGTTACCGCACACAAAAATCAAACCAGACCATCATGGTTACCACACACAAAACCACCAGACCATCATGGTTACCACACACAAAACCAGACTAGACCATGATGGTTACCACACACAAAACCACCAGACCATCATGGTGACTACACACAAAACCGCACCAGACCATCATGGTTACCACACACAAAACCACACCAGACCATCATGGTTACCACACACAAAACCAGACCAGACCATCATGGTTACCACACACAAAACCAGAACAGACCATCATGGTTACCACACACAAAACCACACCAGATCATCATGGTTACCACACACAAAACCAGACCAGACGATCATGGTTACCACACACAAAACCAGACCAGACCATCATGGTTACCACACACAAAACCAGACCAGACCATCATGGTTACCACACACAAGACCACACCAGACCATCATGGTTACCACACACAAAACCACAGCAGACCATCATGGTTACCAAACACAAAACCACACCAGACCATCATGGTTACCACACACAAAACCAGACCAGACCATCATGGTTACCACACACAAGACCACACCAGACCATCATGGTTACCACACAAAACCACACCAGACCATCATGGTTACCACACATAAAACCACACCAGACCATCATGGTTACCACAAACTAAACCACACCAGACCATCATGGTTACCACACAAAACCAGACCAGACCATCATGGTTACCACACAAAACCAGACCAGACCATCATGGTTACCACACACAAAACCACAACAGACCATCATGGTTACCACAAACTAAACCACACCAGACCATCATGGTTACCACACAAAACCAGACCAGACCATCATGGTTACCACACACAAAACCACAAAAGACCCTCATGGTTACCAAACACAAAACCACACCAGACCATCATGGTTACCACACACAAAACCACATAGGACCATCATGGTTACCACACAAAACCACACCAGACCATCATGGTTACCACACATACAACCACACCAGACCATCATGGTTACCACACATACAACCACACCAGACCATCATGGTTACCACACATACAACCACACCAGACCATCATGGTTACCGCACACAAAACCACACCAGACCATCATGGTTACCACACACAAAAACACACCAGACCATCATGGTTACCAGACACAAGACCACCAAAGACCATCATGGTTACCACACACAAAACCACCAAACCATCATGGTGACTACACACAAAACCACACCAGACCATCATGGTTACCACACACAAAACCACACCAGACCATCATGGTTACCACACACAAAACCACACCAGATCATCATGGTTACCACACAAAACCACACCAGACCATCATGGTTACCACACAAAACCAGACCAGACCATCATGGTTACCACACACAAAACCACAACAGACCATCATGGTTACCACACACAAAACCACACCAGACCATCATGGTTACCACACACAAGACCACACCAGACCATCATGGTTACCACACACAAGACCACACCGGACCATCATGGTTACCACACACAAGACCACACCGGACCATCATGGTTGCCACACACAAAATCACACCGGACCATCATGGTTACCACACACAAGACCACACCGGACCATCATGGTTACCACACACAAAACCAAACCGGACCATCATGATTAAAACACACAAAACCACACCGGACCATCATGGTTACCACACACAAGACCACACCAGACCATCATGATTAAAGCACACAAAACCACACCATCATGGTTACCACACACAAAACCAGACCAGACCATCATGGTTACCACACATAAAACCACACCAGACCATCATGGTTACCACATACAAGACCACACCAGACCATCATGATTAATACACACAAAACCACACCATCATGGTTACCACACACAAAACCACACCAGACCATCATGGTTACCACACACAAGACCACACCAGACCATCATGGTTACCACACACAAAACCACACCAGACCATCATGGTTACCACACACAAAACCACCCCAGACCATCATGGTTACCACACACAAAACCACAACAGACCCTCATGGTTACCAAACACAAAACCACACCAGACCATCAGGGTTACCACACACAAAACCGCACCAGACCATCATGGTTACCACACAAAACCACACCAGACCATCATGGTTAATACACACAAAACCACACCAGACCATCATGGTTACCACACACAAAAACACACCAGACCATCATGGTTACCAAACACAAAACCACACCAGACCATCATGGTTACCACACAAAAAACCGCACCAGACCATCATGGTTACCACACAAAACCACACCAGACCATCATGGTTAATACACACAAAACCACACCAGACCATCATGGTTACCACACAAAAACACACCAGACCATCATGGTTACCAAACACAAAACCACACCAGACCATCATGGTTACTAAACACAAAACCACACCAGACCATCATGGTTACCACACACAAAACCACACCAGACCATCATGGTTACCACACACAAAACCACACCAGACCATCATGGTTACCACACAAAAACAGACCAGACCATCATGGTTACCACACACAAAAGCAGAACAGACCATCATGGTTACCACACACAAAACCACACCAGACCATCATGGTTACCACACACAAAACCACACCAGACCATCATGGTTACCACACACAAAACCACCCCAGACCATCATGGTTACCACACAAAACCAGACCAGACCATCATGGTTACCACACACAAAACCAGACCAGACCACCATGGTTACCACACACAAAACCACCCCAGACCATCATGGTTACCACACACAAAACCACAACAGACCCTCATGGTTACCACACACTAAACCACACCAAACCATCATGGTTACCACACACAAAACCACACCAGACCATCATGGTTACAAAACACAAAACCAGACCAGACCATCATGGTTACCACACAAAACCACACCAGACCATCATGGTTACCACACACAAAACCACACCAGACCATCATGGTTACCACACACAAAACCACACCAGACCATCATGGTTACCACACAAAACCACACCAGACCATCATGGTTACCACACACAAAACCACACCAGACCATCATGGTTACCACACAAAACCACACCAGACCATCATGGTTACCACACACAAGACCACCCCAGACCATCATGGTTACCACACAAAACCACACCAGACCATCATGGTTAATACACACAAAACCACACCAGACCATCATGGTTACCACACACAAGACCACACCAGACCATCATGGTTACCACACACAAAACCAGACCAGACCATCATGATTAATACACACAAAACCACACCAGACCATCATGGTTACCACACACAAAAGCAGACCAGACCATCATGATTAATACACACAAAACCACACCAGACCATCATGGTTACCACACACAAAACCAGACCAGACCATCATGATTAATACACACAAAACCACACCAGACCATCATGGTTACCACACACAAAAGGAGACCAGACCATCATGATTAATACACACAAAACCACACCAGACCATCATGGTTACCACACACAAAACCAGACCAGACCATCATGGTTACCACACACAAAACCAGACCAGACCATCATGGTTACCACACACAAAACCACACCAGACCATCATGGTTACCAAACACAAAACCACACCAGACCATCATGATTACCACACACAAAACCACACCAGACCATCATGGTTACCACACACAAAACCACACCAGACCATCATGGTTACCACACACAAAACCACAGCAGACCATCATGGTTACCACACACAAAACCAGACCAGACCATCATGGTTACCACGCAAAACCAGACAAGACCATCATGGTTACCACACAAAACCACACCAGACCATCATGGTTACCACACACAACACCACACCAGACCATCATGGTTACCACACACAAAACCACACCAGACCATCATGGTTACCACACACAAAACCAGACCAGACCATCATGGTTACCACACACAAAACCAGACCAGACCATCATGGTTACCACACACAAAACCAGACCAGACCATCATGGTTACCACACACAAAACCACAACAGACCATCATGGTTACCACACACAAAACCACACTAGACCATCATGGTTACCACACACAAAACCAGATTAGACCATCATGGTTACCACACACAAAACCAGACCAGACCATCATGGTTACCACACACAAGACCACACCAGACCATCATGGTTACCACACACAAAAACACACGAGACCTTCATGGTTACCACACACAAAACCACAGCAGACCATCATGGTTACCAAACACAAAAACACACGAGACCTTCATGGTTACCACACACAAAACCACACCAGACCATCATGGTTACCACACACAAGACCACACCAGACCATCATGGTTACCACACAAAACCACACCAGACCATCATGGTTACCACACACAAGACCACACCAGACCATCATGGTTACCACACAAAACCAGACCAGACCATCATGGTTACCACACACAAAACCAGACCAGACCATCATGGTTACCACACACAAAACCACACTAGACCATCATGGTTACCACACAAAACCACACCAGATCATCATGGTTAATACACACAAAACCACACCAGACCATCATGGTTACCACACACAAGACCAGACCAGACCATCATGGTTACCACACACAAAACCACAGCAGACCATCATGGTTACCACACACAAAACCAGACCAGACCATTATGGTTACTACACACAAGACCACACCAGACCATCATGGTTACCACACACAAAACCAAACCAGACCATCATGATTACCACACACAAAACCAGACCAGAGCATCATGGTTACCACACACAAAACCACACCAGACCATCATGGTTACCACACACAAAACCAGACCAGACCATCATGGTTACCACACAAAACCAGACCAGACCATCATGGTTACCAAACACAAAACCACACCAGACCATGATGGTTACCACACACAAAACCACACCAGACCATCATGGTTACCACACAAAACCACACCAGACCATCATGGTTACCACACAAAACCAGACCAGACCATCATGGTTACCACACAAAACCACACCAGACCATCATGGTTACCACACAAAACCGCACCACACCATCATGGTTACCACACACAAAACCACAACAGACCATCATGGTTACCAAACACAAAACCACACCAGACCATCATGGTTACCACACAAAACCACACCAGATCATCATGGTTAATACACACAAAACCACACCAGACAATCATGGTTACCACACACAAGACCAGACCAGACCATCATGGTTACCACACACAAAACCACAGCAGACCATCATGGTTACCACACACAAAACCAGATCAGACCATTATGGTTACCACACACAAGACCAGACCAGACCATCATGGTTACCACACACAAAACCACACCAGACCATCATGGTTACCAAACACAAAACCACACCAGACCATGATGGTTACCACACACAAAACCACACCAGACCATCATGGTTACCACACAAAACCAGACCAGACCATCATGGTTACCACACACAAAACCAGACCAGACCATCATGGTTACTACACACAAAACCACACCAGACGATCATGGTTACCACACACAAAACCAGACCAGACCATCATGGTTACCACACACAAAACCAGACCAGACCATCATGGTTACCACACACAAAACCACACCAGACCATCATGGTTAACACACACAAAACCAGACCAGACCATCATGGTTACCACACACAAAACCAGACCAGACCATCATGGTTACCACACACAAAACCAGACCAGACCATCATGGTTACCACACAAAACAAAACCAGACCAGACCATCATGGTTACCACACAAAAAACCAGACCAGACCATCATGGTTACCACACACAAAACCAGACCAGACCATCATGGTTACCACACACAAAACCACACCAGACCATCATGGTTACCACACAAAAAACCACACCAGACCATCATGGTTACCACACACAAGACCACACCAGACCATCATGGTTACCACACACAAAACCAGACCAGACCATCATGGTTACCACACACAAAACCACAGCAGACCACCATGGTTACCACACACAAAACCAGACCAGACCATCATGGTTACCACACACTAAACCACACCAGACCATCATGGTTACCACACACAAAACCAGACCAGACCATCATGGTTACCACACACAAAACCAGACCAGACCATCATGGTTACCACACACAAAACCACAGCAGACCATCATGGTTACCACACACAAAACCAGACCAGACCATCATGGTTACCACACACAAAACCAGACCAGACCATCATGGTTACCACACACAAAACCAGACCAGACCATCATGGTTACCACACACAAAACCAGACCAGACCATCATGGTTACCACACACAAAACCACAGCAGACCATCATGGTTACCAAACACAAAACCACACGAGACCTTCATGGTTACCACACACAAGACCACACCAGACCATCATGGTTACCACACACAAGACAACACGAGACCATCATGGTTACCACACAAAACCACACCAGACCATCATGGTTACCACACACAAGACCACACCAGACCATCATGGTTACCACACACAAAACCAGACCAGACCATCATGGTTACCACACACAAAACCACACCAGACCATCATGGTTACCACACACAAAACCAGACCAGACCATCATGGTTACCACACACAAGACCACACCAGACCATCATGGTTACCACACACAAAACCACACGAGACCTTCATGGTTACCACACACAAAACCACACCAGACCATCATGGTTACCACACACAAGACCACACCAGACCATCATGGTTACCACACACAAAACCACAGCAGACCATCATGGTTACCAAACACAAAACCACACCAGACCATCATGGTTACCACACACAAAACCACACCAGACCATCATGGTTACCACACACAAGACCACACTAGACCATCATGGTTACCACACACAAAACCACACCAGACCATCATGGTTACCACACACAAGACCACACTAGACCATCATGGTTACCACACACAAAACCACAACAGACCCTCATGGTTACCACACACAAAACCAGACCATCATGGTTACCACACACAAGACCAGACCAGACCATCATGGTTACCACACAAAACCAGACCAGACCATCATGGTTACCACACACAAGACCAGACCAGACCATCATGGTTGCCACACACAAGACCACACCAGACCATCATGGTTACCACACACAAGACCACACCAGACCATCATGGTTACAACACAAAATCACACCAGACAATCATGGTTACCACACAAAACCACACCAGACCATCATGGTTACCACACAAAACCACAGCAGACCATCATGGTTACCACACACAAAAGCAGACCAGACCATCATGGTTACCACACAAAAAACCAGACCAGACCATCATGGTTACCACACACAAAACCAGACCAGACCATCATGGTTACCACACACAAAACCAGACCAGACCATCATGGTTACCACACAAAACAAAACCAGACCAGACCATCATGGTTACCACACAAAAAACCAGACCAGACCATCATGGTTACCACACACAAAACCAGACCAGACCATCATGGTTACCACACACAAAACCACACCAGACCATCATGGTTACCACACAAAAAACCACACCAGACCATCATGGTTACCACACACAAAACCACACCAGACCATCATGGTTACCACACAAAAAACCACACCAGACCATCATGGTTACCACACACAAGACCCCACCAGACCATCATGGTTACCACACACAAAACCAGACCAGACCATCATGGTTACCACACACAAAACCTGACCAGACCATCATGGTTACCACACACAAAACCACATCAGACCATCATGGTTACCACACACAAAACCACAGCAGACCATCATGGTTACCACACACAAAACCAGACCAGACCATCATGGTTACCACACACTAAACCACACCAGACCATCATGGTTACCACACACAAAACCAGACCAGACCATCATGGTTACCACACACAAAACCACACCAGACCATCATGGTTACCACACAAAACCAGACCAGACCATCATGGTTACCACACACAAAACCAGACCAGACCATCATGGTTACCACACACTAAACCACACCAGACCATCATGGTTACCACACACAAAACCACAGCAGACCATCATGGTTACCACACACAAAACCACACCAGACCATCATGGTTACCACACAAAACCAGACCAGACCATCATGGTTACCACACACAAAACCAGACCAGACCATCATGGTTACCACACACAAAACCAGACCAGACCATCATGGTTACCACACACAAAACCAGACCAGACCATCAGGGTTACCACACACAAAACCAGACCAGACCATCATGGTTACCACACAAAAAACCACAGCAGACCACCATGGTTACCACACAAAAAACCACAGCAGACCATCATGGTTACCACACACTAAACCACACCAGACCATCATGGTTACCACACACTAAACCACACCAGACCATCATGGTTACCACACACAAAACCAGACCAGACCATCATGGTTACCACACACAAAACCACAGCAGACCATCATGGTTACCACACACAAAACCACAGCAGACCATCAAGGTTACCAAACACAAAACCACCCCAGACCATCATAGTTACCACACAAAACCACCCCAGACCATCATGGTTACCACACACAAAACCACCCCAGACCATCATGGTTACCACACACAAAACCACACCAGACCATCAAGGTTACCAAACAAAAAACCACCCCAGACCATCATGGTTACCACACAAAACCACACCAGACCATCATGGTTACCACACACAAAACCACGCCAGACCATCAAGGTTACCAAACACAAAACCACAGCAGACCATCATGGTTACCACACAAAACCACACCAGACCATCATGGTTACCACACACAAAACCACAGCAGACCATCATGGTTACCAAACACGAAACCACACCAGACCATCATGGTTACCACACACAAGACCACACTAGACCATCATGGTTACCACACACAAAACCACACCAGACCATCATGGTTACCACACACAAGACCACACTAGACCATCATGGTTACCACACACAAAACCACAACAGACCCTCATGGTTACCACACACAAAACCAGACCAGACCATCATGGTTACCACACACAAGACCAGACCAGACCATCATGGTTACCACACAAAACCAGACCAGACCATCATGGTTACCACACACAAGACCAGACCAGACCATCATGGTTGCCACACACAAGACCAGACCAGACCATCATGGTTACCACACACAAAAATCACACCAGACCATCATGGTTACCACACAAAACCACACCAGACCATCATGGTTACCACACAAAACCACAGCAGACCATCATGGTTACCACACACAAAAGCAGACCAGACCATCATGGTTACCACACAAAAAACCAGACAAGACCATCATGGTTACCACACACAAAACCACACCAGACCATCATGGTTACCACACACAAAACCAGACCAGACCATCATGGTTACCACACAAAACAAAACCAGACCAGACCATCATGGTTACCACACAAAAAACCAGACCAGACCATCATGGTTACCACACACAAAACCAGACCAGACCATCATGGTTACCACACACAAAACCACACCAGACCATCATGGTTACCACACAAAAAACCACACCAGACCATCATGGTTACCACACACAAGACCACACCAGACCATCATGGTTACCACACACAAAACCAGACCAGACCATCATGGTTACCACACACAAAACCACAGCAGACCACCATGGTTACCACACACAAAACCAGACCAGACCATCATGGTTACCACACACTAAACCACACCAGACCATCATGGTTACCACACACTAAACCACACCAGACCATCATGGTTACCACACACAAAACCAGAGCAGACCATCATGGTTACCACACACAAAACCAGACCAGACCATCATGGTTACCACACACAAAACCACAGCAGACCATCATGGTTACCACACACAAAACCAGACCAGACCATCATGGTTACCACACACAAAACCAGACCAGACCATCATGGTTACCACACACAAAACCAGACCAGACCATCATGGTTACCACACACAAAACCAGACCAGACCATCATGGTTACCACACACAAAACCACAGCAGACCATCATGGTTACCAAACACAAAACCACACGAGACCTTCATGGTTACCACACACAAAACCACACCAGACCATCATGGTTACCACACACAAGACCACACCAGACCATCATGGTTACCACACAAAACCACACCAGACCATCATGGTTACCACACACAAGACCACACCAGACCATCATGGTTACCACACACAAAACCAGACCAGACCATCATGGTTACCACACACAAAACCAGACCAGACCATCATGGTTACCACACACAAAACCAGACCAGACCATCATGGTTACCACACACAAGACCACACCAGACCATCATGGTTACCACACACAAAACCACACGAGACCTTCATGGTTACCACACACAAAACCACACCAGACCATCATGGTTACCACACACAAGACCACACCAGACCATCATGGTTACCACACACAAAACCACAGCAGACCATCATGGTTACCAAACACAAAACCACACCAGACCATCATGGTTACCACACACAAAACCACACCAGACCATCATGGTTACCACACACAAGACCACACTAGACCATCATGGTTACCACACACAAAACCACACCAGACCATCATGGTTACCACACACAAGACCACAATAGACCATCATGGTTACCACACACAAAACCACAACAGACCCTCATGGTTACCACACACAAAACCAGACCATCATGGTTACCACACACAAGACCAGACCAGACCATCATGGTTACCACACAAAACCAGACCAGACCATCATGGTTACCACACACAAGACCAGACCAGACCATCATGGTTGCCACACACAAGACCACACCAGACCATCATGGTTACCACACACAAGACCACACCAGACCATCATGGTTACAACACAAAATCACACCAGACCATCATGGTTACCACACAAAACCACACCAGACCATCATGGTTACCACACAAAACCACAGCAGACCATCATGGTTACCACACACAAAAGCAGACCAGACCATCATGGTTACCACACAAAAAACCAGACCAGACCATCATGGTTACCACACACAAAACCAGACCAGACCATCATGGTTACCACACACAAAACCAGACCAGACCATCATGGTTACCACACAAAACAAAACCAGACCAGACCATCATGGTTACCACACAAAAAACCAGACCAGACCATCATGGTTACCACACACAAAACCAGACCAGACCATCATGGTTACCACACACAAAACCAGACCAGACCATCATGGTTACCACACACAAAACCACACCAGACCATCATGGTTACCACACACAAGACCAGACCAGACCATCATGGTTACCACACAAAACCAGACCAGACCATCATGGTTACCACACACAAGACCAGACCAGACCATCATGGTTGCCACACACAAGACCACACCAGACCATCATGGTTACCACACACAAGACCACACCAGACCATCATGGTTACAACACAAAATCACACCAGACCATCATGGTTACCACACAAAACCACACCAGACCATCATGGTTACCACACAAAACCACAGCAGACCATCATGGTTACCACACACAAAAGCAGACCAGACCATCATGGTTACCACACAAAAAACCAGACCAGACCATCATGGTTACCACACACAAAACCAGACCAGACCATCATGGTTACCACACACAAAACCAGACCAGACCATCATGGTTACCACACAAAACAAAACCAGACCAGACCATCATGGTTACCACACAAAAAACCAGACCAGACCATCATGGTTACCACACACAAAACCAGACCAGACCATCATGGTTACCACACACAAAACCACACCAGACCATCATGGTTACCACACAAAAAACCACACCAGACCATCATGGTTACCACACACAAAACCACACCAGACCATCATGGTTACCACACAAAAAACCACACCAGACCATCATGGTTACCACACACAAGACCCCACCAGACCATCATGGTTACCACACACAAAACCAGACCAGACCATCATGGTTACCACACACAAAACCTGACCAGACCATCATGGTTACCACACACAAAACCACAGCAGACCATCATGGTTACCACACACAAAACCAGACCAGACCATCATGGTTACCACACACTAAACCACACCAGACCATCATGGTTACCACACACAAAACCAGACCAGACCATCATGGTTACCACACACAAAACCACACCAGACCATCATGGTTACCACACAAAACCAGACCAGACCATCATGGTTACCACACACAAAACCAGACCAGACCATCATGGTTACCGCACACTAAACCACACCAGACCATCATGGTTACCACACACAAAACCACAGCAGACCATCATGGTTACCACACACAAAACCACACCAGACCATCATGGTTACCACACAAAACCAGACCAGACCATCATGGTTACCACACACAAAACCAGACCAGACCATCATGGTTACCACACAAAACCAGACCAGACCATCATGGTTACCACACACAAAACCAGACCAGACCATCAGGGTTACCACACACAAAACCAGACCAGACCATCATGGTTACCACACAAAAAACCACAGCAGACCACCATGGTTACCACACACAAAACCAGACCAGACCATCATGGTTACCACACACTAAACCAAAACAGACCATCATGGTTACCACACACTAAACCACACCAGACCATCATGGTTACCACACACTAAACCACACCAGACCATCATGGTTACCACACACAAAACCAGACCAGACCATCATGGTTACCACAAACAAAACCACAGCAGACCATCATGGTTACCACACACTAAACCACACCAGACCATCATGGTTACCACACACAAAACCAGACCAGACCATCATGGTTACCACAAACAAAACCACAGCAGACCATCATGGTTACCACACACAAAACCACACCAGACCATCAAGTTTACCAAACAAAAAACCACACCAGACCATCATGGTTACCACACACAAAACCACACCAGACCATCATGGTTACCACACACAAAACCACGCCAGACCATCAGGGTTACCACACACAAAACCACACCAGACCATCATGGTTACCACACACAAGACCACACCAGACCATCACGGTTACCACACAAAACCAGACCAGACCATCATGGTTACCACACACAAAACCACACCAGACCATCATGGTTACCACACCCAAAACCACAGCAGACCACCATGGTTACCACACCCAAAACCAGACCAGACCATCATGGTTACCACACACTAAACCACACCAGACCATCATGGTTACCACACACTAAACCACACCAGACCATCATGGTTACCACACACAAAACCAGACAAGACCATCATGGTTACCACACAAAACCACACCAGACCATCATGGTTACCACACAAAACCAGACCAGACCATCATGGTTACCACACACAAAACCACAGCAGACCACCATGGTTACCACACACAAAACCAGACCAGACCATCATGGTTACCACACACTAAACCACACCAGACCATCATGGTTACCACACACTAAACCACATCAGACCATCATGGTTACCACACACAAAACCAGACCAGACCATCATGGTTACCACACACAAAACCACAGCAGACCATCATGGTTACCACACACAAAACCACAGCAGACCATCATGGTTACCACACACAAAACCAGACCAGACCATCATGGTTACCACACACAAAACCACACCAGATCATCATGGTTACCACACACAAGACCACACCAGACCCTCATGGTTACCACACACAAGACCACACCAGATCATCATGGTTACCACACACAAGACCACACCAGACCCTCATGGTTACCACACAAAACCAGACCAGACCATCATGGTTACCAAACACAAAACCACACCAGACCATCATGGTTACCACACACAAAACCACACCAGACCACCATGGTTACCACACAGAAAACCACACCAGACCATCATGGTTACCACACACAAGACCACACTAGACCATCATGGTTACCACACACAAAACCACACCAGACCATCATGGTTACCACACACAAGACCACAATAGACCATCATGGTTACCACACACAAAACCACAACAGACCCTCATGGTTACCACACACAAAACCAGACCATCATGGTTACCACACACAAGACCAGACCAGACCATCATGGTTACCACACAAAACCAGACCAGACCATCATGGTTACCACACACAAGACCAGACCAGACCATCATGGTTGCCACACACAAGACCACACCAGACCATCATGGTTACCACACACAAGACCACACCAGACCATCATGGTTACAACACAAAATCACACCAGACCATCATGGTTACCACACAAAACCACACCAGACCATCATGGTTACCACACAAAACCACAGCAGACCATCATGGTTACCACACACAAAAGCAGACCAGACCATCATGGTTACCACACAAAAAACCAGACCAGACCATCATGGTTACCACACACAAAACCAGACCAGACCATCATGGTTACCACACACAAAACCAGACCAGACCATCATGGTTACCACACAAAACAAAACCAGACCAGACCATCATGGTTACCACACAAAAAACCAGACCAGACCATCATGGTTACCACACACAAAACCAGACCAGACCATCATGGTTACCACACACAAAACCACAGCAGACCATCATGGTTACCACACACAAAACCACACCAGACCATCATGGTTACCACACACAAGACCACACCAGACCATCATGGTTACCACACACAAAACCAGACCAGACCATCATGGTTACCACACACAAAACCTGACCAGACCATCATGGTTACCACACACAAAACCACAGCAGACCATCATGGTTACCACACACAAAACCACAGCAGACCATCATGGTTACCACACACAAAACCAGACCAGACCATCATGGTTACCACACACTAAACCACACCAGACCATCATGGTTACCACACACAAAACCAGACCAGACCATCATGGTTACCACACACATAACCACACCAGACCATCATGGTTACCACACACAAGACCACACCAGACCATCATGGTTACCACACACAAAACCAGACCAGACCATCATGGTTACCACACACTAAACCACACCAGACCATCATGGTTACCACACACAAAACCACAGCAGACCATCATGGTTACCACACACAAAACCACACCAGACCATCATGGTTACCACACAAAACCAGACCAGACCATCATGGTTACCACACACAAAACCACACCAGACCATCATGGTTACCACACAAAACCAGACCAGACCATCATGGTTACCACACACAAAACCAGACCAGACCATCAGGGTTACCACACACAAAACCAGACCAGACCATCATGGTTACCACACACAAAACCACAGCAGACCACCATGGTTACCACACACAAAACCAGACCAGACCATCATGGTTACCACACACTAAACCACACCAGACCATCATGGTTACCACACACTAAACCACACCAGACCATCATGGTTACCACACACTAAACCACACCAGACCATCATGGTTACCACACACAAAACCAGACCAGACCATCATGGTTACCACAAACAAAACCACAGCAGACCATCATGGTTACCACACACAAAACCACAGCAGACCATCAAGGTTACCAAACACAAAACCACCCCAGACCATCATGGTTACCACACAAAACCACCCCAGACCATCATGGTTACCACACACAAAACCACCCCAGACCATCATGGTTACCACACACAAAACCACACCAGACCATCAAGGTTACCAAACAAAAAACCACACCAGACCATCATGGTTACCACACACAAAACCAGACCAGACCATCATGGTTACCACACACAAAACCACGCCAGACCATCAGGGTTACCACACACAAAACCACACCAGACCATCATGGTTACCACACACAAGACCACACCAGACCATCACGGTTACCACACAAAACCAGACCAGACCATCATGGTTACCACACACAAAACCACACCAGACCATCATGGTTACCACACACAAAACCACAGCAGACCACCATGGTTACCACACACAAAACCAGACCAGACCATCATGGTTACCACACACTAAACCACACCAGACCATCATGGTTACCACACACTAAACCACACCAGACCATCATGGTTACCACACACAAAACCAGACAAGACCATCATGGTTACCACACAAAACCACACCAGACCATCATGGTTACCACACAAAACCAGACCAGACCATCATGGTTACCACACACAAAACCACAGCAGACCACCATGGTTACCACACACAAAACCAGACCAGACCATCATGGTTACCACACACTAAACCACACCAGACCATCATGGTTACCACACACTAAACCACATCAGACCATCATGGTTACCACACACAAAACCAGACCAGACCATCATGGTTACCACACACAAAACCACAGCAGACCATCATGGTTACCACAAACAAAACCACAGCAGACCATCATGGTTACCACACACAAAACCAGACCAGACCATCATGGTTACCACACACAAAACCACAGCAGACCACCATGGTTACCACACACAAAACCAGACCAGACCATCATGGTTACCACACACAAAACCACAGCAGACCATCATGGTTACCACACACAAAACCAGACCAGACCATCATGGTTACCACACACAAAACCACAGCAGACCATCATGGTTACCACACACAAAACCACACCAGACCATCATGGTTACCACACACAAAACAGCACCAGACCATCATGGTTACCACACACAAAACCACACCAGATCATCATGGTTACCACACACAAAACCACACCAGATCATCATGGTTACCACACACAAAACAGCACCAGACCATCATGGTTACCACACACAAAACCACACCAGACCATCACGGTTACCACACACAAAACCAGACCAGACCATCATGGTTACCACACACAAAACCACAGCACACCACCATGGTTACCACACACAAAACCAGACCAGACCATCATGGTTACCACACACTAAACCACACCAGACCATCATGGTTACCACACACTAAACCACACCAGACCATCATGGTTACCACACACAAAACCAGACCAGACCATCATGGTTACCACACACAAAACCAGACCAGACCATCATGGTTACCACACACAAAACCACAGCAGACCACCATGGTTACCACACACAAAACCAGACCAGACCATCATGGTTACCACACACTAAACCACACCAGACCATCATGGTTACCACACACAAAACCAGACCAGACCATCATGGTTACCACACACAAAACCACACCAGACCATCATGGTTACCACACACAAAACCAGACCAGACCATCATGGTTACCACACACAAAACCACACCAGACCATCATGGTTACCACACACAAGACAACACCAGACCATCATGGTTACCACACACAAAACCACACCAGACCATCACGGTTACCACACACAAAACCAGACCAGACCATCATGGTTATCACACACAAAACCACAGCAGACCATCATGGTTACCACACACAAAACCAGACCAGACCATCATGGTTACCACACACAAAACCACAGCAGACCATCATGGTTACCACACACAAAAGCAGACCAGACCATCATGGTTACCACACAAAAAACCAGACCAGACCATCATGGTTACCACACACAAAACCACAGCAGACCATCATGGTTACCACACACAAAACCACACCAGACCATCATGGTTACCACACACAAAACCACACCAGACCATCATGGTTACCACACACAAAACCACACCAGACCATCATGGTTACCACACACAAGACCACACCAGACCATCATGGTTACCACACACAAAACCAGACCAGACCATCATGGTTACCACACACAAAACCACAGCAGACCACCATGGTTACCACACACAAAACCACACCAGACCATCATGGTTACCACACACTAAACCACACCAGACCATCATGGTTACCACACACAAAACCAGACCAGACCATCATGGTTACCACACACAAAACCAGACCAGACCATCATGGTTACCACACACAAAACCAGACCAGACCATCATGGTTACCACACACAAAACCACAGCAGACCATCATGGTTACCACACACAAAACCAGACCAGACCATCATGGTTACCACACACAAAACCAGACCAGACCATCATGGTTACCACACACAAAACCAGACCAGACCATCATGGTTACCACACACAAAACCAGACCAGACCATCATGGTTACCACACACAAAACCACAGCAGACCACCATGGTTACCACACACAAAACCAGACCAGACCATCATGGTTACCACACACTAAACCACACCAGACCATCATGGTTACCACACACTAAACCACACCAGACCATCATGGTTACCACACACAAAACCAGACCAGACCATCATGGTTACCACACACAAAACCACACCAGACCATCATGGTTACCACACAAAACCAGACCAGACCATCATGGTTACCACACACAAAACCAGACCAGACCATCATGGTTACCACACACAAAACCACAGCAGACCATCATGGTTACCACACACAAAACCAGACCAGACCATCATGGTTACCACACACAAAACCACAGCAGACCATCATGGTTACCACACACAAAACCAGACCAGACCATCATGGTTACCACACACAAAACCACAGCAGACCATCATGGTTACCACACACAAAACCAGACCAGACCATCATGGTTACCACACACAAAACCACGCCAGACCATCAGGGTTACCACACACAAAACCACACCAGACCATCATGGTTACCACACACAAGACCACACCAGACCATCACGGTTACCACACAAAACCAGACCAGACCATCATGGTTACCACACACAAAACCACAGCACACTAAACCATGGTTACCACACACAAAACCAGACCAGACCATCATGGTTACCACACACTAAACCACACCAGACCATCATGGCTACCACACACTAAACCACACCAGACCATCATGGTTACCACACACAAAACCAGACCAGACCATCATGGTTACCACACAAAACCAGACCAGACCATCATGGTTACCACACACAAAACCACAGCAGACCACCATGGTTACCACACACAAAACCAGACCAGACCATCATGGTTACCACACACTAAACCACATAGGACCATAATGGTTACCACACACAAAACCAGACCAGACCATCATGGTTACCACACACAAAACCACAGCAGACCATCATGGTTACCACACACAAAACCAGACCAGACCATCATGGTTACCACACACAAAACCACACCAGACCATCATGGTTACCACACACAAAACCGCACCAGACCATCATGGTTAGCACACACAAAACCAGACCAGACCATCATGGTTACCACACACAAAACCAGACCAGACCATCAAGGTTACCAAACACAAAACCACACCAGACCATCATGGTTACCACACAAAACCAGACCAGACCATCATGGTTACCACACACAAAACCAGACCAGACCATCATGGTTACCACACACAAAACCACAGCAGACCATCATGGTTACCACACACAAAACCAGACCAGACCATCATGGTTACCACACACAAAACCACAGCAGACCATCATGGTTACCACACACAAAACCAGACCAGACCATCATGGTTACCACACACAAAACCACAGCAGACCATCATGGTTACCACACACAAAACCAGACCAGACCATCATGGTTACCACACACAAAACCACGCCAGACCATCAGGGTTACCACACACAAAACCACACCAGACCATCATGGTTACCACACACAAGACCACACCAGACCATCACGGTTACCACACAAAACCAGACCAGACCACCATGGTTACCACACACAAAACCAGACCAGACCATCATGGTTACCACACACAAAACCACACCAGACCATCATGGTTACCACACACAAGACCACACCAGACCATCATGGTTACCACACACAAAACCACACCAGACCATCATGGTTACCACACAAAACCAGACCAGACCATCATGGTTACCACACACAAAACCACAGCAGACCATCATGGTTACCACACACAAAACCACACCAGACCATCATGGTTACCACACACTAAACCACACCAGACCATCATGGTTACCACACACAAAACCAGACCAGACCATCATGGTTACCACACACAAAACCACAGCAGACCATCATGGTTACCACACACAAAACCAGACCAGACCATCATGGTTACCACACACAAAACCACACCAGACCATCATGGTTACCACACACAAAACCGCACCAGACCATCATGGTTAGCACACACAAAACCAGACCAGACCATCATGGTTACCACACACAAAACCAGACCAGACCATCAAGGTTACCAAACACAAAACCACACCAGACCATCATGGTTACCACACACTAAACCACACCAGACCATCATGGTTACCACACACAAAACCAGACCAGACCATCATGGTTACCACACAAAACCAGACCAGACCATCATGGTTACCACACACAAAACCACAGCAGACCACCATGGTTCCACACACAAAACCAGACCAGACCATCATGGTTACCACACACTAAACCACACCAGACCATAATGGTTACCACACACAAAACCAGACCAGACCATCATGGTTACCACACACAAAACCACAGCAGACCATCATGGTTACCACACACAAGACCACACCAGACCATCACGGTTACCACACAAAACCAGACCAGACCACCATGGTTACCACACACAAAACCAGACCAGACCATCATGGTTACCACACACTAAACCACACCAGACCATCATGGTTACCACACACTAAACCACACCAGACCATCATGGTTACCACACACAAAACCAGACCAGACCATCATGGTTACCACACAAAACCAGACCAGACCATCATGGTTACCACACACAAAACCACAGCAGACCACCATGGTTACCACACACAAAACCAGACCAGACCATCATGGTTACCACACACTAAACCACACCAGACCATAATGGTTACCACACACAAAACCAGACCAGACCATCATGGTTACCACACACAAAACCACAGCAGACCATCATGGTTACCACACACAAAACCAGACCAGACCATCATGGTTACCACACACAAAACCACACCAGACCATCATGGTTACCACACCCAAAACCGCACCAGACCATCATGGTTAGCACACACAAAACCAGACCAGACCATCATGGTTACCACACACAAAACCAGACCAGACCATCAAGGTTACCAAACACAAAACCACACCAGACCATCATGGTTACCACACAAAACCACACCAGACCATCATGGTTACCACACACAAAACCACACCAGACCATCATGGTTACCACACAAAACCAGACCAGACCATCATGGTTACCACACACAAAACCACAGCAGACCACCATGGTTACCACACACAAAACCAGACCAGACCATCATGGTTACCACACACTAAACCACACCAGACCATCATGGTTACCACACACAAAACCAGACCAGACCATCATGGTTACCACACACAAAACCACAGCAGACCATCATGGTTACCACACACAAAACCAGACCAGACCATCATGGTTACCACACACAAAACCACACCAGACCATCATGGTTACCACACACAAAACCACACCAGACCATCATGGTTAGCACACACAAAACCAGACCAGACCATCATGGTTACCACACACAAAACCAGACCAGACCATCAAGGTTACCAAACACAAAACCACCCCAGACCATCATGGTTACCACACAAAACCACACCAGACCATCATGGTTACCACACACAAAAATCACACCAGACCATCATGGTTACCACACACAAGACCAGACCAGACCATCATGGTTACCACACAAAAAACCAGACCAGACCATCATGGTTACCACACACAAAACCACACCAGACCATCATGGTTACCACACACAAGACCACACCAGACCATCATGGTTACCACACACAAAACCTTACCAGACCATCATGGTTACCACACACAAAACCACAGCAGACCATCATGGTTACCACACACAAAACCAGACCAGACCATCATGGTTACCACACACTAAACCACACCAGACCATCATGGTTACCACACACAAAACCAGACCAGACCATCATGGTTACCACACACAAAACCAGACCAGACCATCATGGTTACCACACACAAAACCACACCAGACCATCATGGTTACCACACACAAAACCAGACCAGACCATCATGGTTACCACACACAAAACCAGACCAGACCATCATGGTTACCACACACAAAACCAGACCAGACCATCATGGTTACCACACACAAAACCACAGCAGACCACCATGGTTACCACACACAAAACCAGACCAGACCATCATGGTTACCACACACTAAACCACACCAGACCATCATGGTTACCACACACTAAACCACACCAGACCATCATGGTTACCACACACTAAACCAGACCAGACCATCATGGTTACCACACAAAACCAAACCAGACCATCATGGTTACCACACACAAAACCACACCAGACCATCATGGTTACCACACAAAACCAGACCAGACCATCATGGTTACCACACACAAAACCAGACCAGACCATCATGGTTACCACACACAAAACCACCCCAGACCATCATGGTTACCACACACAAAACCACACCAGATCATCATGGTTACCACACACAAAACCACCCCAGACCATCATGGTTACCACACACAAAACCACACCAGACCATCATGGTTACCACACACAAAACCACCCCAGACCATCATGGTTACCACACACAAAACCACACCAGACCATCATGGTTACCACACACAAAACCACACCAGACCATCATGGTTACCACACACAAAACCACACCAGACCATCATGGTTACCACACACAAAACCACACCAGACCATCATGGTTACCACACACAAAACCACACCAGACCATCATGGTTACCACACACAAAACCACCCCAGACCATCATGGTTACCACACACAAAACCACACCAGACCATCATGGTTACCACACACAAAACCACACCAGATCATCATGGTTACCACACACAAGACCACACCAGACCCTCATGGTTACCACACACAAGACCACACCAGATCATCATGGTTACCACACACAAAACCACGCCAGACCATCAGGGTTACCACACACAAAACCACACCAGACCATCACGGTTACCACACAAAACCACACCAGACCATCATGGTTACCACACACAAAACCACGCCAGACCATCAGGGTTACCACACACAAAACCACACCAGACCATCACGGTTACCACACACAAAACCACAATAGACCATCACGGTTACCACACACAAAACCACAATAGACCCTCATGGTTACCACACACAAAACCACACCAGACCATCATGGTTAATACACACAAAACCACACCAGACCATCATGGTTAATACACACAAAACAGCACCAGATCATCATGGTTACCACACACAAAACCACACCAGACCATCATGGTTACCACACACAAAACCACACCAGACCATCATGGTTACCACACACAAAACCACACCAGACCATCATGGTTACCACACACAAGACCACACCAGACCATCATGGTTACCACACACAAGACCACACCAGACCATCATGGTTACCACACACAAGACCACACCAGACCATCATGGTTACCACACACAAAACCAGACCAGACCATCACGGTTACCACACAAAAAAACAGACCAGACCATCATGGTTATCACACACAAAACCAGACCAGACCATCATGGTTACCACACACAAAACCACACCAGACCATCATGGTTACCACACAAAAAACCAGACCAGACCATCATGGTTACCACACACAAAACCAGACCAGACCATCATGGTTACCACACACA
This sequence comes from Lampris megalopsis, assembly GCA_022114975.2. Taxonomy (NCBI): domain Eukaryota; kingdom Metazoa; phylum Chordata; class Actinopteri; order Lampriformes; family Lampridae; genus Lampris; species Lampris megalopsis. The sequence goes on along the minus strand of JAJHIY020001136.1, from coordinate 674,074 downwards.
AAACCACAGCAGACCATCATGGTTACCACACACAAAACCACAGCAGACCATCATGGTTACCACACACAAAACCAGACCAGACCATCATGGTTACCACACACTAAACCACACCAGACCATCATGGTTACCACACACAAAACCACACCAGACCATCATGGTTACCACACACAAAACCACACCAGACCATCATGGTTACCACACAAAACCACACCAGACCATCATGGTTACCACACACAAAACCACCCCAGACCATCAAGGTTACCAAACACAAAACCGCACCAGACCATCATGGTTACCACACACAAAACCGCACCAGACCATCAAGGTTACCAAACACAAAACCACCCCAGACCATCATGGTTACCACACACAAAACCACACCAGACCATCATGGTTACCACACACAAAACCACACCAGACCATCATGGTTACCACACACAAAACCACACAAGATCATCATGGTTACCACACACAAGACCACACCAGATCATCATGGTTACCACACACAAAAACACGCCAGACCATCACGGTTACCACACACAAAACCAGACCAGACCATCATGGTTACCACACACAAGACCACACCAGACCATCATGGTTACCACACACAAGACCACACCAGACCATCACGGTTACCACACACAAAACCAGACCAGACCATCACGGTTACCACACAAAAAAACAGACCAGACCATCACGGTTACCACACACAAGACCACACCAGACCATCATGGTTAATACACACAAAACCACACCAGACCATCATGGTTACCACACACAAGACCACACCAGACCATCATGGTTACCAAACACAAAACCACACCAGACCATCATGGTTAATACACACAAAACCGCACCAGACCATCATGGTTACCACACACAAGACCACACCAGACCATCATGGTTACCACACACAAGACCACACCAGACCATCATGGTTACCACACACAAAACCACACCAGACCATCATGGTTACCACACACAAAACCACACCAGACCATCATGGTTACCACACAAAAAAACAGATCAGACCATCATGGTTACCACACACAAAACCAGACCAGACCATCATGGTTACCACACACAAAACCAGACCAGACCATCATGGTTACCACACACAAAACCACAGCAGACCATCATGGTTACCACACACAAAACCACACCAGACCATCATGGTTACCAAACAAAACCACACCAGACCATCATGGTTACCACACACAAGACCACACCAGACCATCATGGTTACCACACACAAGACCACACCAGACTATCATGGTTACCACACACAAGACCACACCAGACCATTATGGTTACCACACACAAGACCAAACCAGACCCTCATGGTTACCACACACAAGACCACACCAGACCATCATGGTTACCACACACAAGACCACACCAGACCATCATGGTTACCACACACAAGACCACACCAGACCATCATGGTTACCACACACAAGACCACACCAGACCATCATGGTTACCACACACAAAACCACACCAGACCCTCATGGTTCCCACACACAAGACCACACCAGACCATCATGGTTACCACACACAAGACCACACCAGATCATCATGGTTACCACACACAAAACCACACCAGACCATCATGGTTACCACACAAAACCACACTAGACCATCATGGTTACCACACACAAAACCACACCAGACCATCATGGTTACCACACACAAGACCACACCAGACCATCATGGTTACCACACACAAGACCACACCAGACCATCATGGTTACCACACACTAAACCACACCAGACCATCATGGTTACCACACACAAAACCACACCAGACCATCATGGTTACCACACACAAGACCACACCAGACCATCATGGTTACCACACACAAAACCACGCCAGACCATCATGGTTACCACACAAAAAAACAGACCAGACCATCATGGTTACCACACACAAAACCAGACCAGACCATCACTGTTACCACACACAAGACCACACCAGACTATCATGGTTACCACACACAAGACCAAACCAGACCCTCATGGTTACCACACACAAGACCACACCAGACCATCATGGTTACCACACACAAGACCACACCAGACCATCATGGTTACCACACACAAAACCACACCAGACCATCATGGTTACCACACACAAAACCACACCAGACCATCATGGTTACCACACACAAAACAACACCAGACCATCATGGTTACCACACAAAACCACACCAGACCATGATGGTTACCACACACAAAACCACACCAGACCATCATGGTTACCACACACAAGACCACACCAGACCATCATGGTTACCACACACAAAACCACGCCAGACCATCATGGTTACCACACAAAAAAACAGACCAGACCATCATGGTTACCACACACAAAACCACAGCAGACCATCATGGTTACCACACACAAAACCACACCAGACCATCATGGTTACCACACACAAAACCACACCAGACCATCATGGTTACCACACACAAAACCACACCAGACCATCATGGTTACCACACAAAAAAACAGACCAGACCATCATGGTTACCACACACAAAACCAGACCAGACCATCATGGTTACCACACACAAAACCACACCAGACCATCATGGTTACCACACACAAAACCGCACCAGACCATCATGGTTACCACACACAAAACCACACCAGACCATCATGGTTACCACACACAAAACCACACCAGACCATCATGGTTACCACACACAAAACCACCCCAGACCATCATGGTTACCACACACAAAACCACACCTGACCATCATGGTTACCACACACAAGACCACACCAGACCATCATGGTTACCACACACAAAACCAGACCAGACCATGACGGTTACCACACAAAAAAACAGACCAGACCATCATGGTTACCACACACAAAACCACAATAGACCCTCATGGTTACCAAACACAAAACCACACCAGACCATCATGGTTAATACACACAAAACCGCACCAGACCATCATGGTTACCACACACAAGACCACACCAGACCATCATGGTTACCACACACAAAACCACACCAGACCATCATGGTTAATACACACAAAACCGCACCAGACCATCATGGTTACCACACACAAAACCACGCCAGACCATCATGGTTACCACACAAAAAAACAGACCAGACCATCATGGTTACCACACACAAAACCAGACCAGACCATCACTGTTACCACACACAAAACCAGACCAGACCATCATGGTTACCACACACAAAACCACACCAGACCATCATGGTTACCAAACAAAACCACACCAGACCATCATGGTTACCACACACAAGACCAAACCAGACCCTCATGGTTACCACACACAAGACCACACCAGACCATCATGGTTACCACACACAAGACCACACCAGACCATCATGGTTACCACACACAAGACCACACCAGACCATCATGGTTACCACACACAAGACCACACCAGACCATCATGGTTACCACACACAAGACCACACCAGACCATCATGGTTACCACACACAAGACCACACCAGACCATCATGGTTACCACACACAAAACCAGACCAGACCATCATGGTTACCACACACAAAACCAGACCAGACCATCATGGTTACCACACACAAAACCAGACCAGACCATCATGGTTACCACACACAAAACCACAGCAGACCACCATGGTTACCACACACAAAACCAGACCAGACCATCATGGTTACCACACACTAAACCACACCAGACCATCATGGTTACCACACACAAAACCACACCAGACCATCATGGTTACCACACACAAAACCAGACCAGACCATCATGGTTACCACACACAAAACCACAGCAGACCATCATGGTTACCACACACAAAACCAGACCAGACCATCATGGTTACCACACACAAAACCAGACCAGACCATCATGGTTACCACACACAAAACCAGACCAGACCATCATGGTTACCACACACAAAACCAGACCAGACCATCATGGTTACCACACACAAAACCACACCAGACCATCACGGTTACCACACACAAGACCACACCAGACTATCATGGTTACCACACACAAGACCACACCAGACCATTATGGTTACCACACACAAGACCAAAGCCACACCAGACCATCATGGTTACCACACAAGACCACACCAGACCATCACGGTTACCACACACAAAACCACACCAGACCATCATGGTTACCACACACAAGACCACACCAGACCCTCATGGTTCCCACACACAAGACCACACCAGACCATCACGGTTACCACACAAAACCACACCAGACCATCATGGTTACCACACACAAAACCACACCAGACCATCATGGTTACCACACACAAGACCACACCAGACCATCATGGTTACCACACAAAAAAACAGACCAGACCATCATGGTTACCACACACAAAACCAGACCAGACCATCACGGTTACCACACACAAAACCAGACCAGACCATCACGGTTGCCACACACAAAACCACACCAGACCATCATGGTTACCACACACAAGACCACAGCAGACCATGATGGTTACCACACACAAAACCACCCCAGACCATCATGGTTACCACACACAAAACCACCCCAGACCATCATGGTTACCACACACAAAACCACCCCAGACCATCATGGTTACCACACACAAAACCACACCAGACCATCATGGTTACCACACACAAAACCACAGCAGACCATCATGGTTACCACACACAAAACCACAGCAGACCATCATGGTTACCACACACAAAACCACAGCAGACCATCATGGTTACCACACACAAAACCACCCCAGACCATCATGGTTACCACACACAAAACCACACCAGACCATCATGGTTACCACACACAAAACCACACCAGACCATCATGGTTACCACACACAAAACCACACCAGACCATCATGGTTACCACACACAAAACCACACCAGACCATCATGGTTACCACACAAAACCACACCAGACCATCATGGTTACCACACACAAAACCACACCAGACCATCATGGTTACCACACACAAAACCACACCAGACCATCATGGTTACCACACACAAAACCACACCAGACCATCATGGTTACCACACAAAACCACCAGACCATCATGGTTACCACACAAAACCACCAGACCATCATGGTTACTACACACAAAACCACCAGACCATCATGTTGACTACACACAAAACCACACCAGACCATCATGGTTACCACACACAAAATCACACCAGACCATCATGGTTACCACACACAAAACCACACCAGATCATCATGGTTACCACACACACAACCACACCAGACCATCATGGTTACCACACAAAACCACACCAGACCATCATGGTTACCACACACAACCACACCAGACCATCATGGTTACCACACACAACCACACCAGACCATCATGGTTACCACACACAACCACACCAGACCATCATGGTTACCACACAAAATCACACCAGACCATCATGTTTACCACACACAACCACACCAGACCATCATGGTTACCACACACAAAACCACACCAGACCATCATGGTTACCACACAAAACCACACCAGACCATCATGGTTACCATACACAAAATCACACCAGACCATCATGGTTACCACACAAAACCACACCAGACCATCATGGTTACCACACAAAACCACACCAGACCATCATGGTTACCACACAAAACCACACCAGACCATCATGGTTACCATACACAAAATCACACCAGACCATCATGGTGACCACACAGAACCAGACCAGACCATCATGGTTATCACACAAAACCACACCAGACCATCATGGTTACCACACAAAACCACACCAGACCTTCATGGTTACTACACACAAGACCACACCAGACCATCATGGTTACTACACACAAGACCACACCAGACCATCATGGTTACCACACACAAAACCACACTAGACCATCATGGTTACTACACACAAGACCACACCAGACCATCATGGTTACCACACACAAAACCACACTAGACCATCATGGTTACCACACACAAAACCACCCCAGATCATCATGGTTACCACACACAAAACCACACCAGACCATCATGGTTACCACACAGAACCACACCAGACCATCATGGTTACCTCACAGAACCACACCAGACGATCATGGTTACCACACACAAAACCACACTAGACCATCATTGTTACCACACACAAAACCACACCAGACCATCATGGTTACCACACAAAACCACACTAGACCATCATTGTTACCACACACAAAACCACACCAGACCATCATGGTTACCACACAAAACCACACCAGACCATCATGGTTACCACACACAAAACCACACCAGACCATCATGGTTACCACACAAAACAACACCAGACCATCATGGTTACCACACAAAACCACACCAGACCATCATGGTTACCACGGTCCATGCAGCAGTGGATGTGTCTTCCACATCTGGAGGAGGAGTCTGTCACTGCTCCTTCCAATCTGTTGCAGATGTTCCTTCACATAACAGCTTAAATGTTATTGTGCATTGACCTTTGACTGGCTCTCTGAACACTAGGGGGACCGTGAATCATGACCACCGCCGTGGGCTACCCGAAGCTTCTCTGACCTCAGAGTCAACCTGTCATCACTGACACATGCTCACTCCATCTTCTCCCTCTCCACTTGAGGATTAATGCCATTTACCCAGCATAATCGGTGGTGCCAGGCTGTCAGAACCACAGGCAGACTGGTGTGTACCACGTCCTCGCTGTTTGAGGAGTTAAGGGCTGTTAAGGATTCTTAAACTTTGATGAAACATGGTCACATTAAACATCCGCCCAATGCCCTCATGCTTGTCGCAGTGACCCGTGTTTCCAGCAGAGTTTCTTTTTTTGGATTTACCCCCCTTTCTTCTCCCCAATTATATCCGGCCAATTACCCCACTCTTCTGAGCTGCCCTGGCTCCACCCCCTCAGCCGATCCAAGGAGGCTGCAGACTACTACACGCCTCCTCCCATACATGTGGAGTCACCAGCCGCTTCTTTTCACCTGACAGTGAGGAGTTTCACCAGGGGGACGTAGCCTATGGGAGGATAACACTACCCCCCCCCCAGAACAGGCGCTCTGACTGACCAGAGGAGGCGCTAGTGCAGTGACCAGGACACATGCACACATCCGGCTTCCCACCCACAGACACGGCCAATTGTGTCTGTAGGGACGCCCGACCAAGCCGGAGGTAACACAGGGATTCGAACCAGCGATCCCCGTGTTGGTAGGCAACGGAGTTTCCAGCAGAGTTGACTCAACACATAGAGTGACAGACGTTCTGATTACTGCACTTGTTGTCATACAGCAGACACGCCTTACGATATGCACAAATATGTAAATCAGACAACTTGTGGCTCATGAGACACACACATGTATTCATGGAAAACACACACATGTGCGTGCTCAGACATACACAGTGACAAATGCAAATAGACAACTGAAACATGTATGGAGCATAGAATATTCACATACTTATGGGAACATGCAAACACACACACACACACACACACACACACACACACACACACACACACACACACACACAAAGAGTGTACAGGTGCAAACATAAGCATAAAAACGCAGACACACATACACCTCTTGACAATGGCCGGATTGATTGCAGTGCTAGAAGATAGAGATGATAGAGAAGATAGAGTTAAAGATAGAGATGATAGAGGTGAAGATACAGAAGATAAAGATGAAGATAGAAAAGATAAAGATGAAGATAGAGTCGATAGAGCTGAAGATAGAGAAGACAGCATTGAAGATAGAGAAGCTAGAGAAGATAGAGTTGGGTATAAGGAAGATAGAGAAGATAGAGTTGAAGACAGGGAAGATGAAGTTGAAGATAGAGATGATAGAGGTGAAGATAGAGTTGAAGATAGAGAAGATAGAGAAGATAGAGTTGAAGACAGAGATGATAGAGATGATAGAGAAGATAAAGATGAAGACAGAGAAGATGAAGTTGAAGATAGAGATGATAGAGGTGAAGATAGAGAAAATAGAGTTGAAGATAGAGATGATAGAGGTGAAGATAGAGATGATAGAGTTGGGTATAAGGAAGACAGAGATGATAGAGAAGATAAAGATGAAGATAGAGAAGACAGTGTTGAAGATAGAGAAGCTAGAGAAGATAGAGTTGGGTATAAGGAAGATAGAGAAGGTAGAGTTGAAGACAGAGAAGATGACGTTGAAGATAGAGATGATAGAGGTGAAGATAGAGATGATAGAGTTGGGTATAAGGAAGATAGAGAAGACAGAGTTGGGTATAAGGAAGATAGAGAAGATAAAGATGACAGAGAAGATGAAGTTGAAGATAGAGATGATGATAGAGAAGATAGAGGTGAAGATAGAGATGATAGAGGTGAAGATACAGAAGATAAAGATGAAGATAGAAAAGATAAAGATAGTCAATAGAGAAGACAGCATTGAAGATAGAGAAGCTAGAGAAGATAGAGTTGGGTATAAGGAAGATAGAGAAGATAGAGTTGAAGACAGAGAAGATGACGTTGAAGATAGAGATGATAGAGGTGAAGATAGAGATGATAGAGGTGAAGATAGAGATGATAGAGTTGGGTATAAGGAAGATAGAGATGATAGAGTTGGGTATAAGGAAGATAGAGAAGATAGAGCTGGGTATAAGGAAGATAGAGAAGATAGAGTTGGGTATAAGGAAGATAGAGAAGATAGAGCTGGGTATAAGGAAGATAGAGAAGATAGAGTTGGGTATAAGGAAGATAGAGAAGATAGAGCTGGGTATAAGGAAGATAGAGAAGATAAAGATGAAGACAGAGAAGATGAAGTTGAAGATAGAGATGATAGACTTGGCTTTAAGGGGCGGTTGTAGTTGAAAATCAACTCTAGTTCACCTCCCTTGCCCAGTTCCAATAAAACCAGTTCACAGTAAATGGAACCCCTTAGAATTAACACAAACACACACACACACACACACACACACACACACACTCACTCAGCACTCGACTAGGGTAACAGAACTCACTTGTTGGTGAGTGGGCCGATGAAGGGGTTGGTGATGAGCTGCACGGTGGCTTTGGAAGCAAACAGCAGTCCCACCTTGACGTTCTCATTGAGCAGCTTGCCATTTGACTTGGGGCAGTCAGAGGAGTTGCCGGCGGCCTGCGGGGCCGGCGTACCAGTGGTGGGCAGGAGACTCTGATCCGCGGACCAGGCCGTGGCGTTCCCACCGGTCACCCGAACGGTGTTGTCGTACAGAGACACGATGCTGTGAAAGGTCCTGGTGGGGCGGTCGTGCGGCGAGGGTGTGATGTTCTTCACCACAGGGGTGGACGCCTCATCTATGGCGTACAGGTAGCTGGGAATGATGGGCACTGACATGCACACAGAGGAAAGGAGGAGGACAGGAACTGTGAAAACATACTACCTCTAGTACTGCTCATTTGGCCCAAGAGAACCGGCTCTGCTGAAATGCCAGAAGATACTGGGTCACTGCAAAGCAAAGCAGGAGTGGATCACGTTCATTCGTTCATTCGTTCATTCATGGATTAAGTTCATAAAATGAAATCCCGGCCACGTGTCTTAGAGACGGAGGATTATTAGAGTAACAAACTCGGACAGTTCTGGTGCATGGAGACCTTCCTTAATGATACAGGTGCTGCAGAGACGTCCGCTCAGTCCTCCACCAGAGCCCATTTGTGCATCTGTCAAAGACACGTGTGCACCTTACGTTTTGGTCTGGTTTGATCGGGTTTTGGTCTGGTTTTGTCAGGTTTTGGTCTGGTTTGGTCTTGTCAGGTTTTGGTCTGGTTTGGTCAGGTTTTGGTCAGGTTTTGGTCTGGTTTTGGTCTGGTTTGGTCAGGTTTTGGTCAGGTTTTGGTCTGGTTTTGTCAGGTTTTGGTCTGGTTTGGTCAGGTTTTGGTCAGGTTTGGTCAGGTTTTGGTCTGCTTTTGTCAGGTTTTGGTCTGGTTTGGTCTGGTTTTGGTCTGGTTTTGGTCTGGTTTGGTCTGGTTTGGGTCCGTGATGGCGGGGGTGATGTTGGAATACGTGCCTTAAGGAGCGAGAAGTCAAATCAAGTTAATTTCAGTGCATTTCAACACACTTTACACTGAAGAAAACGTAAATAAATAAAAGAAAAACGGATCAAGAACACTACAGACAAAAACGACAAGAACACAACAACAGAAACAAAGTAACTAAAGGAACCCAAACAGCCGTGATAATGAAGACGTTCCCACAACACGGGGCCAGTGTGTGAGTGAATGTATTCATCATCACAGCTCGGTGAAGTAAGTTTGGTTTGCTTACATGCACTCGGTCCTGGTCTGAACTGGTTTGTACTGGCAGCGAGCTTGTGTAATTGTTTTACATTTTAATCCAGTTGTGTCTCCAGACTGTCAGCACTGCCAATGTAGTGGCTATCACTGGAGAGAAGGCGGCTGGTTCAACAAGGCGGCGACCCCCCCGTAACGCGTTTTCCTGTATGGCACGTGTTCGGCATCCTGCATGAGGAGGCTCATTTGCTGATAACCCTAATTTGTGTAAGTGAATGAAGGGGGGGGGGGAGGTGCATTTTCATGTCTGTGCACAGAAATCCCCCCCAGAGCAAAATCAGGTTTATGCAAATCAGGAGGCAACACAGCAGGCCACTTTCAGCTCAATTTAAGGTGAAGATCGCCCAAAATAAGCCAATATTTCATCTTAATTCTAATTCTACAGGCGTCCCCCTGGGATTACTGCTCAAGTTTATTTAGGCTAGTCGTTTGGCAGAGTGAACCACACACACACACACACACACACACACACACACACACACACACACACACAACAGACACACAATTAATTGCATCTAATTAAAAAGGACACCGTTATTTAGCTCAGCTTCAGGATCCCTGACAGGTGTGAAGAGCACTTTCCCCTACCGACTACAGTGAGCAGCATGTTGTCCAGGAGCAAGGCGACGAAGACGATGAAGAGGATCAGTTTCCTGGACTGTCGCTCCTCTCTCAGCCACACCAGCAGCTGGGACTGCCGGAGCGCGTCTATCAGCCCCATGACGGTGGTCCTGCAGGGACTCGGCGAGAAGAAAACCCACCTTCCGTGAAACTGCTTCTCCTGTTCTCCTGCAGGGAGAGGGAGAGCGCGAGCGAGAGAGAGGGAGAGCGCGAGCGAGAGCGCGAGAGAGAGAGAGGGGAGGGGGGGTATAAGTAACCTAACTACAGCTGTACGGTTTGTGAGCTATTTTAGGTGAAAAATTAAGCAATGCTTTTTTTAAAGCATTTCACACGCACGCACGCACACGCACGCACGCGCACACACCAATCACCTCATTTGTAATCAATACAGCTGAAAGACAAAGGCATGGCAAACAAGTTTCGACTGATTAATAAAACGTGTTTTCTTGGAAAAACGCGAGGCGGCAAAACTCATGAAACGATTTCAAACCAAATTTGTAAAATAAAATAAAATTTAAAATAAAAACCGACCTCACCTCAGACGCACGCTGGCGACATCCCTTTGGTCCAACAAGTGTAAAATGTTTGCAGGAGGCCGTCTCTCCTACTTACCGCACGGCTCGTTGACGTCATCCAACCTTTATGGACCATATCAACACCCGGTCTGCCTTTCTTTTTCCGCTCTCTCTTTCTCCTCCTTCACCATCACCAATTCACTCACGTGCCCACTTTAAACTCTCTCATTGTGTCTGTTTTATCTTATTGTATCTTCTTTGTGTTGTCACATTGTTTCTTTTTGTATCTTTTTTGTCGATACTGTATCATATTGTATGTATGTTATCGTATCATTTTGTGTCTTTTTTTGTGTTGTCATATTGTTTCTTTTTGTATCTTTTTTGTCGATACTGTATCATATTGGATGTATGTTATCGTATCATTTTGTGTCCTTTTTTGTATTGTCATATTGTTTCTTTTTGTATCTTTCTATCATATTGCATCTTATTGTATGTATCTCATTGTGTAATTTTGTATCTTTTTGTCATATTGTATCTTTTTGTATCTTTTTTGAATAGGGGAAAACAAATATATATATATATAAAATCCAGTGAGTCAAGTAAATTCTTTATGAGACAGTACAAGCCTGTGTCATGCCATAATTGCTTATGACACAATCCACACCCCAAAGTCACGGGGATTAATTGGTTACGCAGCTCTGGCGAGGTTTTGGTGGTTGTGTAATGTCATATTACTCTTTTACGTCAACGTAAAGGTACATTACTGAATGTACTTGACATGTTCGTCCTGTGAGGTTTCTGAGAAACCTTTTAAATAAGAGCATGGCGTCAATTCGACTCCATCTGATCACATTTCAAGTTTTGCGCATAGAGATTGCACTGTTGAGTAATATGACTTAATTAAGAACTCAGAAGAGAAAAATAAAGTGACTGAAGAGATGATAAACCACGACAGCAACTTGGAAAATGCATTTATTCCAGACCGTCTATGACATGCCAGGATCATAATCATTCGGACTGATATATTTCAAGCGCTATCCTTCATGACCTGGGCTCCGGTCTCACTTGGGCATCATTCAAGACAAATTATGCTCTTTGGTTTGGCGGATTTGCGCTTTATTGTTTTCCAATGGCACCATCTTGCGTTCGGTGTGATGCACTACAACGGACACTACCAAGTACAGCTGGATGCAGCCCGCAGAACGGGGCTTGTTGAACGTCGAACGTTTAATCCCGACCACCGCTTGGGTTGTTTGATTAACTGTGGGATCTGGGGTTGGGCAGGGGGGAATAGGGTTGGGGTTGGGGTTAGGGTTAAGCATGGGTGGGTGGGATATACTTCAACGATAGTCATCGTTGAAGTATATCCGGTACACTCACGGATCAGGAACTGAACTCTTGGACCAACACATACACTCAAGGACAAGGAGCTGAACTTTCTTTCATCTCAGACTGTTAACACTCATCAAGGGTTGTGATTTGAACGAGGTTTTCTTTGGTTTATTATTTCATTTACTTTAAAGAGCTCTATGTTGTTTTGTTTCAATTCTTTTATGTAAAAGTCAGTGTTGTGTATATTTTGCTGTTGTGAGGCAATAAAATTGTCAACTGTTCAACTACACATCAACTCCTCTCGTGAGTTAGTCCAGGCAAACCCCTCACCGAACCTGGTTAGATGTTAGCGCCTTTACTGCTACCCCTAGTTTGCCCTGGAGGCGCCACACTTATAAAGGCTGCTCACATTTACAGAAGCTGTTTGGAACATCATCTGTAAGTGTCTGTCTTAACTCCTGCCTGAACTCCACACAACAGTCTTCCTTCTTCAACTTGCACCATTTGATCTTCGGCTCTGCCTTCGCTCGCTTCCTCTTCTTGGTCTCCAAAGTCATCCTACAGACCACCACCCGATGCTGCCTAGCTACGTTCTCCCCTCTCACCACCTTGCAGTCTTCAGTCCCTTTTTATATCGTGCCTCCTACATAAGATATAGTCCACCTGTGTGCACTTTCCTCCACTCTTATATGTCACCCTGTGTTCCTCCCTCTTCTTGAAATATGTATTCACCACAGCCATTTCCATCCTTTTCGCAAACTCCACCACCATCTGTCCTTCCACATTTCTCTCCTTGACACCATACCTACCCATCACCTCCTCATCACCTCTGTTCCCTTCACCAACATGTCCATTGAAGTCCGCTCCAATCACCACTCTCTCCTCCTTGGGTACCCTCTCCATCACGTCATCCAACTCACTCCAGAATTCTTCTTTCTCTTCCATCTCACACCCAACTTGTGGGGCATATGCGCTGATAACATTCAGCAATACACCTTCGATTTCCAGCTTCATACTCATCACTCTGTCCAACTGTCTTCACCTCCAGCACACTCTTGACATTCAGAATTACCCCTACCCCATTTCTCCTGCCATTTGCACCATGGCAGAAGAGTTTGAACTCACCTCCGATGCTGTTGGCCTTACTCCCCTTCCAACTGGTCTTTTGCACACACAGTATGCCTACCTTCCTTCTCTCCATCATATCAGCCAGCTCTCTCCCTTTACCAGTCATAGTTTGTTTCTGTTATTGTGTAACTGAAGAATTGTTCAATGAGGCTGAGCCATCCCTTTAACTTGAAATATCTTCAGAAGATACTATTAGGCTACAAAAACATGACTGGCCAGCTCATTTGTTTATTTATATTGTGGGAGTGCAGGAATGAGGAGATGGACAGATCGAGTCGAGTCAATTCTGTTTACTCGCCACACATAACAACAACGATACAGCACAATCCCTCGTGGCAACCAGCTAACCACTAGGCTGCTGCAAACATGGCTCCCCGGAAACCCCAAGCAGTGCCTACGTCAGCACTCTAAAATGTCTGCCTGAGAGGAGCAGCAGCCCCTGGTGAATCTACCCTCAAATGTGTATCACCATACAGGCCCCCCCAGAATTCACCATCACGAAAAAACACAAAACAGTAATACAACACAAAAGTACTCAGTGAAACAGTCAACATCTCAGGGGGCGGACCAGGCAGCCAAAACGGCTGCGCTGAATGGGTATGGGGGCGGGGGCAGGGGCAGGGGACAGAGCCGGAGCCCTGGCAGGGGCCGAGACTAGGCCAGGGGCCTGAGAAGGGGGACGTCCACGCCGCGAGGGCAGGGCCAGTTCGACTGGCCCACCCAGGTCCAAATGGGAACGCTTGAGACGGTCCACCGAGACCCGCTCCGGCTTGCCCCCCATGTCCACCACAAAGTTCTTAGGCCCCGCTTCCACGATGCGGCAGGGCCCGTCGTAGGGGGGCTGCAGGGGGGTACAGTGGCTGTCGTGGCGGATGAAGATGTACCTGGCTGACAGCAGATCCTTGGGGTCGTAGGACTGAGGGAGGCAGTGGTGAGATGTAGGGATTAGAGCGGAAGCGTTGGCACTGTCCCGGGCCACAGCCTGATGAGAAACTGCTGACCAGGGGGCCACAGCATCTGGGAGAAACTCACCCAGGGCACGCAGTGGCTGGCCGTAAACCAGCTCGGCAGACGAGGACTGGAGGTCTTCCTTGGGGGCAGAGCGAAGGCCGAGCATGACCCACGGGAGGCGATCAACCCAGTTGCTGTCCGTGAGGCTGGCACGAAGAGCGGCCTTCATAGACCGATGAAACCACTCACAAAGTCCATTGTCCTGCGGGTTGTATGCTGCGGTGCAGTGGAGCTTCACCCCCAGCCCCCCCACGACTGCAGTCCAGAGTTCTGACGTGAACTGCAGGCCCCTGTCAGAGGTGAGGTCAGCCGGCGTGACAAAACGGGCCACCCAGGACCCGATGAACGCCCAGGCCACCTCAGTAGACGTGGTCGATGACAGGGGAACAGCTTCCGGCCACCTGGTGGTCCTGTCCACCATGGTGAGAAGGTGAGTGAACCCGCGGGAGTGGGGCAGGGGGCCAACCAGGTCCACATTCACATGGTCAAAATGCCTCTCGGGCACTAGGAATGGCGCCAAGGGGGCTTTGGTATGACGGTGTACTTTGGAATGCTGGCACGCCACGCAGGAGTCCGCCCCGGCCGTGACGTCCTTCCTGAGGCTGGGCCAGACGAACTTGGCCCTCACCAGCTTAGCGGACGCCTTCACACCCGGGTGGGAAAGGCCATGGATAACGTCAAAAACATGGCGCCGCCAGAAGGTGGGCACCATGGGGCGGGGCTGGCCCATGGAAATGTCGCAGTGGAGCGTGGCGTTGGCATTGTCAAACACTGGAGGAGGCTAGATTACAGCTAAAATGAAGCAAGTGCCAACTGCTGGAAAATGAGGTGTACTATCTGGGACATAAAGTAGACGCGCAGGGTTTGCATCCCATGGAGTCGAAGGTTAAAGCCATTGTGGAAGCTCCGTCCCCGTCCAGTGTCACAGAGCTCAAGGCAACCATTTCCTTCCCAACCTCTCTACGCTGCTTGTGCCGATGTACCAGCATGGACTACAAAGCAAGACGAAGCTTTCCAAAAGTCAAAAGAGCTTCTCCAATCAGCAAGCGTGCTGGCCCATTACTCTGCGGACAGAGAATTGATCCTAGCATGCGACGCCTCATCGTATGGGGTGGGAGCAGTGCTTTCGCACAAGATGCCCAATGGCACAGAAAAACCACTAGGGTTTATGTCAAGGACACTCACTCCTTCTGAGAAAAGGTACTCTCAGCTAGATAAAGAGGGCCTGGCCGTGATCTTTGGAATACAGAGATTTCATAAATATCTCTATGGTCGTAGATTCACGATCGTCACTGACCATAAGCCCTTACTATCCTTATTCCATGAGATGAAACCTGTCCCCCAGATGGTTTCCCCAAGAATTCAGAGATGGGCAGTTCTACTTCGGGCATACGAGTATCAGATAATCTCCAAGCTGGGCAAGTGTCACAGTAACGCCGATGCTCTCAGTAGACTCCCGGTTCCAGAGCTGGTTGAGGATGACGGTCTACAGGATCAAGTGCTGACAATGGATCATATGGACGATGTACCGGTGAACATGTCACAAGTCAGGAAGTGGACAGTGAGGGATGCCACACTGTCCCTGGTGCACAGTTATGTCTTGAGTGGCTGGCCAGAGGTAAAGGATCCTCAGCTCATGCCATATCACACCCACCGTCTAGAGTTGAGTACGCGAGATGGGTGTGTCCTGTGGGGAGCCAGAACAGTGATTCCTCGGCAGGGGTGGTGGTCTGTTCTGTTGAAGATGGCCATCAGTCACATCCCGGCATGTCTCGTATGAAAGGTTTAGCAAGGTCTTACATGTGGTGGCCGCGGGTGGACGAGGATATTGAGAAGGAGGTCAACATATGTGTGGAATGTCAGCAAAACAGAAAATCGCCGACTAATGCACCACTGCACCCCTGGGAATGGCCCAAGCTGCCATGGTCTCTCATTCATGTGGACTCCGCAGGGCCGTTCTTGGGCAAGATGTTCTTGGTGATAATTGACGCACATTTGAAGTGGCTAGAGGTTTATCCGCTGAATGCATCTACACAACACATGCAACAATTGAAAAGCTACGGCAGTGCTTCGCAGTCCATGGATTGCCACAAATATTAGTGTCTGACAATGGCAGTTGCTTCACAAGTGCGGAATTCAGCCATTTTATGTCACAGAACGGGATTCAGCATGTCACCTCAGTGCTGTTCCACCCCTCCTCTAACGGATTAGACCTTTAAAAGAGGGGATGAAAAAAATGAGAGGAGATAGCATCGAGGCCAGATTTTCCAGGTTCTTGTTCAGCTACCGCATCACCCCTCAGGCAACGACAGGGTTGTCGCCTGCAGAAATGTTGATGTCCAGACGACTGAGATCTGCGTTTGACCTACTGAAACCTGACCTAAAGTTGAAAATTCAACAGAAACAGCTGAAACAGAAAGAACATCATGACAAAACGGCCAAGCTGAGAAGATTTGCACCCGGAGATGCTGTATACACAAGGAATTAAGGCATAGGACCACAATGGATTCCAGCTGCAGTTGAGTCGTCTTCTGGTCCTGTTTCCTATGATTCTTGGTAGCGGACAGAGGATGAGGAGACACGTTGATCAGGTGCGAGCACATCACCCGGAGTCCTACCAATCTCCAGACCAACCTATGGAACCTCCAGAGGAGGTTTGGGGTATCGTTGGCGCCGGCCGTGTTTCAGAGAACAAGGAAAACAATCCAAACTTGCAACTCATCTTTTTGTCTTAACCCACAGTCAGTTGCCTTTAAGTTTAGTACTTCACAACCTGCATCGTAGCCGGCCCATCCTATAGGCGAAATAGGCGGTTGCCCAGGGCCCTGAAACAACGGTAGGGCCCCGAAATGGTTAAGATTAAAAAAAAATTAACAAATAATAATCGCCACGTTGCTCAGTGTCCATGAGAAACGCTGTGACTGGTGAAATGAGGTGTCTGCAAAGATGATTGAATAATTTCTGGCGAATCACCTAATTTCACCAGTCACCTGACTGGGGTGTGGGCTGGGCTGGGTGGGCTAGATCGTCACCGCAACGGTCATCTCAAATATGTCGGGTAGGCAGTATCCCTCTGGCGCCTGAAAAGGAAAACGTAAAAAAGAAGATGAAGAAAAACAAGGCAAAAGTAGAGGTATGTATGTCCTTGAATTTCATTATTTAGTTAGTGGTTAGCACAACCGGCTAAGCAGCAATGTTGTTAGTTAGCTAGCCAGCTAGATTTAGCTACCATCCATCATCATCAATATTAACTTAAGTTATAGCTAGTAGCCTAGTGTGCAGTAATAATAGAAGTAACATTAACTGTATGCAGAAATATTTCAAGAAGGATCATTTATTAAGGAGAAATGACATTGTTTGCCTGAAATCAAGTTATGCTAGAGAAGATTAGCATGGCCCCTGCTCAAGGATGACTTGCAGACGGCGGGCCGGACTTTGAAAAGCCCGGCTGCCTACTTTCTGTCCCCTCGTATCTGGCTAGTGCTAGCTATAGCTGATATACAGAGAGCAAGGCCAAAGTACCCGTTTGGTTCTTAAACTGCAACAGTGATGCTGTGGCGGACACTAGGGGCTATGCCTCTCACCCAGCAGGGCTGTGAGCTCTCTGGTGCAGGGTTGTTCCTGTTGCAGTTTGGTTTTTGGAGCTGAGGAATAAAGTTCAAACTCGCCTTCGTCTCCTGTGTTTTTCCTCATCCTGCCACATTGGTGACCCCGAATTGAACATGTTTGAAGCAGAAGAAGAGTGTGAATCCACTTCATCCACGCCACCCCGACTCTCACAGCCAGCTGTTCTCACCGCGGCTGTGAAGCTCCCAGAGTTCTGGAAGAGCGACCCGGCCTCGTGGTTCCAGCATGTCGAGGCGCTGTTCCACCTGCGTGGAATCTCCGCGGACGACTCCAGATACTATCTGGTCGTCGCTGCGCTGGACCAGCAGTCCACACGCTGGGCCATGCAGCTGTTGTGCGCCCCCCCGCAACACGGTAAATACGTCGCCCTCAAACATCTTCTGCTCCGGAGGTACAGCCTATCTGCCGCAGAGAGGGCAGATAGAATCCTTTCCCTATCCGGTTTGGGCGACGGGACAGCTGTGAATCTCATGGACAATATGCTGTCGCTGCTAGGCTCGGACGAAGGTGGGTTCTTTTTCCTGAGCCAGCTCCCGTCTCCTGTGCGCGCGGCTTTGGCTAACTCCCCGTGTCCGGCCGCTGGTGACTGCCAAGGTTTGTATGAGGAGGCCGATCGGGTCCTGCTGGCTACCAGACGGTTCTCTGTGCAGAGTGTGGCATCGGAGCCTCTGCAGCCGGTGTCGGAGGACGCGGACCCGGCAATGGTGGCTGGAGTGACTGCCCGGAGACGGCGCGGGAGCGGCCTCTGTTTCTTCCCCCAGCGGTTCGGTGACAAGGCGAGGCGCTGCGTCCCTCCATGCACTTTTGAGGCGCTGGGAAACTCCAGGACCAGCGCTCAGTAGCAGCTGTGGGTGCTGGCGGACGTAGTGAGCTGCTCTTCATTAAGGACTCAATGTCAGGAAGACGGTTTCTGGTGGACTCCGGCTCGCAGATGAAATTAGTTACTTTGGATACCTCCAAAAGATCTATGTCCTTTTTTCAGCAAGAGTTCAGAGATGGGCAATCCTGAAAAAACATGTTCCGATTAGTGTGAAGCCTTGGGCAGAAACTAGGTGGGAGAGCAGAATCAAAAGCGTAGAGGCGCTACGCTATCAGGCTGCAGAGGTAAGGGAGGCCCTCTTGGAGGTGAGGGATAAGACCACTGATGGAAACATCAGGATTGAAGCTCAGTCTTTGGCAGAAGAGGTGGGCTCATACCGTTTTTCTGTTTGCTCGTGTAGCCCACATAAAGTAGCCAACATGCAGTGTTAGGTTATTTCCTAGTTTTATATATGATTTAATCTAGTTTCCTTGCCATTTTCCACTATGCATTTTCCCTGCATATTAAACTTGCCCAGTAGATGGCAATAGTAACGCTGCAGATAGTAGAAACTGCTACAGTGGTTACAGCAAAGAAGAGGAATGAAAATCGTGCTCAGCAGAGCTGGAGCGCAAACGGATTCAACCACAAGCGACACAAAGTGAAAATATGAGATTTAAGAGCTAGTTAATGAGTTCTCTTTCAAGAATGCACTTTTCAGCAAGTAGTACAGCAAAATGTGTCGGAGTTCTTAGGAGGATTCCGTGAACTTATAATTATTTTCTCCGGTGAGTGTTTTACCTTAACTTCGCCATGTGCGTTGCTAGCATAGTCAATACGCCCATTTCACGCCGCGGCCATCTTGGATTTTAAAAAAACCAAGTGGTGGGAATTTAGCCACGCCCCCTTCTTACTCAATCGGAAATCAATGCAGCCGGGGTCAGCAGCAGCAAACATGATTTGGACTACCAACCTCAAGCACCTACCGTCATTTACCACAGTATGAAAACTAAGCTGGATCTTTTCTTCTTCGAGTACTTTCTGCCTCTCCTGTGCCAGTGAGGAGAGACACACACACAGGGCTGTATTCAAAGAAGCTGTTTAATCACAATAAAATAAAAAATAAGATACATTTCATTTTTATACTGTACATTCAATATTTATACATTAGATTGTCCCATCTACAATATTTTCATTCTTTGTCCTTTAACTTTAACAAAACTGTTGGTTCATTTTAAACTAAAATATGTTGGGTCAACTGTCATTCTGTTGTAGCAATAAACTGGAACTGGCTACCAACTCAAATCATCAATTGTTTACTAAACTAAGACAGTGATTGCTCATCTCAAGGTGTGGGCTAAAAAATGGGACTGTACTGAAATGAAGTTAAATATGTTTCAATCTATCTAAGGTTTGTGTGCACTATTTTCTTGTCAGCTGAATTTAACAAAGGTTTAAAACAGTGGTCCCTGAAAATGTGTTAGGAGAGCACACACAGTCCCCAGTTGGTTGACTGTTCCACTTAGTGGAAGGGGTATGACTCCATCAAAAATGTGGTACTCCTTTATGCGTCTTATTGACCGTTCGATGTGTATTCTCAAGCCAGCAATACTCTGTGTGTCTGTGAGCTCATCACAGCTAAACTGTCCACTTGGGCCTAAAAATGCAGGGATGACAAGTTTTACATCTATTTCATCGAGCAGGTCTTTGATAAGGAAGCCCTTATCGGCCATGACCTCATCACCTGACTCTAAGAGGTCCAGAACACCTGACCTCTTAGTTATCTCCTTATCAGAAATACATCCTGTGTATAGATTACTTACCAGGCTAACTGGCCCTGAGGGAGTGATCCCAATTAGGGATTTCAGTGTAGTGTTACTTTTATAATGGGAGTATGTCACGGTGTTCAAAACCTTCGAACTAGCTGTCTCGATGTGGATCTTTGTGCAGTCTAGTATCACTCTTGTGTTTGGGTAGAATTCCCTGAATACTGGTGGCATTAGCTCGTCTACTGCTGCTCTACTAGGCCATATTGGGAGGGTCCCTAACATAAAGAGCAAATAGTGGCCCACGTCGTACAGTTCCTGCTGACTGTGGCCGGCGACACATTGAATCGTACAGATAAATCCAGAGCAAAAAAGCCCTGCCTCACACGGCACAAGAACAGGAAAAACTGATCAATCAGCCATAAATGCTCTGCATGGAAGCCAGACACAGAAATGTGTTCTAGGTTATGGCTGTTCCTTTGCATTTGAGTCCATCGCACCATGGACTCTGCAGTAGGCTGTAAAGCTAGGAAGAGCGCTTTGAGGGTGTGGTAATCCTTAAAACCAGTGTAAAACCTGATCAGGTTGGGCGCACACTGGAAGCGTTCTAGACCAAAACGCTCACTTTTCAGCTTTTTATTTTCGTCCTCCAGGAAAGCGATGCGTTTCTTTACTGCGTCAAGCTGGTCTTCCACAGAAAGGGGCTTCACGTCGTAGTCATGATCAGGCAGAGTCGCCCAAACCTCACTGGACACATGAGGATATGTCATACATGTGGGAAGCAATATAAATCCACACATTTTCCTGTTATCAAGATGATGTGTCAGAACAGAGCTACCCACTATTGAAAGATTAGTGAATATATATATATATACATACATATTATATAATGCAGTAATCTACATGTTTGAAAAATTGTACTGTACTGACAGTAACAACTCACCTATCTCCCTCATGTTCCTCTTCATGTTCCTCTTCATCTTCTTCCGCTATTAAGTCACCAATGCGACTACAAACAGGAGCAAACATTTTTCAATGTCAAACTTCTGTCTCCCTTCTAATGTTGTAGTCACAGTGAAACTGGTCACCCCAATATTATTTAACTGGCTGTACATGGTGCAACCTCTGCAGCTCAGTGCATACAGTAACGTTAAATGTACATACAACCTCTGCAGCTCAATGCATACAGTAGGCCTACATGTACATCATGTCTGCTGCAATAATAGCAGGAGGAGTAAACATTTAGCCATATGGCATCTTAATGTGTCAGTTGAATTTAGGACGGTACACAGCAGTACGACATGTTGCTTCCAGCAGTGTTTTCAATGAAGAAGGGGCGTGGCTAAGTTCCCACCGCTTGGTTTTTTTTAAATCCAAGATGGCCGCGGCGTGAAATGGGCGTCATGTTGATCATGCAAGGTTCTGGTTGAAATACTTTACTGTATTCTATTCTTTTTGTTAGCTCGACCATTTCCTTGGTAATGAGTAAATGTCTTGATAAGGTGTGTACAAGTTAAACAAAAACCAACCGGAGGTGAACTTTAGTCTAATGAGCTGAAGTGCAACGCAGAGCCATGGTGAACCTGTATTGCTGGGTTGTAAGCTAGCGTCTGAACTCGCATGAGTAAACGATATGATTGAAAGTAAAGTTCCGAGTCACTAAGCGGTCATGAATACGGATCAGGGCTCGAGTGCCACCAACATTTTGAAGAGTGCGACTGAAAAAAACGATAGGTGGCGCTGGTGCTCCCGATGCTGCTCGGGGGAACACTGAAATCTCTTCCGCAAGCGCAGCATCTCTCTGCGTTCTCCTGACGGTATCGTGTCTAAACCAATAAGAGACAGCGCTCGGGCGGGTCCTCGCCTCTGATTGGCTGTGGTCCTTTTCACTTATCTAAGTAGTGTCAGTTCAAACAATGCGAGCGAGCTGAGCAGGCTGAGCGCCGGAGACCTTGGACGGGACAATAACGGCCTATAGGTCTACGCCAGCGTTTCTCCACCTCTCCTCCAGGAGGAGCACTTGTCCTGCATGGTTCAGACCTCCCCCTGCTCCACCACAGCTGATTCACATGATCACCTCGTTATGAGCTCCCGAAGCTGCCTCATAACAACACTGATCATTTAAATCAGCTGTGGTGGAGCAGGGGGAGGTCTGAACCATGCAGGACAAGGGCTCCTCCTGGAGGAGAGGTGGAGAAACGCTGGTCTACGCGACAACACGAGTGAGAATGAAGAGAGGTGGAGCCATTGAAAGGTTTCTCATTAAAAGCACCAACACCTTTATTTGGAAATGTTTAAATGTTTTAAATGTTCAATTTAAGCTCAGTGTAGCACTTTAAACACTTTATTTTTCTTTATATATTCTTCATATATATATATATATATATATATATATATATATATATATATATATATATATATATATATATTCTTTATATATTGTGTTTAAAATAAAGACAAGCTTTTTCTACACCTTATTGTTTTAAAACATCATTCACATTATATGACAGAAGAGCGATAAAAAGGAGACCTTTTGGTGTTAAGGGTGACGCGGTGAAAAATGTGGGTGCACCTAAATTTTGTGCTGGTGCACCTAAAAAAAAGTCCAGGGAAACGCCAGGGGGCGCTCTATAGCGGCTATGAGCGCCGGCGAGAACAGCAGGCTGTTGTTTATCAAGGCCGCCTCATCTGGCCGCTGGTCGGCTGCTGGTCGGTTCGGTCGCTCAGCGTAGCATCCTGCCTGCAGCGGCCGCGGACACCATGGCCGGCGGTCAAGGCCCCCCGATGGATGCCGCGAACGGCACGCCCATACGTACCTACGGCCCCAGGTATGTGGAGCTGTGTTTCGGCGGGCGGCGTTCCGGCTGGGACTTCGTTATGGCCGCGGCGTCGGTTCCCCTCCTGGGCGCAGACTTCCTGTGCGCCATCAGGCTGCTGGTGGATGTTACGAACTGTCGCTTGATCGATGCTGTCTCTTTCACTACATACCCGTGCACACGGGGAGGTGCAGGGACGCTCAGCCTGTCAAACATGCTCGCCGCCGGAGACACGTATCAACGACCGCTCGCAGAGTTCCCTGACCTCACCACACCTATGTTCTCATCAGTGGTGGCCAAGCACGGCGTGGAGCACCATATTGCCACCGACGCCCCCCCCCCCCGGTCTACGCACATGCTCGGCGCCTCGACTCTGCTAAGCTCGCGATCGCCAAGGGAGGAGTTTGCCACCATGGAACGCCTCGGCATTGTGCGCCTCTCAGACAGCCTGTGGGCCTCCCCCCTGCACATGGTTTCTAAGGCTGATGGCGGTTGGCGTCCCTCCGGCGATTTTCGTCGCCTGAACAATGCCACAACCCCTCACCGGTACCCCGTCCCGCACATACAGGACTTCTCCGCCCACCTGGCAGGGGCCACCATCTTTTCCAAAGTAGATTTGGTGCAGGGCTACCAACCAGGTACCGGTCCACCCTCGGGCCGTGCCCAAGACAGCGGTCATCACGCCATTTGGACTCTTCGAGTTCCTGCAGATGCCCTTCGGTCTCAAGGGGGCAGCGCAGACGTTCCAGCGGCTGATGGACTCTGTGCTACGGGATATGCCGTTCTTGTTTGTTTACTTGGATGACATTCTCGTGGCCAGCATGTCCGTGGAGGAGCACCTGACGCAGCTCCAGCAGTTGTTCGAGCGGCTCAGTGCACATGGACTCATAGTCAACCCAGCCAAGTGCCAGTTCGGCCTGTCGTCCATCGACTTCCTCGGCCACCGCATCTCCCCACAAGGAGCCGTTCCGCTTCCTCCCAGAGTGGACGCCGTCGCCAGTTTTCCACGCCCCCACACTGTGAAGTCCCTGCAGGAGTTCTTGGGCATGGTGAACTTTTATAATAGGGTTATTCCCCACGCAGCTCACCGCATGCGGGCCTTGTACAAGGCCCTGCGGGGCAAGCAAGCCAAGGGCGAGGTAGACTGGTCCCCGGGGATGGACGTAGCTTTCGACGGCGCCAAGGCTGAGCTGGCCAATGCCGCTTTGCTGGCACACCCGTCCCCCACTGCCCCGATTGCCCTCACGACCGACGTCTCTGACTATGTGGCCGGGGCGGTGTGCGAGCAGTGGGTGGGCGGCGCCTGGCAGCCCCTTGCCTTCTTTAGCAAACAGCTAAAGGACAGCGAGCGGAAGTACAGCACCTTCGACCGGGAGCTCCTGGGTCTCTTCCTCGCCTCCCGACACTTCAGGTTCCTGTTGGAAGGCTGCTGTTTCACTGCCTTCGTCAACCACAAGCCGCTGACTTTTGCCATGGCCAAGACCTCCGAGCCGTGGTCTGGGCGCCAACAGCGTCAGCTCTCTGCCATCTCGGAGTTTACCACGGACATCCGGCACGTGGCTGGCAAGGACAACTTGGTTGCTGACTGGCTCTCTTCACTTGGGACCCGATTACGCTGCCATGGCTGCAGACCAAGCCGCTGACGCAGACATCCAGGCCTATCGGACGGCTGCTACGGGGCTGCAGTTGGAGGATGTGGTGTTTGACAGTGCCAATGTCACGCTCCTCTGCGACGTTTCCACGGGCCAGCCCTGCCCCATGGTGCCCACCTTCTGGCGGCGCCGTATTTTTGACATTATCCATGGCCTTTCCCACTCGGGTGTGCAGGCGTCCGCTAAGCTGGTGGGGGCCAAGTTCGTCTGGCCAGGCCTCAGGAAGGACATCAAGGCCTGGGCTGACTCCTGCGTGGTGTGCCAGCGTTCCAAAGTACACCGTCATACCAAAGCCCCCTTGGCACCATTCCTGGTGCCCGAGAGGCATTTTGACCATGTGAATGTGGACCTGGTAGGCCCCCTGCCCCACTCCCACGGGTTCACTCATCTTCTCACCATGGTGGACAGGACCACCAGGTGGCCGGAAGCTGTTCCCCTGTCATCGACCATGTCTACTGAGGTGGCCCGGCATTCATCGGGTTCTGGGTGGCCCGTTTTGGCACGCTGGCTGACCTCACCTCTGACAGGGGCCTGCAGTTCATGTCAGAGCTCTGGACTGCAGTCGCGGGGGGAGGGGCTGGGGGTGAAGCTCCACTGCACCACAGCATGCAACCCGCAGGGCAACGGACTTTGTGAGCGGTTTCATCGGTCTATGAAGGCCGCTCTTCGTGCCAGCCTCATGGACAGCAACTGGGTTGATCGCCTCCCATGGGTCATGCTCGGCCTTCGCTCTGCCCCCAGTCCTCATCTGCCGAGCTGGTTTACGGCCAGCCGCTGCGTGTCCCGGATGAGTTTCTCCCGGATGTCGTGGCCCCCTGGTCAGCAGCTTCTCATCGGGCTGTGGCCCGGGATAGTGCCAACGCTTTCGCTCCAATCCCTACATCTCACCACTGCCTCCCTCAGTCCTACGTCACCAAGGATCTGCTGTCGGCCAGGTACATCTTCATCCGCCACGACAGCCACTGTACCCCCCTGCAGCCCCCCTACGACGGGCCCTTCCGTGTCCTGGAAGTGGGGCCTAAGAACTTTGTGGTGGACATGGGGGGCAAGCCGGAGCGGGTCTCGGTGGACCGTCTCAAGCCTGCCCATTTGACCTGGGTGGGCCGGTCGAACTGGCCCTGCTCTCACGGCGTGGACGTCCCCCTTCTCAGGCCCCTGGCCCAGCCTCGGCCCCTGCCTGGGCTCCGGCTCTGTCCCCTGCCCCTGCCCCCCCCCCCGCCCCCATACCCATTCAGCACAGCCGTTTTGGCCGCCTGGTCCGCCCCCTGAGACGTTGACGGTTTCACTGAGGGCTGTTCGCTTGTTGGCAGTTTGTGTTTCGCTGAGTACTGTTGTGTTGCATTTTTTCATGATGGTGAATTCTGGGGAGGGCCTGTGTGGTGATACACAAATGAGGGTAGATTCACCAGGGGCTGCTGCTCCTTTAAGGTGGACATTCAGAGTGCTGACGTAGGCACTGCAGAGGGTTGCTGGGCTGAGCCATGGTAGCAGCAGCCTAGCGGTTGGTTAGCTGGTTGCCAGGAGAGATTGTGCTGTATCGGTGTTATTTTGTGTGGCGAGTAAACGGAATTTACTCGACTCGACCTCCCCGTCTCCTCATTCCTGCACTCCCACAACATGGATTATAGAGTATAGAATATAGAGTATAGATTACAGAGTATACAAACCCCAATTCCAGTGAAGCTGGGACGTTGTGTAAAAGGTGAATAACAACAGAATACAATGATTTGCAAATCCTTTTCCACCTATATTCAATTGAATACACTACAAAGACAATGTAGTTAATGTTCAAACTGATAAACTTGATTGTTTTTTTTTTGCAAATATTCACTCATTTTGAATGTGATGCCTGCAACATGTTCCAAAGAAGCTGGGACAGTGGCATGTTCGCCACTGTGTTACACCACCTTCCCTTTTAACAACACTCAATAAGCGTTTGGGAACTGAGGACACTACTTGTTGAAGCTTTGTAGGTGGACTTCTTTCCCATTCTTGCTTGATGTACGACTTCAGTTGCTCAACAGTCCGGGGTCTCCATTGTCATATTTTGTGCTTCATAATGCACCACACATGTTCAATGGGGGACAGGTCTGGACTGCAGGCAGGCCAGTCTAGTACCCGCACTCTTTTACTACGAAGCCCCGCTGGTGTAACACGTGCAGATAGTGGCTTGGCATTGACTTGCTGAAATAAGCAGGGACGTCCCTGAAAAAGACGTCGCTTGGATGGCAGCGTATGTTGCTCCAAAACCTGTATGTACCCTTCAGCATTAATGGTGCCTTCACAGATGTGCAAGTTACCCATGATGCCATGGGCACTAACACACCCCCATACCATCACAGATGCTGGCTTTTGAACTTTGCACTGATAACAATCTGGATGGTCCTTTTCCTCTTTAGCCCAGAGGACACGACGTCCATGATTTCCAAAAACAATGTGAAATGTGGACTCGTCAGACCACAGCACACTTGTCCACTTTGCGTCAGTCCATCTCAGATGAGCTCGGGCCAGAGAAGCCGGCGGCGTTTCTGGGTGGTGTTGATATCTGGCTTTGGCTTTGCATGGTAGAGTTTTAACTTGCACTTGTAGATGTAGCGACCAACTGTGTTAACTGATGATGGTTTTCCCAAGTGTCCCTGAGCCCACGTGGTCATATCCTTTACAGAATGATGTCGGTTTTTAATGCAGTGCCTCCTGAGGGGTCGAAGGTCACTGGATTTCAATGTTGGTTTTCTGCCTTGCCGCTTACGTGCAGAGATTTCTCCGGATTCTCTGAATCTCTTGATGATATTCTGGACTGGAGATGATGAAATCCCTAAATTCCTTGCAATTGTACATTGAGAAACGTTGTTCTTAAACTGTTGGAATATTTGCTCACACAGTTGTTCACAAAGTGGTGAACTTCGCCCCATCCTTGCTTGTGAACGACTGAGCCTTTCGGGGATGCTCCTTTTATACCCAATCATGACACTCCCCTGTTTCCAGTTAACCTGTTCACCTGTGGAATGTTCCCAACAGGTGGTTTTTGAGCATTCCTCAACTTTCCCAGTCTTTTGTTGCCCCTGTCCCAGCTTCTTTGGAACGTGTTGCAGGCACCAAATTCAAAAAACAATAAAGTTTATCAGTTTGAACATTAACTACCTTGTCTTTGTAGTGTATGCAATTGAATATAGGTCGAAAAGGATTTGCAAATCATTGTATTCTGTTTTTATTAACGTTTTACACAACGTCCCAACTTCACTGGAATTGGGGTTTGTAGATTGAAGACATCTTGCACAGATAGAGAGGCGCCTGCTCCACCATTATGTTCTGATCAACTACTGGCAGAAGGAGGGGCAAGAGGTGGAGGGAAACCCATGAAAGGATGTAAACATGATGGGGGCAGGAAGCCAAGAGAGGCAGGATGATGATTAACACAAGTAGGTTGTTCACTGGATGTGTAGATGTGTAATGGTATAAAGAGAGGAAGGCTTTTGTTAGAACTTCAGTTGCTCTGCAGACCAACTCAGACTTTGTTGATGTGCCAATAAAAGCTTTATTTGAAGGATCCTCGTCTCATTGACTGTTTTAAGGAAAACCCTGAATGCGTGACCCCTACAGTGAGGGGGTCCGGGGCCTCTCTTATGCTTAACCCAACTGAACAGCTATGGGAGGTTTTGGACCGACGTGTTAGACAGCACTCTCCACAACCATCATCAAAACACCAAATGAGGGAATATCTTCTGGAAGAATGGCGTCCATCCCGTCAGTAGAGTTCAGACACTTGTAGAATCTATGACAAGGAGCATTGAAGCTGTTCTGGAGACTCGTGGTGGACCAAGACCTTATACTAAGACAATTTATGTTGGTTTTTACGTTCATTTGTCACCCATCTGTTTATACCATGGGTAAAAAAAACCAACATTTAAAAACAAGATTTATTCCTATGATCTAAGACTCAGCATACCACCATCAATGTAGCTATTGTCTGAGCTGTGGAAGATCTAAGACAGCTCAGACAATATCTACATAGACACATCCACAACCACAGCTCCTGAATGGCTCTCCACTGTATGAGTCCTCATGTGTGTCTGTAAATATGACTTCTGGGTAAACATTTTCCCACATGTGTTGCATCTGAATGGCTTCTCCACTGTATGAGTCCTTGCATGCCTTTGTAAATCTGACTTGCGGGTAAACATTTTCCCACATGTGGCACATGTGAATGGCTTCTCCCCTGTATGAATCCTTATGTGGATTTGTAAATCTGACTTGCGGGTAAACATTTTCCCACATGTGGCACATAAGAATGGCTTCTCCCC
This sequence comes from Lampris megalopsis, assembly GCA_022114975.2. Lineage (NCBI taxonomy): Eukaryota > Metazoa > Chordata > Actinopteri > Lampriformes > Lampridae > Lampris > Lampris megalopsis. The sequence continues at coordinate 644,221 of JAJHIY020001136.1, read as the reverse complement.
TGTATGAGTCCTTACATGCCTTTGTAAATCTGACTTGTGGGTAAACATTTTCCCACATGTGGCACATGTGAATGGCTTCTCCCCTGTATGAATCCTTATGTGTGATTGTAAATGTGACTTGCGGGTAAACATTTTCCCACAAGTGGCGCATGTGAATGGCTTCTCCCCTGTATGAATCCTTATGTGTGATTGTAAATGTGACTTGTGGGTAAACATTTTCCCACAAGTGGCGCATGTGAATGGCTTCTCCCCTGCATGAGTCCTTGTATGCCTCTCCATGTCATACTTCCAGGTAAAATCTCTCCTACAAGTGGTGCATTTGAAAGGCTTTTCCCCTGTGTGAAATGTCATGTGAATTTTAAAAATTTCCAAATTATGAAGAACTTTCCCACAAATGTTGCACTTGTTGTGGGGCTTTTTGTAAGATTTCAGTCTTGCTCTCTGAGATGAACCTGCCACCTCACAGTTTTGGTGACTACAAGTATGGTCAGCTTCACTCTTAGTTACATGACAGCAGTTAGAGAGGGTTTGGTGGTCACTTGTTGGTTCTGATATTAAAAAGTTGTCTTTTTTGGCTTCCAGTTGTTTCAGTTCAAATGAGGTGACAGCTGGGGGCTCTGTGTCTCCCTCTGTCTGGGTTTGGTAGAGTTGCGGGGGCAGAGGCTGATCTTTACCATCATCATTTCCATCACAGAGAGGGATAAATATGGACTCAGAGGTATCAGCTACCTCCTGCAATGGAAGTTGGTCTTCCTGTGGACTGATCCAGAGTTCCTGTTGTTCCTGCTTGGCCACACTGGGGGTTCTCTCCTGCTCACCATGCTGCTGATCAGATAACTGTACAAAGTCTGGATAAGGGGGAAAAAACAAAATCAATGCTGTTATTTACATCTACAGAGGTAGGTTCCATTTGATTCAGGATACCTACTGAAGTTTTGCCATAGTGGCACATCCTGTTTACGTATCTTAGGTAAACCTAGACTGGGTGTAGCTTCCCAAAATTGAGTTTTTTTTCACCACAGCTTATACCCCGGGGAAGCTACACCTAATCCGTATCTGATCACATTATCTCGGTGGACAACCACATCAAGTTCACCAGGTAGGGTGTGAAAAACGACAGGTTAGCCTTTTTGGACTGTGAAATTGCAATTGGTGATGGGGGACATTTGATTATGAATGTTTACCGTAAACCAACATATACTGATCAGTACTTAAGGTCTGACTCTCATCATCCACTGGAACACAAACTAGGATTCATCAGAAGGCTGAACAACCGAGCTGAGAACATCCCCTCCGACACAGCAGCAGTGGAAGGGGAGAGATCCCATCGTAACTGGACATTTGTCAAAGCCAGGAAGACGTGCAGTGTAAACAGTGTAAACCAGTGGTGATTCTTTATTCGGCGGATCAGAAAAGCTGAGATGTGTATTTTCCAAACCCCAAAACAAGCTGCGCCAGATAAGGGTCCCCCCCAAGGTTCTGGTCCACCGGCATAAACAGAGCAATATAGTGTACACTGTTAAGTGCCAGGAGGACTGTCATGACTTGTACATAGGGGAAACTAAACAGACGCTGGCCAGGACTCCACAGTCTACACCCACCTACAGGCCAGGGGCCACTCTTTCAAGGATGATGATGTGCACATCCTTGATAGGGTGGAACGCTGGTTTGAATGATGAGTCAAAGAGACCATCTAGGGGGAAGAGAGAATGACCGTCACTGAACGGGGGGGGGGGGGCTGCAACTGTCGCCATCGTACAATGCTGTGATTGCAAAGATTCCTAAATTCTTTCTGAATAGTACACATAGCCATTGAAGACTAATTACTAGCCACGCCCTTATTTGCATATGAAATGTCGTTGGTTTCGGTCGTTATGGGATACTTGCAGTCAGTTTAGACTGAAGAGGTCACTTCGATGAGTGATGAAACGTATCTGTCAATAAACGTTGTGTCCAGATGAACTGATTTAACTTTCTTTGATAGGGGTTAGTTGTTCTGCAGAGTGGATGAGCATTCAACTACCAACGTTATCAGGGGCAGGACTTGCTCTGGTTTCACAATGCAAGTATTCAAGGCAGTGTGGACATTAGGAGTAGGGCTGCAACTAAGGACTATTTTGATAGTCGAATAATCTATCGATTATTGAAACGAATAATCGACTATTCGGATTATGAATCGCACAGTTGCTCAATGGCTCTTATTTAGCTATCAGCTTTTAAATTTAGCTTGAGGTTGTTTTAGGCATGTGATAACTAACAATAAAGACAATAAAGATGAATACTTCATTCAAAATACGCCTTTTAATGAACTTTCCTGCTGATACAAAAGATAAATAAAAATTCAGTCCCAATATCAATTTTTTCTGTCAACATTTAAAACCAAGGATGAGCAAAGTAGCAGCAATAAAATACAACAAAACTACAGCAGTTTTCCCTTAATCAAATAAATCAAACCATCCATCTAAATTTAAAAGAAATAAACAAGAGAGCGTAAATGTCTACCTGGGCCACGCTTCATCACGGATATGATAAAGCTACTATAATCCCGATTTTGGGATAAACGGCAGAATTTTCAGTAGTTTACTGAACAAACTAGTCCTGATACTGTCAGGGCTGACTATAAACAGTAGTTTACTGAACAAACTAGTCCTGATACTGTCAGGGCTGACTATAAACAGTAGTTTACTGAACAAACTGGTCCTGATACTGTCAGGGCTGACTATAAACAGTAGTTTACTGAACAAACTGGTCCTGATACTGTCAGGGCTGGCTATAAACAGTAGTTTACTGAACAAACTAGTCCTGATACTGTCAGGGCTGACTATAAACAGTAGTTTACTGAACAAACTGGTCCTGATACTGTCAGGGCTGACTATAAACAGTAGTTTACTGAACAAACTAGTCCTGATACTGTCAGGGCTGACTATAAACAGTAGTTTACTGAACAAACTGGTCCTGATACTGTCAGGGCTGACTATAAACAGTAGTTTACTGAACAAACTAGTCCTGATACTGTCAGGGCTGACTATAAACAGTAGTTTACTGAACAAACTAGTCCCGATACTGTCAGGACTATGGCTGGGGGAGGAGAAAAAACATAAAAAGGCCAATTTTTATTAAAAGGGGTTTACTGAACAAACCAGGGTTTGGTCTGTCAATACTGCTGCAACTGGCTGCAACCTACTAATAAAAAAAGTAAAACTCACTTAAACGTTCCCCTCCCGTAAACAAAATGACAAAATAAACATACATTAAGGTGCAGTATTTAGAAAATGAAGGGTACTTGAACTTCACTATACGTGTATTGGCATTAGCAGCTCTCAGCTTCATATCAGGACTGTGCAACATAAATATTCCCTCACATAAATAAACAAGCACGAGCCGGTGCGCGCGGGTCTGAACCCGCGCGCACCGGATGGAGATAGTGGCTGAAGTCTCTGCACAGGTTGAAGGTTTAGCTCAGAGGCGTTATTCTCGTTAGCCTTCTGATAGCTATAACCTACACTCACACACACCTGTGTTGGTTCCCGTAGCGAATAAACAAGGACATCAGATTGAAAGAAGAAATGCAAGGATGTTTTGATTATGGATGAAACACACGCAAACTTGATTTGACCCCAACCTGTTCTGTGTAACGTAACACTGGGCTTCAAGACGATGTCCAGCAGTCTCCTCTGTCGATCAATCGCTCCCTCGCGCTCTCCCAGCAGTCTCCGCTGTCGATCAATCTCTTCCTCGCGGTCCTCCAGCAGTCTCCGCTGTCGATCAATCTCTTCCTCGCGCTCCTCTATCGTCCTCTCGAACGCTCCTAATATCTCCTCAGCTGCTGCGGTTAGTCGCTCGATGACGAACGATCTGAAAAGATTCATTCTGGACACCGCAAACTACTACTACTACAAGTACTACAAGTACTACTACTACAACTACCACAACTACTACACGTACTACTACTACCACTACAAGTACTACTACTACAACTACTACAAGTACTACTACTACAAGTACTACTACTACCACTACTACCACTACTACTACTGCTACTGCTACTGCTACTGCTGCTACTGCTGCTACTGCTACTACTACTGCTACTGCTACTACAAATACTACTACTACTTCTGCAACTACTACTACTACTACAACTACTAGTACCACAACTACTACAACTACTACAGCTACTACTACTATACTGCTACTCACGGCTGCTCAATGGGACGATAAAACGAGTTGAACTCAGACGGCAGCATGTCGCAGGTGGCTGATTTCCGTTGGAAGGGTGTCCATGTTTTTTTCTTCTTCGCCCAGTTTACTGACGGATCGCAAACGACTTTAAGGTGCATACCGCCACCTACTGTACAAGAGTGTGTAACGTCATGTACTGCGCCATGACGGACGGCAGGCAGGAAGTGATAGACCGGGAAATTCAAAAGCGAACAACAAAAACAAACAAAATATGGCGACGGATGAGTAGCTATTATAGTTTAAATGTAAGTGATGGCTACCGATAGTCAGAGGAATGTTGTGGAGTTGTCCCGTGAAGTGAGTCGCCTTGTAGGACGGCACAAAGAGCGATATGTGGAGAAGCTAGCGATAGCAGGGTTAGCTAGCGATAGCAGGGTTAGCTAGCGATAGCAGGGTTAGCTAGCGACCCGTACCTTCTTCCTACCGATGTGTTCACGGATCAAGCAAAACCGTCCAGTCTGCCCGAGTTCAGTCCACATGGTCTGTACCACTATGCTACCAACGGAGTGCCCCCCCCCCCATACACAGGTGCTGACCTAAAAGCACACAAAAGTCTGGATGCTGACCACTTCTTTGTAGCTGGTGGGGTTGCAGAACCGCGGTGCTACGCCCACAGCAGGGGGATGTACCTCATAATGGCAAAGGTAAGACATAGCTAGCTAGCCAGCTGTGTATGTTTTTAACCTGTTTCCCCAGGAAGCCATCAAACCTCAAATCCGCTGTAACCAAAAGCAGCTCATACATTCCTCGCCATGTCATAGTAGGGTACACAGTCTGGCCATCTAGCAGCATTTGGGCCATTCCATAGCAAGTGTTAAGTTTGAGTCCACAACATTCAAAGGGGACAAGGAGGCATAATAAAACTGTCAGTAATGTTTTCAGTGTCTGAAGCCACTGATTCAAGTGTACTGGTTAGCATGAAGCAAAATACAATTACATAATAAATATACAATTTGTATATTTTTAGCTGTTTTTGTTAAATTACAATCATTTTCTCATGTCCACTCTGTCCAAAAAAAGAGGACACTCTGCCTCCAGCCTCGAGATACTTCAATGATACTCGGAGTTTACTCAAATATACCTTATAATTTAAATATATTTAAAGTAGGCCTCCTCTGTATGGATAGAAAATTAATATTTATATTATGTAAGTACATGCTTAATGGTCCTGTGGGTATAGGTTTGGTTTTAACTTAACTGCTCTCTGCCCCCCCACACACACATATCAAAAGAGCATTGTTGTCAGCACAAGTCTTTGAGATTTACGTTTCATCACTCGTCTAAGTGGCCTCTTCAGTCTGAACTGACCCCAGGGCCATCTATGTTTAGAGGGAATCACCATCCCTGAACCGAGGTGAGGGGTCTAAGAGGACATCTGTCACCATCTTACAATGCTGTGATTGCAACTATTCCCCAATCCTCTGTGAAAAGTACACATGGCCATTGAAACTGTAGTTAACGGCCACGCCCATATTTGCATATGAAACTGGTCGTTGGTTCAATCGTTATGCAAATGTATTGTTTATAAGGGTGGGACGCCTGCAGTCAGTTAGACTGAAGAGGTCACTTAGATGAGTGACGAAACGTATCTGTCAACAAACGTTGTGTCCAGATGAACTGATTCAACCTTCTTTGATTTTCTTACCTGGATTATTGAACATGCATCAAGACATACACTCACCGGCCACTTTATTAGGCACACCTGTCCAACTGCTCGTTAACGCAAATTTCTAATCAGCCAATCACATGGCAGCAACTCAATGCATTTAGGCATGTAGACATGGTCAAGACGATCTGCTGCAGTTCAAACCGAGCATCAGAATGGGGAAGAAAGGTGATTTAAGTGACTTTGAACGTGGCATGGTTGTTGGTGCCAGACGGGCTGGTCTGAGTAGTTCAGAAACTGCTGATCTACTGGGATTTTCACGCACAACCATCTCTAGGGTTTACAGAGAATGGTCCGAAAAAGAGAAAATATCCAGTGAGCGGCAGTTCTGTGGGCGAAAATGCCTTGTTGATGCCAGAGGTCAGAGGAGAATGGCCAGACTGGTTCGAGCTGATAGAAAGGCAACAGTAACTCAAATAACCACTCATTACAACCGAGGTATGCAGAAGAGCATCTCTGAACGCACAACATGTTGAACTACCACTCCGGGTGCATGTCCTCCCTGGAGTTGATGAGGGACGTGGCATTCACCTTCATGGAGCTGGTAAGCGGCTGGGACTCCCTTGCCACCGTCTCTATAGAGATGGCGATTTCCACCGCTTTCTGGTAGGTAAGGGCAGCTTCTTTTAGTAGTCTCTTCTGTATATACTTGGTGTTGAGGCCGCAGACCAACCGGTCCCTCAATGCATCCTGCAGATAAGCTCAAAACTCACAGTGCTCTGACAGTTTTTCTTCAGATCTGTGATATACTGTGCTGTTGTGTCCTCTCCACTTGATTTCTTTTGTGAAAGCCATATCTTCCAGATATCACAGTGGCTTACAGGGAGAAATGGGCTTGTAGTATTTCCATAGTCTGACCATAAGTTTTCTCTTTCGCCTTACTCGGGGATTTTATTTTTTTGGATTTCCCCCCCTTTTTCTCCGAAATTGTATCCAGCCAATTACCCCACTCTTCTGCTCCACCCCCTCTGCCGATCCGGGGAGGGCTGCAGACTACCACATGCCTCCTCCGATACATGTGGAGTCGCCAGCCGCTTCTTTTCGCCTGACAGTGAGGAGTTTCACCAAGGGGAAGTAGCGCGTGAGAGGATCACGCTATTCCCCCCAGTTCCCCCCCCCCAACAGGATCCTCGATCGACCAGAGGAGGCGCTAGTGCAGTGACCAGGACACATACCCACATCCGGCTTCCCACTAGGCTCTGTGCATAACTGTAGTCCACTGACTTCCGGTTTCTACTGCAGCGGTCATACCAGTTTCCTGTTTGTTGGCGCGTGCTATTGACAATGGCATGTAATGAGGATGAGTCCTCATAATGGTGGACGTAACTTGATATGTCCAACTTGAAACTTTTCACCCGATTGCTGGTAGGTGCAGGTGAAAGTTTGTTGACTATTCTGTGCATGAGCGTGAGTGTTAGCATGAAGGAGGTGGATATTTAATTTATCATCCATTTTCTTCAATGTCTTTAGAGGACAAATTGAAAGCGAAAAGACTGGTGTAACAGCGTCCAAACGATGTCCAAATAACACAAAAGGACAAATGACAAAATCTAAGTTTGTGTTACTTGGTTTCAACGAAAGGACTGGCTAACGGCAAGTGGAGCTTAAGAATTCCCTTTTCTGTTTCCCATGCTTGATGTTTGGAGGAGACACGACTTGGACCCAAAGACATTGTGGATTTGAAACATTTATCCAACAAAATTAGGAAACGTGTGCATGTGTGTGTGAGAGAGAGTGAGAGTGAATGAGAGTGAATGAGAGAGAGTGAGAGAGAGAGTGAGAGAGAGAGAGAGAGAAGTGAGAGAGAGTGAGAGAGACAGAGAGAGTGAGAGAGAGTGAGAGTGAGTGAGAGAGAGAGAGAGAGTGAGAGAGACAGAGAGAGAGAGAGAGAGTGAGAGAGAGTGAGAGTGAATGAGAGAGAGTGAGAGTGAGTGAGTGAGAGTGAGACAGAGAGAGAGTGAGTGAGAGTGAGTGAGTGAGAGTGAGAGAGAGAGTGAGAGAGAGAGAGTGAGAGAGTGAGACAGAGAGAGAGTGAGAGAGAGTGAGAGTGAGTGAGTGAGAGTGAGAGAGAGAGAGTGAGAGAGTGAGTGAGAGTGAGACAGAGAGAGAGAGAGAAAGAGAGAGAGAGAGAGAGAGAGAGAGAGAGAGAGAGAGAGAGAGAGAGAGACATACAGCAGTAGTTTCGGCGTCAGGCCGTTCTTGTGGGGACGTCTCTGTGTGGTGGCTGTAGAGCTCTGGCTGTATAACAAGGTAGGCAGGGTGGCTGCTGTAACTTGGTATGTGGGATGGGATGCTGCTGCTGCTGCTGTTGATGCAGCGTGAGCTGTTGATGCCCCTCCACCCGTTCTCCACATTCCTCCCATCTGCTTGCAGATAAAGGCCGACATCCTGGAGAAACAAAGCCTGCTTTGGCTGAAGTTCTGTCCCCTTTGCCACAGCAGCTTTAAATAAAGGACCCCGCTGACAACGCTCGTCCATGTGTCTCATTAATGGCCATGCACACTTATATGTTGTATGTTGTGTGTAACACAACATACAACATATAAGTGTGCATGGCCATTAATACAGTTACACAGTTGTTGTGTGTAACAACTGTGTAACTGTATGTAACTATGGACGTATGTATTATGTAAACAGTATGTCACATACTGTTTACATAATACATACGTCCATAGTTACATACAGTTAGATAACTGACCAAAGATAAATTAGATAATCGGCCAAATACAATTAGGGAGAAAAAGAAGGACAAATCCCCCCCCCCAAAATACACATACTGTATGTGTAAGTATGAAGATAAACTTGTTTTCTGATGTGATGAACTTGTATTTGGCTGTACAGACTGGGTGGTAACAAAATTCATTAAGTAGGGACAATTAGGCAACTATCTATCTATCTATCTATCTATCTATCTATCTATCTATCTATCTATCTATCTATCTATCTATCTATCTATCTATCTATCTATCTATCTATCTATCTATCTATCTATCTATCGTTGTGGTGAAATATTATGTTTTAATGTCAGAAAAACTGAACCAAAACAACAAAAAAAAACCAAAAAACAAAACAAACAATATGAGCAGCAATTATTAAATAATTTAGCAGTTCATTGTCAATAGTTGTTAATTTCATATATCTGCATTATTGGTCCCTGGTTGTGTTGTCTTGCTGACAGGTTCTAGAATGCTTGGTGATGGATTGGTTCTAGAACTAGTGAGACAGCCTATTTAAAGCTGGCTCATGTGGAAACGGACCATTTGGCGTGTGGAGGTGAACGAGTGAAGACGTACTATAATGTGTAAACTGCAGATTGTTTGATTTGTGAAACCAGAATGAGGTCCTCATCAGAGAAATCCAGCTCAGACGTGAAGGAATGTCAGTACTATGTTCTGCCCAGCAGTACTTCCTACTACCTGCTGCAGAGCTTTCTAGGAGAGGGCTGCTTTGGCCAAGTGGCCCAGTGTCTCAGACTCCCCACCAAAGAGACCGTGGCTGTTAAGATCCTAAAAGCTCAGAGCAAGTCTGCTCTGGAGGCTGAGAAGGAGGTAAAGACTGCAGCCTACACAATAAGGAGGAGGCTGACTAAAGCCTTGTTTTAACGTCTGTTTTTGTTGCTAGAATATTTAGTCTCAGGGGCGCCGGGTGGCGTGGCGGTCTATTCCGTTGCCTACTAACACGGGGATCGCCGGTTCGAATCCCCGTGTTACCTCCGGCTTGGTCGGGCGTCCCTACAGACACAACGGGCCGTGTCTGCAGGTGGGAAGCCGGATGTGGGTATGTGTCCTGGTCACTGCACTAGCGCCTCCTCTGGTCGGTCGGGGCTCCTGCCAGGTGAAAAGCAGCGGCTGGTGACTCCACATGTATTGGAGGGGGCATGTGGTAGTGTGCAGCCCTCCCCGGATCGGCAGAGGGGGCGGAGCAGTGACGGGGACGGCTCGGAGGTGTGGGGTAATCGGCCAAATACAACCAGGGAGCAAAAGAAGGAAACATGTCAAACAAACAAAAAAACCTGTCTCATCAAGATGTCTGAGGTGAACAGCTGGTATCAGTATTTATATTGGGTAGAAGTACTTTGTATGAACCTCTCTAACTTGTGTATCCACAGCTGGCCATGCTGGAAGTAGTCAGCAGTCTTGATCCAGACGCTCATCACATCGTCCGCTTCCATGAAGGCTTTTTCTATCGCGGACTCACGTGTCTGGTGTTTGAACAGCTACACATGAGTCTCCTCGACTACATGAGACAGACACACTTTAGACCTCTGTCTCTGAATGAGATTCGTCCCATCACAGTGCAGGTACAGTGACACGTTAGACTCCCGGGTTGTTCGTCTTGCACACCTTGAATCTACTGGGAAAATGAAGGAGAGAATATGACACGGTGGCCAACATTCACAACTCTGCCAGTGTGGCGAGTGTGGAGAGTCCTCTCTTATTCCTGCCTCTCCGTCTCCAGCTGGCCACCGCCTTCACAGCTCTGAAGAGCATCGGGCTGATCCACACAGACCTGAAACCAGACAACATCATGCTGGTGGACCAAGTCAGTCAGCCGTTCAGGGTGAAGCTGATTGACTTTGGTCTGGCTGTTCCTCCTCTGAGGTTCAGCGTGGCAGCATCCTTCAGCCTCTTGGTTACAGGTGAGCAGTACTGAGACCTGAAGGGTCCAGCAGTGTGTCTGTAGTTCTGCTGGACACCAGAAGCTACAGTTGTGCTATTCTTCCATACTGATGAGGAGACATGTTAGATCTGATCATTCTCAGATGCTGAGCACATTCAGGACTGATTTCTGTTCATTTATTTATTTAACCTTATGTGACCAGGAAGGTCTCTCGAGATTGAAAATCTATTTTTTGAGGGAGACCTGGCCAAGACAGCACAACACAATCACAAAAGCATGTTAAGACATACAGCGGATACACAAATGGAGAAAACAGAGCTCTATCAAGCTTAGGAAAAGCAGTTTCACTCTTCCCTACACCCTCTTTTATTACAGGTGGGGGTGATGGGGGAATTCATCTACAAATGTGTGATTTTGTTTTGTGGGTCCTTGGTAATGTTTGCTGTCTTTGGTCCTTGTCTCCCCACCTTTAGGGCACCAGAAGTTGTCTTGGGCCTCCCCATCTCAGAGGCAATAGACATGTGGTCCCTTGGCTGTGTCATGGCAGCGATGTTCTTGGGAAGACACCTCTACCCTTCCAGGAAAGAGTTTGACATGGTAAGTCACCTGATGTCCCTCACCAGCTGCTTCATCACACACACAGAATCTCCCAACGCACTGTTGAAGCTGAAGGTGGGTTAACGTGATGTTGTGTTGTCTCTCCAGATGAGAGCCATTGTGGCGACACAAGGCATGCCAGCAGATCACTTGTTGGATGCTGGTTTGAGGACGAGGTGTTTATTCACCAGGGACTCAAACCATCAAACCTGGAGGCTCAAGGTAGTGCATCCTAACAACTTCCTGCTTCAGCCGCTCAGAAAACACATTAGATAAGTACCAAGTGAAACTGCTGAAAAGGTTTCAAAGACTCGTCGCATGTTTGTTATTTCTTTTAGCTGCCATGGGAGTACTTCCGGGACACAGGGAAGTCGCCCCGGTGCCCCAGCAGGTTTAGGTTGGGCTCCCTTGATGTCCTGTTGGAGGTAAGTGGTACCGCTGGTACCGGTTTATTCTACAAGTGATGACTCAGTTGAGAACCGCCGCTTTGCTCCTTTAACATGAGCCAGGCATTTTCTTTTGACTTGACTGACTTGTGGTTTGTGTGGTCTCTAAATCCAGTGCAAACCTGAGGGGGCAGACGAGCACGAGGAGGAAGACATCCGGGCATTTGTTGATCTGCTCAAGAGAATGCTCAGCCTGGATGCTGCCCAGAGAATCACCCCCAGCCAAGCTCTGAGACACCGCTTCCTCAGCATGACCCACCTCGCTGCTATGGGCCACCACCACAGCTCCAGGTGAGTGGCTGTGTGTGTGTGTGTGTGTGTGTGTGTGTGTGTGTGTGTGTGTGTGTGTGTGTGTGTGTCTGTGTGTGAATACATGTCCATTTTAAATGCTAATTCTATTTCTTTGATAACATGGGTCTTATTTCTCTAGTTGTCCATCGTGCATATCAGTTGTGATATTTTTCTCACCAACTTCGTTGTCACATTGTCAAGGTTTTGGACACGGGGCCACCGCTGGCCTCCGCTTCACAACAGCGTCTTATGGGGCAAGTGAATATGAGCGCCAGACATGTTTTAACAAGTCCAGCTGAACCCAGTTATCCCACCACATATTCAGAAGTTAAAACCGCCCCGAGATCCCAGAAAGTTGCGTCAGTTATTCTGGACACAAAGTTAGTAGGAGAAACGTGTCACCACTCATCTGATGCCGGGACCAGACTACACGAATCCAGCCCGATTCTGACACGACTCTGTCGTTGCCAGCACGTTTCCAGCATCGGGCCTGATTATGAACATGGGGAAGGACGAACGGGGGTCTTGACCCCATGTAGTGTGACATGATGTAAGAACAGCGACGTGGCGTCTGGACGCTCCACGACACCCCGACATAAAGTCCAGCATGTCAGAATTGATCTTCTGTTCCTGCCTCGTCCCACATCTCCTACGACGTGTTCCCTGAGTGTCGCCAGTCTCCGGGCTTTCAGGAATGACCGGCCTATTTAAATACCCTAGCTAGCAGTAACCATCAACTAACTACCCTGCCGGAGCAAATGAAAAGCCATAGATGATGGGAAGTCATGAACACAGTGTAACTCAGCACCACGTCTTTTGTTTTTTGTTTCTTAGCTTGAAGGACGGGTTCAAGCTTGTGTTCAGTTGGACCATAAGTGGCTGTTTTAAAGCTGCGTCTCGCTGTGGTCCCGTGTCCACAATCACAACAATGAAGCCGGTGATTAAAATATCATAACTGATATGCACAATGGCAAAAACTATAAAAGTAAGAGCAGAAAGGATTGGTCCTTTAAGGTGTTTCATTCATAAAGACGTATTGATGTGGATTCATTGATTCATTCCCTGATTTATTCACCAGTTGATTCCTTCATTGATTGATACATTATTTGTTTTGTATCCAGTGTGATGGACTCCTTTGACATCATGTCCATCTGCCCACTCTCGGAGTCGTCTTGGGGGTCTGAGATCAATGAAACCTGCAGCCAGCAAGACCAGAACCCCATGACCTCCCTCACAGATGCTAATGGAGGAGGAGATGATAAAGAGGAGGGTGACATCGAAGGAGGAGATGATAAAGAGGAGGGTGACATCGAAGGAGGAGATGATAAAGAGGAGGGTGACATCGAAGGAACTGGTGATAATTTGGAGGGTGACATCGAAGGAGGAGATGATAAAGAGGAGGGTGACATCGAAGGAGGAGATGATAAATTGGAGGGTGACATCAAAGGAGGAGATGATAAAGAGGAGAGTGACATCGAAGGAGGAGATGATAAAGAGGAGGGTGACATTGAAGGAGTTGATGATAAAGAGGAGGGTGATATCGAAGGAGGAGATGATAAAGAGGAGGGTGACATCAAAGGAGGAGATGATAAAGAGGAGGGTGACATCGAAGGAGGAGATGATAAAGAGGAGGGTGACATCAAAGGAGGAGATGATAAAGAGGAGGGTGATATCGAAGGAGGAGATGATAAAGAGAAAGGTGACATTGAAGGAGTTGATGATAAATTGGAGGGTGATATCGAAGGAGGAGATGATAAAGAGGAGGGTGACATTGAAGGAGGAGATGATAAAGAGGAGGGTGACATTGAAGGAGGACATGATAAACTGGATTGTGACATCGAAGGAGGAGATGATAAAGAGGAGGGTGACATTGAAGGAGGAGATGATAAAGAGGAGGGTGACATCGAAGGAGGAGATGATAAAGAGGAGGGTGACATCGAAGGAGGAGATGATAAAGAGGAGGGTGACATCGAAGGAACTGATGATAAATTGGAGGGTGACATCGAAGGAGGAGATGATAAAGAGGAGGGTGACATCGAAGGAGGAGATGATAAATTGGAGGGTGACATCAAAGGAGGAGATGATAAAGAGGAGAGTGACATCGAAGGAGGAGATGATAAAGAGGAGGGTGACATTGAAGGAGTTGATGATAAAGAGGAGGGTGATATCGAAGGAGGAGATGATAAAGAGGAGGGTGACATTGAAGGAGGAGATGATAAAGAGGAGGGTGACATTGAAGGAGGAGATGATAAAGAGGAGGGTGACATCAAAGGAGGAGATGATAAAGAGGAGGGTGATATCGAAGGAGGAGATGATAAAGAGAAAGGTGACATTGAAGGAGTTGATGATAAATTGGAGGGTGATATCGAAGGAGGAGATGATAAAGAGGAGGGTGACATTGAAGGAGGAGATGATAAAGAGGAGGGTGACATTGAAGGAGGACATGATAAACTGGATTGTGACATCGAAGGAGGAGATGATAAAGAGGAGGGTGACATTGAAGGAGGACATGATAAAGAGGAGGGTGACATTGAAGGAGGAGATGATAAAGAGGAGGGTGACATCGAAGGAGGAGATGTTAAAGAGGAGGGTGACATTGAAGGAGGAGATGATAAAGAGGAGGGTGACATTGAAGGAGGAGATGATAAAGAGGAGGGTGACATCGAAGGAGGAGATGATAAAGAGGAGGGTGACATCGAAGGAACTGATGATAAATTGGAGGGTGACATCGAAGGAGGAGATGATAAAGAGGAGGGTGACATCGAAGGAGGAGATGATAAATTGGAGGGTGACATCAAAGGAGGAGATGATAAAGAGGAGAGTGACATCGAAGGAGGAGATGATAAAGAGGAGGGTGACATTGAAGGAGTTGATGATAAAGAGGAGGGTGATATCGAAGGAGGAGATGATAAAGAGGAGGGTGACATTGAAGGAGGAGATGATAAAGAGGAGGGTGACATTGAAGGAGGAGATGATAAAGAGGAGGGTGACATCAAAGGAGGAGATGATAAAGAGGAGGGTGATATCGAAGGAGGAGATGATAAAGAGAAAGGTGACATTGAAGGAGTTGATGATAAATTGGAGGGTGATATCGAAGGAGGAGATGATAAAGAGGAGGGTGACATTGAAGGAGGAGATGATAAAGAGGAGGGTGACATTGAAGGAGGACATGATAAACTGGATTGTGACATCGAAGGAGGAGATGATAAAGAGGAGGGTGACATTGAAGGAGGACATGATAAAGAGGAGGGTGACATTGAAGGAGGAGATGATAAAGAGGAGGGTGACATCGAAGGAGGAGATGTTAAAGAGGAGGGTGACATTGAAGGAGGAGATGATAAAGAGGAGGGTGACATTGAAGGAGGAGATGATAAAGAGGAGGGTGACATCGAAGGAGGAGATGATAAAGAGAAGGGTGACATTGAAGGAGGACATGATAAAGAGGAGGGTGACATCGAAGGAGGAGATGATAAAGAGGAGGGTGACATCAAAGGAGGAGACGATAAAGAGGAGGGTGACATTGAAGGAGGAGATGTTAAAGAGGAAGAGAACATCAAAAGAGAAGGTGGTGTAGAGGAAGGGAACATGGAAAGAGAAAATGATGAAGATAAGGGAGACACTGGGGACAGTGACAAAGAGGGGCTCATCCAAAGAGAAGGAGTTGAAAAGAAGGGAGACAGAAGAGAAAATGGTGGAGGGGAGCAGAAGAGAAGTGAAGGAGCAGGATGTAGAGACAAAATTGGTGGAGAAAAAGATGAAGGGTTGAAAAGAGAAAGGAAAAGAAAAGGAGGGAGAGGAAGATGGAGGAAGAGTTGGAGAAGTAGGAAGAGGAAAGGAAAAGATGAGGAAGAGGGGAAGGAGGAGAAAGCAGAGGAGGCGGAGGAGCAAAACAAAGAGGACAAGATGAAACAGAGCACATTGATATCCCCACCAACAAAAACTCGTATTCTCCTCCTTCCCCCTCCTCACTGTCACCCCCTCTCCTTCGCCCCTCGGCCTGTCCTCCATGCTGCACACTCCTCTGACCCAGCAGACGTGTAACATAAATGTCTAAGTGTTAAATGTAAATACTGAGCCTACATATCCATGTTACATAGTCATGTGCATGTTGGAGCTGGACGTGCTCGGTGTCAGCACTCTCCTCAGAGCTCCTGAGTCGTCTTCCTGGGAGGACGTCCTCTGACATACCTGCCCTGAGACAGCTGGACGTGCTCGGTGTCAGCACTCTCATCAGAGCTCCTGAGTCGTCTTCCTGGGAGGACGTCCTCTGACATACCTGCCCTGAGTCGTCTTCCTGGGAGGACGTCCTCTGACATACCTGCCCTGAGACAGCTGGACGTGCTCGGTGTCAGCACTCTCATCAGAGCTCCTGAGTCGTCTTCCTGGGAGGACGTCCTCTGACATACCTGCCCTGAGACAGCTGGACGTGCTCATTGTCAGCACTCTCATCAGAGCTCCTGAGTCGTCGTCTTCCTGGGAGGACGTCCTCTGACATACCTGCCCTGAGACAGCTGGACGCAGGACGCTGTACGTCAGAATGTCCAGTCAGTCCTTGCTCATCCTGGCCTCCCCCTGTCCAAGGCCTTCAAGCTGCTTCCGTCTGGCCGCAGATACCACCTGCCACCACGCAGGACCAAGAGACTCAACAAGTCCTCTGTCCCGGCCGCCATTAGCCTTTATTTACTGTTATGTGTCTGATGGACACTTGTTGATGAACTGTACACAAGATAAATATGATGAATTCATTGATGAGTAGTGCAGAAAGGGTAGGCTTCAATAAGTTTATACCTCCTCCTACTCCTTTGTGAGCAGGTTATATTTAATTTGTGTTGTTTATGATCATTTATTTATTGATTTTGTTGCATAGGTTTATTCATTTCACTTGAATATTGTTTTGTTTATATCCTTTTTGTGTTGTTGTTGTTTTACATGTTCAAAATAAAGCAAATGAAATGAAATGGTTGTGCGTTACTGCTGGCTGTGCAGCAGACTGTCCCTCAGGGATGAGGAAGACCTGCTGGACCTGGACCTGATGGTTTGGTTTTGACACTATCACTGCCCGACCTGACTCACACATACATGGGAGTTGTGCACGTGCACGGTTGACTCAGGAGGGGCAATGTGCCCCCTGAAAACACTCAACACCCCAGTGGGAGCCCCCAAACATGAAGAGCCCTGTTCTAAAACACCACCCGTCACACCCTGGAGAAGAATCAGCTCTCTGCCATCTCGGCGTTTACCACGGACATCCGGCACGTGGCTGGCAAGGACAACTTGGTTGCTGACTGCCTCTCTTCACTTGGGACCCGATTACGCTGCCATGGCTACAGACCAAGCCGCTGACGCGGACATCCAGGCCTATCGGACGGCCGCTACGGGGCTGCGGTTGGAGGATGTGGTGTTTGGCAGTGCCAACGTCACGCTCCTCTGCGACGTTTCCACGGGCCAGCCCTGCCCCATGGTGCCCACCTTCTGGCGGCGCCGTATTTTTGACATTATCCATGGCCTTTCCCACTCGGGTGTGCAGGCGTCCGCTAAGCTGGTGGGAGCCAAGTTCGTCTGGCCAGGCCTCAGGAAGGACGTCAAGGCCTGGGCTGACTCCTGCGTGGTGTGCCAGCGTTCCACAGTACACCGTCATACCAAAGCCCCCTTGGCACCATTCCTGGTGCCCGAGAGGAATTTTGACCATGTGAATGTGGACCTGGTGGGCCCCCTGCCCCCCTCCCACCGGTTCACTCACCTTCTCACCATGGTGGACAGAACCACCAGGTGGCCGGAAGCTGTTCCCCTGTCATCGACCAGGTCTACTGAGGTGGTCTGGGCGTTCATCGGGTTCTGGGTGGCCCGTTTTGGCACGCTGGCTGACCTCACCTCTGACAGGGGCCTGCAGTTCACGTCAGAGCTCTGGACTGCAGTCACAGAGGGGCTGGGGGTGAAGCTCCACTGCACCACAGCATGCAACCCGCAGGGCAACGGACTTTGAGAGCGGTTTCATCGGTCTATGAAGGCCGCTCTTCGTGCCAGCCTCATGGACAGCAACTGGGTTGATCGCCTCCCATGGGTCATGCTCGGCCTTCGCTCTGCCCCCAAGGAAGACCTCCAGTCCTCATCTGCCGAGCTGGTTTACGGCCAGCCGCTGCGTGTCCCGGATGAGTTTCTCCCGGACGTCGTGGCCCCCTGGTCAGCAGCTTCTCATCGGGCTGTGGCCCGGCCCGGGATAGTGCCAACGCTTTCGCTCCAATCCCTACATCTCACCACTGCCTCCCTCAGTCCTACGACACCAAGGATCTGCTGTCGGCCAGGTACGTCTTCATCTGCCACGACAGCCACTGTACCCCCCTGCAGCCCCCCTGCGACGGGCCCTTCTGCGTCCTGGAAGCGGGGCCTAAGAACTTTGTGGTGGACATGGGGGGCAAGCCGGAGCGGGTCTCGGTGGACCGTCTCAAGCCTGCCCATTTGACCTGGGTGGGCCGGTCGAACTGGCCCTGCTCTCACGGCGTGGACGTCCCCCTTCTCAGGCCCCTGGCCCAGCCTCGGCCCCTGCCCGGGCTCCGGCTCTGTCCCCTGCCCCCGCCCCCGCCCCCATACCCATTCAGCGCAGCCGTTTTGGCCGCCTGGTCCGCCCCCTGAGACGTTGACGGTTTCACTGAGGGCTGTTCGCTTGTTGGCAGTTTGTGTTTCGCTGAGTACTGTTGTGTTGCATTTTTTCATGATGGTGAATTCTGGGGAGGGCCTGTGTGGTGATACACAAATGAGGGTAGATTCACCAGGGGCTGCTGCTCCTTTAAGGTGGACATTCAGAGTGCTGACGTAGGCACTGCAGAGGGTTGCTGGGCTGAGCCATGGTAGCAGCAGCCTAGCGGTTGGTTAGCTGGTTGCCAGGAGAAATTGTGCTGTATCGGTGTTGTTTTGTGTGGCGAGTAAACGGTATTTACTCGACTCGACCTCTCCGTCTCCTCATTCCTGCACTCCCACAACATGGATTATAGAGTATAGAATATAGAGTATAGATCACAGAGTATACAAACCCCAATTCCAGTGAAGTTGGGACGTTGTGTAAAAGGTGAATAACAACAGAATACAATGATTTGCAAATCCTTTTCCACCTATATTCAATTGAATACACTACAAAGACAAGGTAGTTAATGTTCAAACTGATAAACTTTATTGTTTTTTTGCAAATATTCACTCATTTTGAATTTGATGCCTGCAACACGTTCCAAAGAAGCTGGGACAGGGGCATGTTCACCACTGTGTTACACCACCTTTCCTTTTAACAACACTCAATAAGCGTTTGGGAACTGAGGACACTACTTGTTGAAGCTTTGTAGGTGGACTTCTTTCCCATTGTTGCTTGATGTACGACTTCAGTTGCTCAACAGTCCGGGGTCTCCGTTGTCGTATTTTGTGCTTCATGATGCACCACACATGTTCAATGGGGGACAGGTCTGGACTGCAGGCAGGCCAGTCCAGTACCCGCACTCTTTTACTCTGAAGCCCCGCTGTTGGAACACGTGCAGAATGTGGCTTGGCATTGTCTTGCTGAAATAAGCAGGGACGTCCCTGAAAAAGACGTCGCTTGGATGGCAGCATATGTTGCTCCAAAACCTGTATGTACCTTTCAGCATTAATGGTGCCTTCACAGATGTGCATGTTACCCATGATGCCATGGGCACTAACACACCCCCATACCATCACAGATGCTGGCTTTTGAACTTTGCACTGATGACAATCTGGACGGTCCTTTTCCTCTTTAGCCCGGAGGACAAGACGTCCATGATTTCCAAAAACAAGTGAAATGTGGACTCGTCAGACCACAGGACACTTGTCCACTTTGCGTCAGTCCATCTCAGATGAGCTCGGGCCCAGAGAAGCCAGCGGCGTTTCTGGGTGGTGTTGATATCTGGCTTTGGCTTTGCATGGTAGAGTTTTAACTTGCACTTTTAGATGTAGCGGCGAACTGTGTTAACTGACGATGGTTTTCCCAAGTGCTCCTGAGCCCACGTGGTCATATCCTTTTCAGAATGATGTCGGTTTTTAATGCAGTGCCTCCTGAGGGGTCGAAGGTCACTGGATTTCAATGTTGGTTTTCTGCCTTGCCGCTTACGTGCAGAGATTTCTGCGGATTCTCTGAATCTTGTGATGATATTATGGACTGGAAATGATGAAATCCCTAAATTCCTTGCAGTTGTACGTTGAGAAACGTTGTTCTTAAACTGTTGGACTATTTGCTCACGCAGTTGTTCACAAAGTGGTGAACCTCGCCCCATCCTTGCTTGTGAACGACTGAGCCTTTCGGGGATGCTCCTTTTATACCCAATCATGACACTCCCCTGTTCCCAGTTAACCTGTTCACCTGTGGAATGTTCCAGACAGGTGTTTTTTGAGCATTCCTCAACTTTCCCAGTCTTTTGTTGCCCCTGTCCCAGCTTCTTTGGAACGTGTTGCAGGCACCAAATTCAAAAAACAATAAAGTTTATCAGTTTGAACATTAACTACCTTGTCTTTGTAGTGTATTCAATTGAATATAGGTCGAAAAGGATTTGCAAATCATTGTATTCTGTTTTTATTAACGTTTTACACAACGTCCCAACTTCACTGGAATTGGGGTTTGTAGATTGAAGACATCTTGCACAGATAGAGAGGCGCCTGCTCCACCATTATGTTCTGATCAACTACTGGCAGAAGGAGGGGCAAGAGGTGGAGGGAAACCCATGAAAGGATGTAAACATGATGGGGGCAGGAAGCCAAGAGAGGCAGGATGATGATTAACACAAGTAGGTTGTTCACTGGATGCGTAGATGTGTAATGTTATAAAGAGAGGAAGGCTTTTGTTAGAACTTCAGTTGCTCTGCAGACCAACTCAGACTTTGTTGATGTGCCAATAAAAGCTTTATTTGAAGGATCCTCGTCTCATTGACTGTTTTAAGGAAAACCCTGAATGTGTGACCCCTACAGTGAGGGGGTCCGGGGCCTCTCTTATGCTTAACCCAACTGAACAGCTATGGGAGGTTTTGGACCGACGTGTTAGACAGCACTCTCCACAACCATCATCAAAACACCAAATGAGGGAATATCTTCTGGAAGAATGGCGTCCATCCCGTCAGTAGAGTTCAGACACTTGTAGAATCTATGACAAGGAGCATTGAAGCTGTTCTGGAGACTCGTGGTGGACCAAGACCTTATACTAAGACAATTTATGTTGGTTTTTATGTTCATTTGTCACCCATCTGTTTATACCATGGGTAAAAAAAACCAACATTTAAAAACAAGATTTATTCCTATGATCTAAGACTCACCATACCACCATCAATGTAGATATTGTCTGAGCTGTGGAAGATCTAAGACAGCTCAGACAATATCTACATAGACACATTTTAGGTTGGAAATCAGAGAACCCCGTCTTTAACAGCCATGTTGTAGCCTTAAGACGGCTTTAAGTCTAGACACGGTGTTTGGGCTAAAGCTGGCTGAAAAGTGGCTGGAAAAGGGTACCTTTAGTAGACATCTCCATCTCAACCTAAATATCCACCGAGGAAACAAAAATAACGTAATAGGTGCATAAGACCATAGGAAACACATGCACTGTGACCAAGAGTAGGAAGCTAAACTAAAGCCAGTAAGAAGCATCAGTCCCCCTGTGTGTTCTCAGTGAAGTGGGCCATCAGCAGATGGACAACACAGAGGTCACCTCACCCTGTCCTCACCCTGGGAGAGGACAGACTGGACATCCTTGTTCTTTGTTTTGGTCCTGAAATACTCCTCAGTTGCTCTTCCACATCCTTCAATGGAAAGCTCCAGGACACGCAACACACAGACGTCTGTGAGCAACACAACAGAGAGGGCACCAAAAATGCAAAGCCACACCAATTGTGGGTTTCTCTTGGGAAACAGCTATAAGCCCGATCACCACAAATCAAATAGGCCTTTTCAGGCAGTGCAGGTTGTTTACTGAAGGTTATCTTTACTGTCCTATTACAGAGAGTAGTGTCTGATGTGATTTCATAACTGGGGTCCTGTACACACAAAGAAACATCAGGCAGGGCAAACACACACAGAGTGGGCCAAGCAAATGAACAGTTTCGAGTCGAAGACTTAGTATAGAATATTGGCCTAGAGGAATTATATACAGTAAAACCTAAAAATACCAGCTGTATTTGCAATATCCATGGGGCTGAATACAACCCGGCTACGATACGATAGGACTGACCCAGTTATCTTACTTCCTGTATGGTTACTGTAATTAGCAGGCAGGGCCAGAAACATTTATTCTTGTTTCATATTTAGATTCCTTCCACAATACGCGTGGTTCAACTCACGCGGCCTGTAAAAACCTTACTGAATTCAGACAATTCAAATAACATTATATCTACCCCAATCTCGGGTAGATCATAACGAACAAGCCCTGAGACACGACAGACTGAGGAGGTGTCAGGCAGGTTAACACTGATTACCTTAAAGTCCGCTGTAGACAACAGTACTGGGACTACCATAGGTGTTTGAGACGATGCAGGTAATTGTTGACAAATCCAACAATTAGTGAAGTTTCGAGCAGTGGCTCATTCTTTCATCTTAGTTATAGGCAGATTTCCCCTATAGGTATCAAACCATCACATTAGAGGGGTTTCAACGGTCTGAGTGGCTACTGTGGGGTTATCAATATCTGTGATTGATACCCTGGTGGCCAACCTGCATCTATACAGCATGTGGATTTTCCATTTTTGTGGCACCAGACTGCGGACTGTTTCAAGCCCTCAGCTGTAAATTGGTCTGTGACGAGCACTTCACAGTATCCTGTTCCACATGTAGTAACACCATAGCGATGCTGTTTATCCATGACCAGTAAATCTTTATGCTCAATGCTCAATAATCCAGGTAAGAAGATCAAAGAAAGTCGAATCAGTTCATCTGGACACAAAGTTTCCTGAGATAAATGGTTCATCACTCATCTAAGTGATCTCTCCATATTGACAAAATGATCATAGAGGGCATCATATCTTGTTTGTGCAGTTGCACCATATGATGAGTTAATTGAATCCTCTGACATATGTTGCAATATGAAATGAATATAAATGATTAAGATGAATAATCAGTTTACTTTTCTTTTTTTTTTACAGTGACCTGTGAGGCCTCTCACCAGTATGGATCATGGCATGTTGTTTGAGATGCCATTTTGAGCTGAACCCATTTCCACAACCACAGCTCCTGAATGGCTCTCCACTGTATGAGTCCTCATGTGTGTCTGTAAATATGACTTCTGGGTAAACATTTTCCCACATGTGTTGCATCTGAATGGCTTCTCCACTGTATGAGTCCTTGCATGCCTTTGTAAATCTGACTTGCGGGTAAACATTTTCCCACATGTGGCACATGTGAATGGCTTCTCCCCTGTATGAATCCTTATGTGGATTTGTAAATCTGACTTGCGGGTAAACATTTTCCCACATGTGGCACATAAGAATGGCTTCTCCCCTGTATGAGTCCTTACATGCCTTTGTAAATCTGACTTGTGGGTAAACATTTTCCCACATGTGGCACATGTGAATGGCTTCTCCCCTGTATGAATCCTTATGTGTGATTGTAAATGTGACTTGCGGGTAAACATTTTCCCACATGTGGCACATGTGAATGGCTTCTCCCCTGTATGAGTCCTTATGTGTGATTGTAAATGTGACTTGTGGGTAAACATTTTCCCACAAGTGGCGCATGTGAATGGCTTCTCCCCTGCATGAGTCCTTGTATGCCTCTCCATGTCATACCTCCAGGTAAAATCTCTCCTACAAGTGGTGCATTTGAAAGGCTTTTCCCCTGTGTGAAATGTCATGTGAATTTTAAAAATTTCCAAATTATGAAGAACTTTCCCACAAATGTTGCACTTGTTGTGGGGCTTTTTGTAAGATTTCAGTCTTGCTCTCTGAGATGAACCTGCCACCTCACAGTTTTGGTGACTACAAGTATGGTCAGCTTCACTCTTAGTTACATGACAGCAGTTAGAGAGGGTTTGGTGGTCACTTGTTGGTTCTGATATTAAAAAGTTGTCTTTTTTGGCTTCCAGTTGTTTCAGTTCAAATGAGGTGACAGCTGGGGGCTCTGTGTCTCCCTCTGTCTGGGTTTGGTAGAGTTGCGGGGGCAGAGGCTGATCTTTACCATCATCATTTCCATCACAGAGAGGGATAAATATGGACTCAGAGGTATCAGCTACCTCCTGCAATGGAAGTTGGTCTTCCTGTGGACTGATCCAGAGTTCCTGTTGTTCCTGCTTGGCCACACTGGGGGTTCTCTCCTGCTCACCATGCTGCTGATCAGATAACTGTACAAAGTCTGGATAAGGGGGAAAAAACAAAATCAATGCTGTTATTTACATCTACAGAGGTAGGTTAAATTTGATTCAGGATACCTACTGAAGTTTTGCCATAGTGGCACATCCTGTTTACGTATCTTAGGTAAACCTAGACTGGGTGTAGCTTCCCAAAATTGAGTTTTTTTTCACCACAGCTTATACCCCGGGGAAGCTACACCTAATCCGTATCTGATCACATTATCTCGGTGGACAACCACATCAAGTTCACCAGGTAGGGTGTGAAAAACGACAGGTTAGCCTTTTTGGACTGTGAAATTGCAATTGGTGATGGGGGACATTTGATTATGAATGTTTACCGTAAACCAACATATACTGATCAGTACTTAAGGTCTGACTCTCATCATCCACTGGAACACAAACTAGGATTCATCAGAAGGCTGAACAACCGAGCTGAGAACATCCCCTCCGACACAGCAGCAGTGGAAGGGGAGAGATCCCATCGTAACTGGACATTTGTCAAAGCCAGGAAGACGTGCAAACAGTGTAAACCAGTGGTGATTCTTTATTCGGCGGATCAGAAAAGCTGAGATGTGTATTTTCCAAACCCCAAAACAAGCTGCGCCAGATAAGGGTCCCCCCCAAGGTTCTGGTCCACCGGCATAAACAGAGCAATATAGTGTACACTGTTAAGTGCCAGGAGGACTGTCATGACTTGTACATAGGGGAAACTAAACAGACGCTGGCCAGGACTCCACAGTCTACACCCACCTACAGGCCAGGGGCCACTCTTTCAAGGATGATGATGTGCACATCCTTGATAGGGTGGAACGCTGGTTTGAATGATGAGTCAAAGAGACCATCTAGGGGGAAGAGAGAATGACCGTCACTGAACGGGGGGGGGGGCTGCAACTGTCGCCATCGTACAATGCTGTGATTGCAAAGATTCCTAAATTCTTTCTGAATAGTACACATAGCCATTGAAGACTAATTACTAGCCACGCCCTTATTTGCATATGAAATGTCGTTGGTTTCGGTCGTTATGGGATACTTGCAGTCAGTTTAGACTGAAGAGGTCACTTCGATGAGTGATGAAACGTATCTGTCAATAAACGTTGTGTCCAGATGAACTGATTTAACTTTCTTTGATAGGGGTTAGTTGTTCTGCAGAGTGGATGAGCATTCAACTACCAACGTTATCAGGGGCAGGACTTGCTCTGGTTTCACAATGCAAGTATTCAAGGCAGTGTGGACATTAGGAGTAGGGCTGCAACTAAGGACTATTTTGATAGTCGAATAATCTATCGATTATTGAAACGAATAATCGACTATTCGGATTATGAATCGCACAGTTGCTCAATGGCTCTTATTTAGCTATCAGCTTTTAAATTTAGCTTGAGGTTGTTTTAGGCATGTGATAACTAACAATAAAGACAATAAAGATGAATACTTCATTCACAATACGTCTTTTAATGAACTTTCCTGCTGATACAAAAGATAAATAAAAATTCAGTCCCAATATCAATTTTTTCTGTCAACATTTAAAACCAAGGATGAGCAAAGTAGCAGCAATAAAATACAACAAAACTACAGCAGTTTTCCCTTAATCAAATAAATCAAACCATCCATCTAAATTTAAAAGAAATAAACAAGAGAGCGTAAATGTCTACCTGGGCCACGCTTCATCACGGATATGATAAAGCTACTATAATCCCGATTTTGGGATAAACGGCAGAATTTTCAGTAGTTTACTGAACAAACTAGTCCTGATACTGTCAGGGCTGACTATAAACAGTAGTTTACTGAACAAACTAGTCCTGATACTGTCAGGGCTGACTATAAACAGTAGTTTACTGAACAAACTGGTTCTGATACTGTCAGGGCTGACTATAAACAGTAGTTTACTGAACAAACTGGTCCTGATACTGTCAGGGCTGGCTATAAACAGTAGTTTACTGAACAAACTAGTCCTGATACTGTCAGGGCTGACTATAAACAGTAGTTTACTGAACAAACTGGTCCTGATACTGTCAGGGCTGACTATAAACAGTAGTTTACTGAACAAACTAGTCCTGATACTGTCAGGGCTGACTATAAACAGTAGTTTACTGAACAAACTGGTCCTGATACTGTCAGGGCTGACTATAAACAGTAGTTTACTGAACAAACTAGTCCTGATACTGTCAGGGCTGACTATAAACAGTAGTTTACTGAACAAACTAGTCCCGATACTGTCAGGACTATGGCTGGGGGAGGAGAAAAAACATAAAAAGGCCAATTTTTATTAAAAGGGGTTTACTGAACAAACCAGGGTTTGGTCTGTCAATACTGCTGCAACTGGCTGCAACCTACTAATAAAAAAAGTAAAACTCACTTAAACGTTCCCCTCCCGTAAACAAAATGACAAAATAAACATACATTAAGGTGCAGTATTTAGAAAATGAAGGGTACTTGAACTTCACTATACGTGTATTGGCATTAGCAGCTCTCAGCTTCATATCAGGACTGTGCAACATAAATATTCCCTCACATAAATAAACAAGCACGAGCCGGTGCGCGCGGGTCTGAACCCGCGCGCACCGGATGGAGATAGTGGCTGAAGTCTCTGCACAGGTTGAAGGTTTAGCTCAGAGGCGTTATTCTCGTTAGCCTTCTGATAGCTATAACCTACACTCACACACACCTGTGTTGGTTCCCGTAGCGAATAAACAAGGACATCAGATTGAAAGAAGAAATGCAAGGATGTTTTGATTATGGATGAAACACACGCAAACTTGATTTGACCCCAACCTGTTCTGTGTAACGTAACACTGGGCTTCAAGACGATGTCCAGCAGTCTCCTCTGTCGATCAATCTCTCCCTCGCGCTCTCCCAGCAGTCTCCGCTGTCGATCAATCTCTTCCTCGCGGTCCTCCAGCAGTCTCCGCTGTCGATCAATCTCTTCCTCGCGCTCCTCTATCGTCCTCTCGAACGCTCCTAATATCTCCTCAGCTGCTGCGGTTAGTCGCTCGATGACGAACGATCTGAAAAGATTCATTCTGGACACCGCAAACTACTACTACTACAAGTACTACAAGTACTACTACTACAACTACTACAACTACTACACGTACTACTACTACCACTACCGCAAACTACTACTACTACTACAAGTACTACTACTACAACTACTACAAGTACTACTACTACAGGTACTACTACAAGTACTACTACTACCACTACTACCACTACTACTACTGCTACTGCTACTGCTACTGCTGCTACTGCTGCTACTGCTACTACTACTGCTACTGCTACTACAAATACTACTACTACTTCTGCAACTACTACTACTACTACAACTACTAGTACCACAACTACTACAACTACTACAGCTACTACTATACTGCTACTCACGGCTGCTCAATGGGACGATAAAACGAGTTGAACTCAGACGGCAGCATGTCGCAGGTGGCTGATTTCCGTTGGAAGGGTGTCCATGTTTTTTTCTTCTTCGCCCAGTTTACTGACGGATCGCAAACGACTTTAAGGTGCATACCGCCACCTACTGTACAAGAGTGTGTAACGTCATGTACTGCGCCATGACGGACGGCAGGCAGGAAGTGATAGACCGGGAAATTCAAAAGCGAACAACAAAAACAAACAAAATATGGCGACGGATGAGTAGCTATTATAGTTTAAATAGAAGTGATGGCTACCGATAGTCAGAGGAATGTTGTGGAGTTGTCCCGTGAAGTGAGTCACCTTGTAGGACGGCACAAAGAGCGATATGTGGAGAAGCTAGCGATAGCAGGGTTAGCTAGCGATAGCAGGGTTAGCTAGCGATAGCAGGGTTAGCTAGCGATAGCAGGGTTAGCTAGCGACCCGTACCTTCTTCCTACCGATGTGTTCACGGATCAAGCAAAACCGTCCAGTCTGCCCGAGTTCAGTCCACATGGTCTGTACCACTATGCTACCAACGGAGTGCCCCCCCCCCTACACAGGTGCTGACCTAAAAGCACACAAAAGTCTGGATGCTGACCACTTCTTTGTAGCTGGTGGGGTTGCAGAACCGCGGTGCTACGCCCACAGCAGGGGGATGTACCTCATAATGGCAAAGGTAAGACATAGCTAGCTAGCCAGCTGTGTATGTTTTTAACCTGTTTCCCCAGGAAGCCATCAAACCTCAAATCCGCTGTAACCAAAAGCAGCTCATACTTTCCTCGCCATGTCATAGTAGGGTACACAGTCTGGCCATCTAGCAGCATTTGGGCCATTCCATAGCAAGTGTTAAGTTTGAGTCCACAACATTCAAAGGGGACAAGGAGGCATAATAAAACTGTCAGTAATGTTTTCAGTGTCTGAAGCCACTGATTCAAGTGTACTGGTTAGCATGAAGCTAAATACAATTACATAATAAATATACAATTTGTATATTTTTAGCTGTTTTTGTTAAATTACAATCATTTTCTCATGTCCACTCTGTCCAAAAAAAGAGGACACTCTGCCTCCAGCCTCGAGATACTTCAATGATACTCGGAGTTTACTCAAATATACCTTATAATTTAAATATATTTAAAGTAGGCCTCCTCTGTATGGATAGAAAATTAATATTTATATTATGTAAGTACATGCTTAATGGTCCTGTGGGTATAGCTTTGGTTTTAACTTAACTGCTCTCTGCCCCCCCCCCACACACATATCAAAAGAGCATTGTTGTCAGCACAAGTCTTTGAGATTTAGGTGAGTTTTTTGGGGTGTAAATCAGCCAGTAAAGCTTCATTATCTGAATTTTGAAGAACATATGTAGTAAATCAAAGAAGGTTACATCAGTTCATCTGAATAAAACGTTTGTTGACAGATACGTTTCATCACTCATCTAAGTGGCCTCTTCAGTCTGAACTGACCCCAGGGCCATCTATGTTTAGAGGGAATCACCATCCCTGAACCGAGGTGAGGGGTCTAAGAGGACATCTGTCACCATCTTACAATGCTGTGATTGCAACTATTCCCCAATCCTCTGTGAAAAGTACACATGGCCATTGAAACTGTAGTTAACGGCCACGCCCATATTTGCATATGAAACTGGTCGTTGGTTCAATCGTTATGCAAATGTATTGTTTATAAGGGTGGGACACCTGCAGTCAGTTAGACTGAAGAGGTCACTTAGATGAGTGACGAAACGTATCTGTCAACAAACGTTGTGTCCAGATGAACTGATTCAACCTTCTTTGATTTTCTTACCTGGATTATTGAGCATGCATCAAGACATACACTCACCGGCCACTTTATTAGGCACACCTGTCCAACTGCTCGTTAACGCAAATTTCTAATCAGCCAATCACATGGCAGCAACTCAATGCATTTAGGCATGTAGACATGGTCAAGACGATCTGCTGCAGTTCAAACCGAGCATCAGAATGGGGAAGAAAGGTGATTTAAGTGACTTTGAACGTGGCATGGTTGTTGGTGCCAGACGGGCTGGTCTGAGTATTTCAGAAACTGCTGATCTACTGGGATTTTCACGCACAACCATCTCTAGGGTTTACAGAGAATGGTCCGAAAAAGAGAAAATATCCAGTGAGCGGCAGTTCTGTGGGCGAAAATGCCTTGTTGATGCCAGAGGTCAGAGGAGAATGGCCAGACTGGTTCGAGCTGATAGAAAGGCAACAGTAACTCAAATAACCACTCATTACAACCGAGGTATGCAGAAGAGCATCTCTGAACGCACAACATGTTGAACTACCACTCCGGGTGCATGTCCTCCCTGGAGTTGATGAGGGACGTGGCGTTCACCTTCATGGAGCTGGTAAGCGGCTGGGACTCCCTTGCCACCGTCTCTATAGATACGGCGATTTCCACCGCTTTCTGGTAGGTAAGGGCAGCTTCTTTTAGTAGTCTCTTCTGTCTATACTTGGTGTTGAGGCCGCAGACCAACCGGTCCCTCAATGCATCCTGCAGATAAGCTCAAAACTCACAGTGCTCTGACAGTTTTTTTTCCAGATCTGCGATATACTGTGCTGTTGTGTCCTCTCCACTTGATTTCTTTTGTGAAAGCCATATCTTCCA
This sequence comes from Lampris megalopsis, assembly GCA_022114975.2. Taxonomy (NCBI): domain Eukaryota; kingdom Metazoa; phylum Chordata; class Actinopteri; order Lampriformes; family Lampridae; genus Lampris; species Lampris megalopsis. The sequence continues at coordinate 614,016 of JAJHIY020001136.1, read as the reverse complement.
GATATCACAGTGGCTTACAGGGAGAAATGGGCTTGTAGTATTTCCATAGTCTGACCATAAGTTTTCTCTTTCGCCTTACTCGGGGATTTTATTTTTTTGGATTTCCCCCCCTTTTTCTCCGAAATTGTATCCAGCCAATTACCCCACTCTTCTGCTCCACCCCCTCTGCCGATCCGGGGAGGGCTGCAGACTACCACATGCCTCCTCCGATACATGTGGAGTCGCCAGCCGCTTCTTTTCACCTGACAGTGAGGAGTTTCGCCAAGGGGAAGTAGCGCGTGAGAGGATCACGCTATTCCCCCCAGTCCCCCCCCCCCAACAGGATCCTCGATCGACCAGAGGAGGCGCTAGTGCAGTGACCAGGACACATACCCACATCCGGCTTCCCACTAGGCTCTGTGCATAACTGTAGTCCACTGACTTCCGGTTTCTACTGCAGTGGTCATACCAGTTTCCTGTTTGCTGGCGCGTGCTATTGACAATGGCATGTTATGAGGATGAGTCCTCATAATGGTGGACGTAACTTGATATGTCCAACTTGAAACTTTTCACCCGATTGCTGGTAGGTGCAGGTGAAAGTTTGTTGACTATTCTGTGCATGAGCGTGAGTGTTAGCATGAAGGAGGTGGATATTTAATTTATCATCCATTTTCTTCAATGTCTTTAGAGGACAAATTGAAAGCGAAAAGACTGGTGTAACAGCGTCCAAACGATGTCCAAATAACACAAAAGGACAAATGACAAAATCTAAGTTTGTGTTACTTGGTTTCAACGAAAGGACTGGCTAACGGCAAGTGGAGCTTAAGAATTCCCTTTTCTGTTTCCCATGCTTGATGTTTGGAGGAGACACGACTTGGACCCAAAGACATTGTGGATTTTAAATATTTATCCAACAAAATTAGGAAACGTGTGCATGTGTGTGTGAGAGAGAGAGAGAGAGAGAGAGTGAGAGTGAATGAGAGTGAATGAGAGAGAGTGAGAGAGAGAGAGAGAGAGAGAGAGAGAGAGAAGTGAGAGAGTGAGAGAGACAGAGAGAGTGAGAGAGAGTGAGAGAGAGAGAGAGAGAGAGAGAGAGAGAGAGAGAAGTGAGAGAGTGAGTGAGACAAGAGAGAGTGAGAGAAGAGAGAGTGAGAGAAGATAGAGTGAGAGAAGAGAGAGTGAGAGTGAGTGAGTGAGAGAAGAGAGAGAGTGAGAGAGAGAGAGTGAGAGAGAGTGAGAGTGAATGAGAGAGAGAGAGAAGTGAGAGAGTGAGAGAGACAGAGAGAGTGAGAGAGACAGAGAGAGAGTGAGTGAATGAGAGAGAGAGAGAGAGAGAGTGAGAGAGAGTGAGAGAGAGAGAGAGAGAGAGAGAGAGAGAGAGAGAGAGAGTGAGAGTGAGTGAGAGTGAGTGAGTGAGAGTGAGAGAGAGAGAGGAGAGAGAGAGAGAGTGAGAGAGAGAGAGAGAGAGAGAGAGAAGTGAGAGAGTGAGAGAGACAGAGAGAGTGAGAGAGAGTGAGAGTGAGTGAGAGAGAGAGAGAGTGAGAGAGACAGAGAGAGAGAGTGAGAGAGAGTGAGAGTGAATGAGAGAGAGTGAGAGTGAGTGAGTGAGAGTGAGAGAGAGAGTGAGAGAGAGAGAGTGAGAGAGTGAGTGAGAGTGAGACAGAGAGAGAGAGAGAGAGAGAGAGAGAGAGAGAGAGAGAGAGAGAGAGAGAGAGAGACACACAGAAGTAGGTTTGGCGTCAGGCCGTTCTTGTGGGGACGTCTCTGTGTGGTGGCTGTAGAGCTCTGGCTGTATAACAAGGTAGGCAGGGTGGCTGCTGTAACTTGGTATGTGGGATGGGATGCTGCTGCTGCTGCTGTTGATGCAGCGTGAGCTGTTGATGCCCCTCCACCCGTTCTCCACATTCCTCCCATCTGCTTGCAGATAAAGGCCGACATCCTGGAGAAACAAAGCCTGCTTTGGCTGAAGTTCTGTCCCCTTTGCCACAGCAGCTTTAAATAAAGGACCCCGCTGACAACGCTCGTCCATGTGTCTCATTAATGGCCATGCACACTTATATGTTGTATGTTGTGTGTAACACAACATACAACATATAAGTGTGCATGGCCATTAATACAGTTACACAGTTGTTGTGTGTAACAACTGTGTAACTGTATGTAACTATGGACGTATGTATTATGTAAACAGTATGTCACATACTGTATACATAATACATACGTCCATAGTTACATACAGTTAGATAACTGACCAAAGATAAATTAGATAATCGGCCAAATACAATTAGGGAGAAAAAGAAGGACAAATCCCCCCCCCCCAAAATACACATACTGTATGTGTAAGTATGAAGATAAACTTGTTTTCTGATGTGATGAACTTGTATTTAGCAGTTCATTGTCAATAGTTGTTAATTTCATATATCTGCATTATTGGTCCCTGGTTGTGTTGTCTTGCTGACAGGTTCTAGAATGCTTGGTGATGGATTGGTTCTAGAACTAGTGAGACAGCCTATTTAAAGCTGGCTCATGTGGAAACGGACCATTTGGCGTGTGGAGGTGAACGAGTGAAGACGTACTATAACGTGTAAACTGCAGATTGTTTGATTTGTGAAACCAGAATGAGGTCCTCATCAGAGAAATCCAGCTCAGACGTGAAGGAATGTCAGTACTATGTTCTGCCCAGCAGTACTTCCTACTACCTGCTGCAGAGCTTTCTAGGAGAGGGCTGCTTTGGCCAAGTGGCCCAGTGTCTCAGACTCCCCACCAAAGAGACCGTGGCTGTTAAGATCCTAAAAGCTCAGAGCAAGTCTGCTCTGGAGGCTGAGAAGGAGGTAAAGACTGCAGCCTACACAATAAGGAGGAGGCTGACTAAAGCCTTGTTTTAACGTCTGTTTTTGTTGCTAGAATATTTAGTCTCAGGGGCGCCGGGTGGCGTGGCGGTCTATTCCGTTGCCTACTAACACGGGGATCGCCGGTTCGAATCCCCGTGTTACCTCCGGCTTGGTCGGGCGTCCCTACAGACACAACGGGCCGTGTCTGCAGGTGGGAAGCCGGATGTGGGTATGTGTCCTGGTCACTGCACTAGCGCCTCCTCTGGTCGGTCGGGGCTCCTGCCAGGTGAAAAGCAGCGGCTGGTGACTCCACATGTATTGGAGGGGGCATGTGGTAGTGTGCAGCCCTCCCCGGATCGGCAGAGGGGGCGGAGCAGTGACGGGGACGGCTCGGAGGTGTGGGGTAATCGGCCAAATACAACCAGGGAGCAAAAGAAGGAAACATGTCAAACAAACAAAAAAACCTGTCTCATCAAGATGTCTGAGGTGAACAGCTGGTATCAGTATTTATATTGGGTAGAAGTACTTTGTATGAACCTCTCTAACTTGTGTATCCACAGCTGGCCATGCTGGAAGTAGTCAGCAGTCTTGATCCAGACGCTCATCACATCGTCCGCTTCCATGAAGGCTTTTTCTATCGCGGACTCACGTGTCTGGTGTTTGAACAGCTACACATGAGTCTCCTCGACTACATGAGACAGACACACTTTAGACCTCTGTCTCTGAATGAGATTCGTCCCATCACAGTACAGGTACAGTGACACGTTACACTCCCGGGTTGTTCGTCTTGCACACCTTGAATCTACTGGGAAAATGAAGGACAGAATATGACACGGTGGCCAACATTCACAACTCTGCCAGTGTGGCGAGTGTGGAGAGTCCTCTCTTATTCCTGCCTCTCCGTCTCCAGCTGGCCACCGCCTTCACAGCTCTGAAGAGCATCGGGCTGATCCACACAGACCTGAAACCAGACAACATCATGCTGGTGGACCAAGTCAGTCAGCCGTTCAGGGTGAAGCTGATTGACTTTGGTCTGGCTGTTCCTCCTCTGAGGTTCAGCGTGGCAGCATCCTTCAGCCTCTTGGTTACAGGTGAGCAGTACTGAGACCTGAAGGGTCCAGCAGTGTGTCTTCAGTTCTGCTGGACACCAGAAGCTACAGTTGTGCTATTCTTCCATACTGATGAGGAGACATGTTAGATCTGATCATTCTCAGATGCTGAGCACATTCAGGACTGATTTCTGTTCATTTATTTATTTAACCTTATGTGACCAGGAAGGTCTCTCGAGATTGAAAATCTATTTTTTGAGGGAGACCTGGCCAAGACAGCACACCACAATCACAAAAGCATGTTAAGACATACAGCGGATACACAAATGGAGAAAACAGAGCTATATCAAGCTTAGGAAAAGCAGTTTCACTCTTCCCTACACCCTCTTTTATTACAGGTGGGGGTGATGGGGGAATTCATCTACAAATGTGTGATTTTGTTTTGTGGGTCCTTGGTAATGTTTGCTGTCTTTGGTCCTTGTCTCCCCACCTTTAGGGCACCAGAAGTTGTCTTGGGCCTCCCCATCTCAGAGGCAATAGACATGTGGTCCCTTGGCTGTGTCATGGCAGCGATGTTCTTGGGAAGACACCTCTACCCTTCCAGGAAAGAGTTTGACATGGTAAGTCACCTGATGTCCCTCACCAGCTGCTTCATCACACACACAGAATCTCCCAACGCACTGTTGAAGCTGAAGGTGGGTTAACGTGATGTTGTGTTGTCTCTCCAGATGAGAGCCATTGTGGCGACACAAGGCATGCCAGCAGATCACTTGTTGGATGCTGGTTTGAGGACGAGGTGTTTATTCACCAGGGACTCAAACCATCAAACCTGGAGGCTCAAGGTAGTGCATCCTAACAACTTCCTGCTTCAGCCGCTCAGAAAACACATTAGATAAGGACCAAGTGAAACTGCTGAAAAGGTTTCAAAGACTCGTCGCATGTTTGTTATTTCTTTTAGCTGCCATGGGAGTACTTCCGGGACACAGGGAAGTCGCCCCGGTGCCCCAGCAGGTTTAGGTTGGGCTCCCTTGATGTCCTGTTGGAGGTAAGTGGTACCGCTGGTACCGGTTTATTCTACAAGTGATGACTCAGTTGAGAACCGCCACTTTGCTCCTTTAACATGAGCCAGGCATTTTCTTTTGACTTGACTGACTTGTGGTTTGTGTGGTCTGTAAATCCAGTGCAAACCTGAGGGGGCAGACGAGCACGAGGAGGAAGACATCCGGGCATTTGTTGATCTGCTCAAGAGAATGCTCAGCCTGGATGCTGCCCAGAGAATCACCCCCAGCCAAGCTCTGAGACACCGCTTCCTCAGCATGACCCACCTCGCTGCTATGGGCCACCACCACAGCTCCAGGTGAGTGGCTGTGTGTGTGTGTGTGTGTGTGTGTGTGTGTGTGTGTGTGTGTGTGTGTGTGTCTGTGTGTGAATACATGTCCATTTTAAATGCTAATTCTATTTCTTTGATAACATGGGTCTTATTTCTCTAGTTGTCCATCGTGCATATCAGTTGTGATATTTTTCTCACCAACTTCGTTGTCACATTGTCAAGGTTTTGGACACGGGGCCACCGCTGGCCTCAGCTTCACAACAGCGTCTTATGGGGCAAGTGAATATGAGCGCCAGACATGTTTTAACAAGTCCAGCTGAACCCAGTTATCTCACCACATATTCAGAAGTTAAAACCGCCCCGAGATCCCAGAAAGTTGCGTCAGTTATTCTGGACACAAAGTTAGTAGGAGAAACGTGTCACCACTCATCTGATGCCGGGACCAGACTACACCAATCCAGCCCGATTCTGACACGACTCTGTCGTTGCCAGCACGTTTCCAGCATCGGGCCTGATTATGAACATGGGGAAGGACGAACGGGGGTCTTGACCCCATGTAGTGTGACATGATGGAAGAACAGCGACGTGGCGTCTGGACGCTCCACGACACCCCGACATAAAGTCCAGCATGTCAGAATTGATCTTCTGTTCCTGCCTCGTCCCACATCTCCTACGACGTGTTCCCTGAGTGTCGCCAGTCTCCGGGCTTTCAGGAATGACCGGCCTATTTAAATACCCTAGCTAGCAGTAACCATCAACTAACTACCCTGCCGGAGCAAATGAAAAGCCATAGATGATGGGAAGTCATGAACACAGTGTAACTCAGCACCACGTCTTTTGTTTTTTGTTTCTTAGCTTGAAGGACGGGTTCAAGCTTGTGTTCAGTTGGACCATAAGTGGCTGTTTTAAAGCTGCGTCTCGCTGTGGTCCCGTGTCCACAATCACAACAATGAAGCCGGTGATTAAAATATCATAACTGATATGCACAATGGCAAAAACTATAAAAGTAAGAGCAGAAAGGATTGATCCTTTAAGGTGTTTCATTCATAAAGACGTATTGATGTGGATTCATTGATTCATTCCCTGATTTATTCACCAGTTGATTCCTTCATTGATTGATACATTATTTGTTTTGTATCCAGCGTGATGGACTCCTTTGACATCATGTCCATCTGCCCACTCTCGGAGTCGTCTTGGGGGTCTGAGATCAATGAAACCTGCAGCCAGCAAGACCAGAACCCCATGACCTCCCTCACAGATGCTAATGGAGGAGGAGATGATAAAGAGGAGGGTGACATCGAAGGAGGAGATGATAAAGAGGAGGGTGACATCGAAGGAGGAGATGATAAAGAGGAGGGTGACATCGAAGGAACTGATGATAAATTGGAGGGTGACATCGAAGGAGGAGATGATAAAGAGGAGGGTGACATCGAAGGAGGAGATGATAAATTGGAGGGTGACATCAAAGGAGGAGATGATAAAGAGGAGAGTGACATCGAAGGAGGAGATGATAAAGAGGAGGGTGACATTGAAGGAGTTGATGATAAAGAGGAGGGTGATATCGAAGGAGGAGATGATAAAGAGGAGGGTGACATTGAAGGAGGAGATGATAAAGAGGAGGGTGACATTGAAGGAGGAGATGATAAAGAGGAGGGTGACATCAAAGGAGGAGATGATAAAGAGGAGGGTGATATCGAAGGAGGAGATGATAAAGAGAAAGGTGACATTGAAGGAGTTGATGATAAATTGGAGGGTGATATCGAAGGAGGAGATGATAAAGAGGAGGGTGACATTGAAGGAGGAGATGATAAAGAGGAGGGTGACATTGAAGGAGGACATGATAAACTGGATTGTGACATCGAAGGAGGAGATGATAAAGAGGAGGGTGACATTGAAGGAGGACATGATAAAGAGGAGGGTGACATTGAAGGAGGAGATGATAAAGAGGAGGGTGACATCGAAGGAGGAGATGTTAAAGAGGAGGGTGACATTGAAGGAGGAGATGATAAAGAGGAGGGTGACATTGAAGGAGGAGATGATAAAGAGGAGGGTGACATCGAAGGAGGAGATGATAAAGAGAAGGGTGACATTGAAGGAGGACATGATAAAGAGGAGGGTGACATCGAAGGAGGAGATGATAAAGAGGAGGGTGACATCAAAGGAGGAGACGATAAAGAGGAGGGTGACATTGAAGGAGGAGATGTTAAAGAGGAAGAGAACATCAAAAGAGAAGGTGGTGTAGAGGAAGGGAACATGGAAAGAGAAAATGATGAAGATAAGGGAGACACTGGGGACAGTGACAAAGAGGGGCTCATCCAAAGAGAAGGAGTTGAAAAGAAGGGAGACAGAAGAGAAAATGGTGGAGGGGAGCAGAAGAGAAGTGAAGGAGCAGGATGTAGAGACAAAATTGGTGGAGAAAAAGATGAAGGGTTGAAAAGAGAAAGGAAAAGAAAAGGAGGGAGAGGAAGATGGAGGAAGAGTTGGAGAAGTAGGAAGAGGAAAGGAAAAGATGAGGAAGAGGGGAAGGAGGAGAAAGCAGAGGAGGCGGAGGAGCAAAACAAAGAGGACAAGATGAAACAGAGCACATTGATATCCCCACCAACAAAAACTCGTATTCTCCTCCTTCCCCCTCCTCACTGTCACCCCCTCTCCTTCGCCCCTCGGCCTGTCCTCCATGCTGCACACTCCTCTGACCCAGCAGACGTGTAACATAAATGTCTAAGTGTTAAATGTAAATACTGAGCCTACATATCCATGTTACATAGTCATGTGCATGTTGGAGCTGGACGTGCTCGGTGTCAGCACTCTCCTCAGAGCTCCTGAGTCGTCTTCCTGGGAGGACGTCCTCTGACATACCTGCCCTGAGACAGCTGGACGTGCTCGGTGTCAGCACTCTCATCAGAGCTCCTGAGTCGTCTTCCTGGGAGGACGTCCTCTGACATACCTGCCCTGAGTCGTCTTCCTGGGAGGACGTCCTCTGACATACCTGCCCTGAGACAGCTGGACGTGCTCGGTGTCAGCACTCTCATCAGAGCTCCTGAGTCGTCTTCCTGGGAGGACGTCCTCTGACATACCTGCCCTGAGACAGCTGGACGTGCTCGGTGTCAGCACTCTCATCAGAGCTCCTGAGTCGTCTTCCTGGGAGGACGTCCTCTGACATACCTGCCCTGAGACAGCTGGACGTGCTCGGTGTCAGCACTCTCATCAGAGCTCCTGAGTCGTCTTCCTGGGAGGACGTCCTCTGACATACCTGCCCTGAGACAGCTGGACGTGCTCGGTGTCAGCACTCTCATCAGAGCTCCTGAGTCGTCTTCCTGGGAGGACGTCCTCTGACATACCTGCCCTGAGACAGCTGGACGTGCTCGGTGTCAGCACTCTCATCAGAGCTCCTGAGTCGTCTTCCTGGGAGGACGTCCTCTGACATACCTGCCCTGAGACAGCTGGACGCAGGACGCTGTACGTCAGAATGTCCAGTCAGTCCTGGCTCATCCTGGCCTCCCCCTGTCCAAGGCCTTCAAGCTGCTTCCGTCTGGCCGCAGATACCACCTGCCACCACGCAGGACCAAGAGACTCAACAAGTCCTCTGTCCCGGCCGCCATTAGCCTTTATTTACTGTTATGTGTCTGATGGACACTTGTTGATGAACTGTACACAAGATAAATATGATGAATTCATTGATGAGTAGTGCAGAAAGGGTAGGCTTCAATAAGTTTATACCTCCTCCTACTCCTTTGTGAGCAGGTTATATTTAATTTGTGTTGTTTATGATCATTTATTTATTGATTTTGTTGCATAGGTTTATTCATTTCACTTGAATATTGTTTTGTTTATATCCTTTTTGTGTTGTTGTTGTTTTACATGTTCAAAATAAAGCAAATGAAATGAAATGGTTGTGCGTTACTGCTGGCTGTGCAGCAGACTGTCCCTCAGGGATGAGGAAGACCTGCTGGACCTGGACCTGATGGTTTGGTTTTGACACTATCACTGCCCGACCTGACTCACACATACATGGGAGTTGTGCACGTGCACGGTTGACTCAGGAGGGGCAATGTGCCCCCTGAAAACACTCAACACCCCAGTGGGAGCCCCCAAACATGAAGAGCCCTGTTCTAAAACACCACCCGTCACACCCTGGAGAAGAATCAGCTCTCTGCCATCTCGGCGTTTACCACGGACATCCGGCACGTGGCTGGCAAGGACAACTTGGTTGCTGACTGCCTCTCTTCACTTGGGACCCGATTACGCTGCCATGGCTGCAGACCAAGCCGCTGACGCGGACATCCAGGCCTATCGGACGGCCGCTACGGGGCTGCGGTTGGAGGATGTGGTGTTTGGCAGTGCCAACGTCACGCTCCTCTGCGACGTTTCCACGGGCCAGCCCTGCCCCATGGTGCCCACCTTCTGGCGGCGCCGTATTTTTGACATTATCCATGGCCTTTCCCACTCGGGTGTGCAGGCGTCCGCTAAGCTGGTGGGAGCCAAGTTCGTCTGGCCAGGCCTCAGGAAGGACGTCAAGGCCTGGGCTGACTCCTGCGTGGTGTGCCAGCGTTCCACAGTACACCGTCATACCAAAGCCCCCTTGGCACCATTCCTGGTGCCCGAGAGGAATTTTGACCATGTGAATGTGGACCTGGTGGGCCCCCTGCCCCCCTCCCACCGGTTCACTCACCTTCTCACCATGGTGGACAGAACCACCAGGTGGCCGGAAGCTGTTCCCCTGTCATCGACCAGGTCTACTGAGGTGGTCTGGGCGTTCATCGGGTTCTGGGTGGCCCGTTTTGGCACGCTGGCTGACCTCACCTCTGACAGGGGCCTGCAGTTCACGTCAGAGCTCTGGACTGCAGTCGCAGAGGGGCTGGGGGTGAAGCTCCACTGCACCACAGCATGCAACCCGCAGGGCAACGGACTTTGAGAGCGGTTTCATCGGTCTATGAAGGCCGCTCTTCGTGCCAGCCTCATGGACAGCAACTGGGTTGATCGCCTCCCATGGGTCATGCTCGGCCTTCGCTCTGCCCCCAAGGAAGACCTCCAGTCCTCATCTGCCGAGCTGGTTTACGGCCAGCCGCTGCGTGTCCCGGATGAGTTTCTCCCGGACGTCGTGGCCCCCTGGTCAGCAGCTTCTCATCGGGCTGTGGCCCGGCCCGGGATAGTGCCAACGCTTTCGCTCCAATCCCTACATCTCACCACTGCCTCCCTCAGTCCTACGACACCAAGGATCTGCTGTCGGCCAGGTACGTCTTCATCTGCCACGACAGCCACTGTACCCCCCTGCAGCCCCCCTGCGACGGGCCCTTCTGCGTCCTGGAAGCGGGGCCTAAGAACTTTGTGGTGGACATGGGGGGCAAGCCGGAGCGGGTCTCGGTGGACCGTCTCAAGCCTGCCCATTTGACCTGGGTGGGCCGGTCGAACTGGCCCTGCTCTCACGGCGTGGACGTCCCCCTTCTCAGGCCCCTGGCCCAGCCTCGGCCCCTGCCCGGGCTCCGGCTCTGTCCCCTGCCCCCGCCCCCGCCCCCATACCCATTCAGCGCAGCCGTTTTGGCCGCCTGGTCCGCCCCCTGAGACGTTGACGGTTTCACTGAGGGCTGTTCGCTTGTTGGCAGTTTGTGTTTCGCTGAGTACTGTTGTGTTGCATTTTTTCATGATGGTGAATTCTGGGGAGGGCCTGTGTGGTGATACACAAATGAGGGTAGATTCACCAGGGGCTGCTGCTCCTTTAAGGTGGACATTCAGAGTGCTGACGTAGGCACTGCAGAGGGTTGCTGGGCTGAGCCATGGTAGCAGCAGCCTAGCGGTTGGTTAGCTGGTTGCCAGGAGAAATTGTGCTGTATCGGTGTTGTTTTGTGTGGCGAGTAAACGGTATTTACTCGACTCGACCTCTCCGTCTCCTCATTCCTGCACTCCCACAACATGGATTATAGAGTATAGAATATAGAGTATAGATCACAGAGTATACAAACCCCAATTCCAGTGAAGTTGGGACGTTGTGTAAAAGGTGAATAACAACAGAATACAATGATTTGCAAATCCTTTTCCACCTATATTCAATTGAATACACTACAAAGACAAGGTAGTTAATGTTCAAACTGATAAACTTTATTGTTTTTTTGCAAATATTCACTCATTTTGAATTTGATGCCTGCAACACGTTCCAAAGAAGCTGGGACAGGGGCATGTTCACCACTGTGTTACACCACCTTTCCTTTTAACAACACTCAATAAGCGTTTGGGAACTGAGGACACTACTTGTTGAAGCTTTGTAGGTGGACTTCTTTCCCATTGTTGCTTGATGTACGACTTCAGTTGCTCAACAGTCCGGGGTCTCCGTTGTCGTATTTTGTGCTTCATGATGCACCACACATGTTCAATGGGGGACAGGTCTGGACTGCAGGCAGGCCAGTCCAGTACCCGCACTCTTTTACTCTGAAGCCCCGCTGTTGGAACACGTGCAGAATGTGGCTTGGCATTGTCTTGCTGAAATAAGCAGGGACGTCCCTGAAAAAGACGTCGCTTGGATGGCAGCATATGTTGCTCCAAAACCTGTATGTACCTTTCAGCATTAATGGTGCCTTCACAGATGTGCAAGTTACCCATGATGCCATGGGCACTAACACACCCCCATACCATCACAGATGCTGGCTTTTGGACTTTGGGCTGATAACAATCTGGATGGTCCTTTTCCTCTTTAGCCCAGAGGACACGACGTCCATGATTTCCAAAAACAATGTGAAATGTGGACTCGTCAGACCACAGCACACTTGTCCACTTTGCGTCAGTCCATCTCAGATGAGCTCGGGCCAGAGAAGCCGGCGGCGTTTCTGGGTGGTGTTGATATCTGGCTTTGGCTTTGCATGGTAGAGTTTTAACTTGCACTTGTAGATGTAGCGGCGAACTGTGTTAACTGACGATGGTTTTCCCAAGTGCTCCTGAGCCCACGTGGTCATATCCTTTTCAGAATGATGTCGGTTTTTAATGCAGTGCCTCCTGAGGGGTCGAAGGTCACTGGATTTCAATGTTGGTTTTCTGCCTTGCCGCTTACGTGCAGAGATTTCTGCGGATTCTCTGAATCTTGTGATGATATTATGGACTGGAGATGATGAAATCCCTAAATTCCTTGCAGTTGTACGTTGAGAAACGTTGTTCTTAAACTGTTGGACTATTTGCTCACGCAGTTGTTCACAAAGTGGTGAACCTCGCCCCATCCTTGCTTGTGAATGACTGAGCCTTTCGGGGATGCTCCTTTTATACCCAATCATGACACTCCCCTGTTCCCAGTTAACCTGTTCACCTGTGGAATGTTCCAGACAGGTGTTTTTTGAGCATTCCTCAACTTTCCCAGTCTTTTGTTGCCCCTGTCCCAGCTTCTTTGGAACGTGTTGCAGGCACCAAATTCAAAAAACAATAAAGTTTATCAGTTTGAACATTAACTACCTTGTCTTTGTAGTGTATTCAATTGAATATAGGTCGAAAAGGATTTGCAAATCATTGTATTCTGTTTTTATTAACGTTTTACACAACGTCCCAACTTCACTGGAATTGGGGTTTGTAGATTGAAGACATCTTGCACAGATAGAGAGGCGCCTGCTCCACCATTATGTTCTGATCAACTACTGGCAGAAGGAGGGGCAAGAGGTGGAGGGAAACCCATGAAAGGATGTAAACATGATGGGGGCAGGAAGCCAAGAGAGGCAGGATGTTGATTAACACAAGTAGGTTGTTCACTGGATGTGTAGATGTGTAATGGTATAAAGAGAGGAAGGCTTTTGTTAGAACTTCAGTTGCTCTGCAGACCAACTCAGACTTTGTTGATGTGCCAATAAAAGCTTTATTTGAAGGATCCTCGTCTCATTGACTGTTTTAAGGAAAACCCTGAATGTGTGACCCCTACAGTGAGGGGGTCCGGGGCCTCTCTTATGCTTAACCCAACTGAACAGCTATGGGAGGTTTTGGACCGACGTGTTAGACAGCACTCTCCACAACCATCATCAAAACACCAAATGAGGGAATATCTTCTGGAAGAATGGCGTCCATCCCGTCAGTAGAGTTCAGACACTTGTAGAATCTATGACAAGGAGCATTGAAGCTGTTCTGGAGACTCGTGGTGGACCAAGACCTTATACTAAGACAATTTATGTTGGTTTTTATGTTCATTTGTCACCTATCTGTTTATACCATGGGTAAAAAAACCCAACATTTAAAAACAAGATTTATTCCTATGATCTAAGACTCAGCATACCACCATCAATGTAGATATTGTCTGAGCTGTGGAAGATCTAAGACAGCTCAGACAATATCTACATAGACACATTTTAGGTTGGAAATCAGAGAACCCCGTCTTTAACAGCCATGTTGTAGCCTTAAGACGGCTTTAAGTCTAGACACGGTGTTTGGGCTAAAGCTGGCTGAAAAGTGGCTGGAAAAGGGTACCTTTAGTAGACATCTCCATCTCAACCTAAATATCCACCGAGGAAACAAAAATAACGTAATAGGTGCATAAGACCATAGGAAACACATGCACTGTGACCAAGAGTAGGAAGCTAAACTAAAGCCAGTAAGAAGCATCAGTCCCCCTGTGTGTTCTCAGTGAAGTGGGCCATCAGCAGATGGACAACACAGAGGTCACCTCACTGTGTCCTCACCCTGGGAGAGGACAGACTGGACATCCTTGTTCTTTGTTTTGGTCCTGAAATACTCCTCAGTTGCTCTTCCACATCCTTCAATGGAAAGCTCCAGGACACGCAACACACAGATGTCAGTGAGCAACACAACATAGAGGGCACCAAAAATGCAAAGCCACACCAATTGTGGGTTTCTCTTGGGAAACAGCTATAAGCCCGATCACCACAAATCAAATAGGCCTTTTCAGGCAGTGCAGGCTGTTTACTGAAGGTTATCTTTACTGTCCTATTACAGAGAGTAGTGTCTGATGTGATTTCATAACTGGGGTCCTATACACACAAAGAAACATCAGGCAGGGCAAACACACACAGAGTGGGCCAAGCAAATGAACAGTTTCGAGTCGAAGACTTAGTATAGAATATTGGCCTAGAGGAATTATATACAGTAAAACCTAAAAATACCAGCTGTATTTGCAATATCCATGGGGCTGAATACAACCCGGCTACGATACGATAGGACTGACCCAGTTATCTTACTTCCTGTATGGTTACTGTAATTAGCAGGCAGGGCCAGAAACATTTATTCTTGTTTCATATTTAGATTCCTTCCACAATACGCGTGGTTCAACTCACGCGGCCTGTAAAAACCTTACTGAATTCAGACAATTCAAATAACATTATATCTACCCCAATCTCGGGTAGATCATAACGAACAAGCCCTGAGACACGACAGACTGAGGAGGTGTCAGGCAGGTTAACACTGATTACCTTAAAGTCCGCTGTAGACAACAGTACTGGGACTACCATAGGTGTTTGAGACGATGCAGGTAATTGTTGACAAATCCAACAATTAGTGAAGTTTCGAGCAGTGGCTCATTCTTTCATCTTAGTTATAGGCAGATTTCCCCTATAGGTATCAAACCATCACATTAGAGGGGTTTCAACAGTCTGAGTGGCTACTGTGGGGTTATCAATATCTGTGATTGATACCCTGGTGGCCAACCGGCATCTATACGGCATGCGGATTTTCCATTTTTGTGGCACCAGACTGCAGACTGTTTCAAGCCCTCAGCTGTAAATTGGTCTGTGACGAGCACTTCACAGTATCCTGTTCCACATGTAGTAACACCATAGCAATGCTGTTTATCCATGACCAGTAAATCTTTATGCTCAATGCTCAATAATCCAGGTAAGAAGATCAAAGAAAGTCGAATCAGTTCATCTGGACACAAAGTTTCCTGAGATAAATGGTTCATCACTCATCTAAGTGATCTCTCCATATTGACAAAATGATCATAGAGGGCATCATATCTTGTTTGTGCAGTTGCACCATATGATGAGTTAATTGAATCCTCTGACATATGTTGCAATATGAAATGAATATAAATGATTAAGATGAATAATCAGTTTACTTTTCTTTTTTTTTACAGTGACCTGTGAGGCCTCTCACCAGTATGGATCATGGCATGTTGTTTGAGATGCCATTTTGAGCTGAACCCATTTCCACAACCACAGCTCCTGAATGGCTCTCCACTGTATGAGTCCTCATGTGTGTCTGTAAATATGACTTCTGGGTAAACATTTTCCCACATGTGTTGCATCTGAATGGCTTCTCCACTGTATGAGTCCTTGCATGCCTTTGTAAATCTGACTTGCGGGTAAACATTTTCCCACATGTGGCACATGTGAATGGCTTCTCCCCTGTATGAATCCTTATGTGGATTTGTAAATCTGACTTGCGGGTAAACATTTTCCCACATGTGGCACATAAGAATGGCTTCTCCCCTGTATGAGTCCTTACATGCCTTTGTAAATCTGACTTGTGGGTAAACATTTTCCCACATGTGGCACATGTGAATGGCTTCTCCCCTGTATGAATCCTTATGTGTGATTGTAAATGTGACTTGCGGGTAAACATTTTCCCACATGTGGCACATGTGAATGGCTTCTGCCCTGTATGAGTCCTTGTATGCCTCTCCATGTCATACTTCCAGGTAAAATCTCTCCTACAAGTGGTGCATTTGAAAGGCTTTTCCCCTGTGTGAAATGTCATGTGAATTTTAAAAATTTCCAAATTATGAAGAACTTTCCCACAAATGTTGCACTTGTTGTGGGGCTTTTTGTAAGATTTCAGTCTTGCTCTCTGAGATGAACCTGCCACCTCACAGTTTTGGTGACTACAAGTATGGTCAGCTTCACTCTTAGTTACATGACAGCAGTTAGAGAGGGTTTGGTGGTCACTTGTTGGTTCTGATATTAAAAAGTTGTCTTTTTTGGCTTCCAGTTGTTTCAGTTCAAATGAGGTGACAGCTGGGGGCTCTGTGTCTCCCTCTGTCTGGGTTTGGTAGAGTTGCGGGGGCAGAGGCTGATCTTTACCATCATCATTTCCATCACAGAGAGGGATAAATATGGACTCAGAGGTATCAGCTACCTCCTGCAATGGAAGTTGGTCTTCCTGTGGACTGATCCAGAGTTCCTGTTGTTCCTGCTTGGCCACACTGGGGGTTCTCTCCTGCTCACCATGCTGCTGATCAGATAACTGTACAAAGTCTGGATAAGGGGGAAAAAACAAAATCAATGCTGTTATTTACATCTACAGAGGTAGGTTAAATTTGATTCAGGATACCTACTGAAGTTTTGCCATAGTGGCACATCCTGTTTACGTATCTTAGGTAAACCTAGACTGGGTGTAGCTTCCCAAAATTGAGTTTTTTTTCACCACAGCTTATACCCCGGGGAAGCTACACCTAATCCGTATCTGATCACATTATCTCGGTGGACAACCACATCAAGTTCACCAGGTAGGGTGTGAAAAACGACAGGTTAGCCTTTTTGGACTGTGAAATTGCAATTGGTGATGGGGGACATTTGATTATGAATGTTTACCGTAAACCAACATATACTGATCAGTACTTAAGGTCTGACTCTCATCATCCACTGGAACACAAACTAGGATTCATCAGAAGGCTGAACAACCGAGCTGAGAACATCCCCTCCGACACAGCAGCAGTGGAAGGGGAGAGATCCCATCGTAACTGGACATTTGTCAAAGCCAGGAAGACGTGCAAACAGTGTAAACCAGTGGTGATTCTTTATTCGGCGGATCAGAAAAGCTGAGATGTGTATTTTCCAAACCCCAAAACAAGCTGCGCCAGATAAGGGTCCCCCCCAAGGTTCTGGTCCACCGGCATAAACAGAGCAATATAGTGTACACTGTTAAGTGCCAGGAGGACTGTCATGACTTGTACATAGGGGAAACTAAACAGACGCTGGCCAGGACTCCACAGTCTACACCCACCTACAGGCCAGGGGCCACTCTTTCAAGGATGATGATGTGCACATCCTTGATAGGGTGGAACGCTGGTTTGAATGATGAGTCAAAGAGACCATCTAGGGGGAAGAGAGAATGACCGTCACTGAACGGGGGGGGGGGCTGCAACTGTCGCCATCGTACAATGCTGTGATTGCAAAGATTCCTAAATTCTTTCTGAATAGTACACATAGCCATTGAAGACTAATTACTAGCCACGCCCTTATTTGCATATGAAATGTCGTTGGTTTCGGTCGTTATGGGATACTTGCAGTCAGTTTAGACTGAAGAGGTCACTTCGATGAGTGATGAAACGTATCTGTCAATAAACGTTGTGTCCAGATGAACTGATTTAACTTTCTTTGATAGGGGTTAGTTGTTCTGCAGAGTGGATGAGCATTCAACTACCAACGTTATCAGGGGCAGGACTTGCTCTGGTTTCACAATGCAAGTATTCAAGGCAGTGTGGACATTAGGAGTAGGGCTGCAACTAAGGACTATTTTGATAGTCGAATAATCTATCGATTATTGAAACGAATAATCGACTATTTGGATTATGAATCGCACAGTTGCTCAATGGCTCTTATTTAGCTATCAGCTTTTAAATTTAGCTTGAGGTTGTTTTAGGCATGTGATAACTAACAATAAAGACAATAAAGATGAATACTTCATTCAAAATACGTCTTTTAATGAACTTTCCTGCTGATACAAAAGATAAATAAAAATTCAGTCCCAATATCAATTTTTTCTGTCAACATTTAAAACCAAGGATGAGCAAAGTAGCAGCAATAAAATACAACAAAACTACAGCAGTTTTCCCTTAATCAAATAAATCAAACCATCCATCTAAATTTAAAAGAAATAAACAAGAGAGCGTAAATGTCTACCTGGGCCACGCTTCATCACGGATATGATAAAGCTACTATAATCCCGATTTTGGGATAAACGGCAGAATTTTCAGTAGTTTACTGAACAAACTAGTCCTGATACTGTCAGGGCTGACTATAAACAGTAGTTTACTGAACAAACTAGTCCTGATACTGTCAGGGCTGACTATAAACAGTAGTTTACTGAACAAACTGGTTCTGATACTGTCAGGGCTGACTATAAACAGTAGTTTACTGAACAAACTAGTCCTGAAACTGTCAGGGCTGACTATAAACAGTAGTTTACTGAACAAACTAGTCCTGATACTGTCAGGGCTGACTATAAACAGTAGTTTACTGAACAAACTGGTCCTGATACTGTCAGGGCTGGCTATAAACAGTAGTTTACTGAACAAACTAGTCCTGATACTGTCAGGGCTGACTATAAACAGTAGTTTACTGAACAAACTGGTCCTGATACTGTCAGGGCTGACTATAAACAGTAGTTTACTGAACAAACTAGTCCTGATACTGTCAGGGCTGACTATAAACAGTAGTTTACTGAACAAACTAGTCCCGATACTGTCAGGACTATGGCTGGGGGAGGAGAAAAAACATAAAAAGGCCAATTTTTATTAAAAGGGGTTTACTGAACAAACCAGGGTTTGGTCTGTCAATACTGCTGCAACTGGCTGCAACCTACTAATAAAAAAAGTAAAACTCACTTAAACGTTCCCCTCCCGTAAACAAAATGACAAAATAAACATACATTAAGGTGCAGTATTTAGAAAATGAAGGGTACTTGAACTTCACTATACGTGTATTGGCATTAGCAGCTCTCAGCTTCATATCAGGACTGTGCAACATAAATATTCCCTCACATAAATAAACAAGCACGAGCCGGTGCGCGCGGGTCTGGACCTGCGCGCACCGGATGGAGATAGTGGCTGAAGTCTCTGCACAGGTTGAAGGTTTAGCTCAGAGGCGTTATTCTCGTTAGCCTTCTGATAGCTATAACCTACACTCACACACACCTGTGTTGGTTCCCGTAGCGAATAAACAAGGACATCAGATTGAAAGAAGAAATGCAAGGATGTTTTGATTATGGATGAAACACACGCAAACTTGATTTGACCCCAACCTGTTCTGTGTAACGTAACACTGGGCTTCAAGACGATGTCCAGCAGTCTCCTCTGTCGATCAATCTCTCCCTCGCGCTCTCCCAGCAGTCTCCGCTGTCGATCAATCTCTTCCTCGCGGTCCTCCAGCAGTCTCCGCTGTCGATCAATCTCTTCCTCGCGCTCCTCTATCGTCCTCTCGAACGCTCCTAATATCTCCTCAGCTGCTGCGGTTAGTCGCTCGATGACGAACGATCTGAAAAGATTCATTCTGGACACCGCAAACTACTACTACTACAAGTACTACAAGTACTACTACTACAACTACTACAACTACTACACGTACTACTACTACCACTACCGCAAACTACTACTACTACTACTACAAGTACTACTACTACAACTACTACAAGTACTACTACTACAGGTACTACTACAAGTACTACTACTACCACTACTACCACTACTACTACTGCTACTGCTACTGCTACTGCTGCTACTGCTGCTACTGCTACTACTACTGCTACTGCTACTACAAATACTACTACTACTTCTGCAACTACTACTACTACTACAACTACTAGTACCACAACTACTACAACTACTACAGCTACTACTATACTGCTACTCACGGCTGCTCAATGGGACGATAAAACGAGTTGAACTCAGACGGCAGCATGTCGCAGGTGGCTGATTTCCGTTGGAAGGGTGTCCATGTTTTTTTCTTCTTCGCCCAGTTTACTGACGGATCGCAAACGACTTTAAGGTGCATACCGCCACCTACTGTACAAGAGTGTGTAACGTCATGTACTGCGCCATGACGGACGGCAGGCAGGAAGTGATAGACCGGGAAATTCAAAAGCGAACAACAAAAACAAACAAAATATGGCGACGGATGAGTAGCTATTATAGTTTAAATAGAAGTGATGGCTACCGATAGTCAGAGGAATGTTGTGGAGTTGTCCCGTGAAGTGAGTCGCCTTGTAGGACGGCACAAAGAGCGATATGTGGAGAAGCTAGCGATAGCAGGGTTAGCTAGCGATAGCAGGGTTAGCTAGCGATAGCAGGGTTAGCTAGCGATAGCAGGGTTAGCTAGCGACCCGTACCTTCTTCCTACCGATGTGTTCACGGATCAAGCAAAACCGTCCAGTCTGCCCGAGTTCAGTCCACATGGTCTGTACCACTATGCTACCAACGGAGTGCCCCCCCCCCCATACACAGGTGCTGACCTAAAAGCACACAAAAGTCTGGATGCTGACCACTTCTTTGTAGCTGGTGGGGTTGCAGAACCGCGGTGCTACGCCCACAGCAGGGGGATGTACCTCATAATGGCAAAGGTAAGACATAGCTAGCTAGCCAGCTGTGTATGTTTTTAACCTGTTTCCCCAGGAAGCCATCAAACCTCAAATCCGCTGTAACCAAAAGCAGCTCATACTTTCCTCGCCATGTCATAGTAGGGTACACAGTCTGGCCATCTAGCAGCATTTGGGCCATTCCATAGCAAGTGTTAAGTTTGAGTCCACAACATTCAAAGGGGACAAGGAGGCATAATAAAACTGTCAGTAATGTTTTCAGTGTCTGAAGCCACTGATTCAAGTGTACTGGTTAGCATGAAGCAAAATACAATTACATAATAAATATACAATTTGTATATTTTTAGCTGTTTTTGTTAAATTACAATCATTTTCTCATGTCCACTCTGTCCAAAAAAAGAGGACACTCTGCCTCCAGCCTCGAGATACTTCAATGATACTCGGAGTTTACTCAAATATACCTTATAATTTAAATATATTTAAAGTAGGCCTCCTCTGTATGGATAGAAAATTAATATTTATATTATGTAAGTACATGCTTAATGGTCCTGTGGGTATAGCTTTGGTTTTAACTTAACTGCTCTCTGCCCCCCCCCCACACACACACACACATATCAAAAGAGCATTGTTGTCAGCACAAGTCTTTGAGATTTAGGTGAGTTTTTTGGGGTGTAAATCAGCCAGTAAAGCTTCATTATCTGAATTTTGAAGAACATATGTAGTAAATCAAAGAAGGTTACATCAGTTCATCTGAATAAAACGTTTGTTGACAGATACGTTTCATCACTCGTCTAAGTGGCCTCTTCAGTCTGAACTGACCCCAGGGCCATCTATGTTTAGAGGGAATCACCATCCCTGAACCGAGGTGAGGGGTCTAAGAGGACATCTGTCACCATCTTACAATGCTGTGATTGCAACTATTCCCCAATCCTCTGTGAAAAGTACACATGGCCATTGAAACTGTAGTTAACGGCCACGCCCATATTTGCATATGAAACTGGTCGTTGGTTCAATCGTTATGCAAATGTATTGTTTATAAGGGTGGGACACCTGCAGTCAGTTAGACTGAAGAGGTCACTTAGATGAGTGACGAAACGTATCTGTCAACAAACGTTGTGTCCAGATGAACTGATTCAACCTTCTTTGATTTTCTTACCTGGATTATTGAGCATGCATCAAGACATACACTCACCGGCCACTTTATTAGGCACACCTGTCCAACTGCTCGTTAACGCAAATTTCTAATCAGCCAATCACATGGCAGCAACTCAATGCATTTAGGCATGTAGACATGGTCAAGACGATCTGCTGCAGTTCAAACCGAGCATCAGAATGGGGAAGAAAGGTGATTTAAGTGACTTTGAACGTGGCATGGTTGTTGGTGCCAGACGGGCTGGTCTGAGTATTTCAGAAACTGCTGATCTACTGGGATTTTCACGCACAACCATCTCTAGGGTTTACAGAGAATGGTCCGAAAAAGAGAAAATATCCAGTGAGCGGCAGTTCTGTGGGCGAAAATGCCTTGTTGATGCCAGAGGTCAGAGGAGAATGGCCAGACTGGTTCGAGCTGATAGAAAGGCAACAGTAACTCAAATAACCACTCATTACAACCGAGGTATGCAGAAGAGCATCTCTGAACGCACAACATGTTGAACTACCACTCCGGGTGCATGTCCTCCCTGGAGTTGATGAGGGACGTGGCGTTCACCTTCATGGAGCTGGTAAGCGGCTGGGACTCCCTTGCCACCGTCTCTATAGATACGGCGATTTCCACCGCTTTCTGGTAGGTAAGGGCAGCTTCTTTTAGTAGTCTCTTCTGTCTATACTTGGTGTTGAGGCCGCAGACCAACCGGTCCCTCAATGCATCCTGCAGATAAGCTCAAAACTCACAGTGCTCTGACAGTTTTTCTTCAGATCTGTGATATACTGTGCTGTTGTGTCCTCTCCACTTGATTTCTTTTGTGAAAGCCATATCTTCCAGATATCACAGTGGCTTACAGGGAGAAATGGGCTTGTAGTATTTCCATAGTCTGACCATAAGTTTTCTCTTTCGCCTTACTCGGGGATTTTATTTTTTTGGATTTCCCCCCCTTTTTCTCCGAAATTGTATCCAGCCAATTACCCCACTCTTCTGCTCCACCCCCTCTGCCGATCCGGGGAGGGCTGCAGACTACCACATGCCTCCTCCGATACATGTGGAGTCGCCAGCCGCTTCTTTTCACCTGACAGTGAGGAGTTTCGCCAAGGGGAAGTAGCGCGTGAGAGGATCACGCTATTCCCCCCAGTTCCCCCCCCCCCAACAGGATCCTCGATCGACCAGAGGAGGCGCTAGTGCAGTGACCAGGACACATACCCACATCCGGCTTCCCACTAGGCTCTGTGCATAACTGTAGTCCACTGACTTCCGGTTTCTACTGCAGTGGTCATACCAGTTTCCTGTTTGCTGGCGCGTGCTATTGACAATGGCATGTTATGAGGATGAGTCCTCATAATGGTGGACGTAACTTGATATGTCCAACTTGAAACTTTTCACCCGATTGCTGGTAGGTGCAGGTGAAAGTTTGTTGACTATTCTGTGCATGAGCGTGAGTGTTAGCATGAAGGAGGTGGATATTTAATTTATCATCCATTTTCTTCAATGTCTTTAGAGGACAAATTGAAAGCGAAAAGACTGGTGTAACAGCGTCCAAACGATGTCCAAATAACACAAAAGGACAAATGACAAAATCTAAGTTTGTGTTACTTGGTTTCAACGAAAGGACTGGCTAACGGCAAGTGGAGCTTAAGAATTCCCTTTTCTGTTTCCCATGCTTGATGTTTGGAGGAGACACGACTTGGACCCAAAGACATTGTGGATTTTAAATATTTATCCAACAAAATTAGGAAACGTGTGCATGTGTGTGTGAGAGAGAGAGTGAGAGTGAATGAGAGTGAATGAGAGAGAGTGAGAGAGAGAGTGAGAGAGAGAGAGAGAGAGAGAGAGAGAGAAGTGAGAGAGAGTGAGAGAGACAGAGAGAGTGAGAGAGAGTGAGAGTGAGTGAGAGAGAGAGAGAGTGAGAGACAGAGAGAGAGAGTGAGAGAGAGTGAGAGTGAGAGTGAGAGAGTGAGAGCGTGAAAGTGAGTGATAGAGAGTGAGATAGAGTGAGTGAGAGTGAGACAGAGAGAGAGTGAGAGAGACAGAGAGAGAGAGAGAGAGAGAGAGAGAGAGAGTGAGAGAGAGAGTGAGTGAGTGAGTGAGAGAGAGAGAGAGAGAGAGAGAGAGAGAGAGAGAGAGAGAGAGAGACATACAGCAGTAGTTTCGGCGTCAGGCCGTTCTTGTGGGGACGTCTCTGTGTGGTGGCTGTAGAGCTCTGGCTGTATAACAAGGTAGGCAGGGTGGCTGCTGTAACTTGGTATGTGGGATGGGATGCTGCTGCTGCTGCTGTTGATGCAGCGTGAGCTGTTGATGCCCCTCCACCCGTTCTCCACATTCCTCCCATCTGCTTGCAGATAAAGGCCGACATCCTGGAGAAACAAAGCCTGCTTTGGCTGAAGTTCTGTCCCCTTTGCCACAGCAGCTTTAAATAAAGGACCCCGCTGACAACGCTCGTCCATGTGTCTCATTAATGGCCATGCACACTTATATGTTGTATGTTGTGTTACACACAACATACAACATATAAGTGTGCATGGCCATTAATACAGTTACACAGTTGTTGTGTGTAACAACTGTGTAACTGTATGTAACTATGGACGTATGTATTATGTAAACAGTATGTCACATACTGTATACATAATACATACGTCCATAGTTACATACAGTTAGATAACTGACCAAAGATAAATTAGATAATCGGCCAAATACAATTAGGGAGAAAAAGAAGGACAAATCCCCCCCCCCCAAAATACACATACTGTATGTGTAAGTATGAAGATAAACTTGTTTTCTGATGTGATGAACTTGTATTTGGCTGTACAGACTGGGTGGTAACAAAATTCATTAAGTAGGGACAATTAGGCATCTATCTATCTATCTATCTATCTATCTATCTATCTATCTATCTATCTATCTATCTATCTATCTATCTATCTATCTATCTATCTATCTATCTATCTATCTATCTATCTATCTATCTATCTATCTATCTATCTATCTATCTATCTATCTATCTATCTATCGTTGTGGTGAAATATTATGTTTTAATGTCAGAAAAACTGAACCAAAACAACAAAAAAACCCCAAAAAACAAAACAAACAAACAAACAAACAATATGAGCAGCAATTATTAAATAATTTAGCAGTTCATTGTCAATAGTTGTTAATTTCATATATCTGCATTATTGGTCCCTGGTTGTGTTGTCTTGCTGACAGGTTCTAGAATGCTTGGTGATGGATTGGTTCTAGAACTAGTGAGACAGCCTATTTAAAGCTGGCTCATGTGGAAACGGACCATTTGGCGTGTGGAGGTGAACGAGTGAAGACGTACTATAACGTGTAAACTGCAGATTGTTTGATTTGTGAAACCAGAATGAGGTCCTCATCAGAGAAATCCAGCTCAGACGTGAAGGAATGTCAGTACTATGTTCTGCCCAGCAGTACTTCCTACTACCTGCTGCAGAGCTTTCTAGGAGAGGGCTGCTTTGGCCAAGTGGCCCAGTGTCTCAGACTCCCCACCAAAGAGACCGTGGCTGTTAAGATCCTAAAAGCTCAGAGCAAGTCTGCTCTGGAGGCTGAGAAGGAGGTAAAGACTGCAGCCTACACAATAAGGAGGAGGCTGACTAAAGCCTTGTTTTAACGTCTGTTTTTGTTGCTAGAATATTTAGTCTCAGGGGCGCCGGGTGGCGTGGCGGTCTATTCCGTTGCCTACTAACACGGGGATCGCCGGTTCGAATCCCCGTGTTACCTCCGGCTTGGTCGGGCGTCCCTACAGACACAACGGGCCGTGTCTGCGGGTGGGAAGCCGGATGTGGGTATGTGTCCTGGTCGCTGCACTAGCGCCTCCTCTGGTCGGTCGGGGCTCCTGCCAGGTGAAAAGCAGCGGCTGGTGACTCCACATGTATTGGAGGGGGCATGTGGTAGTGTGCAGCCCTCCCCGGATCGGCAGAGGGGGCGGAGCAGTGACGGGGACGGCTCGGAGGTGTGGGGTAATCGGCCAAATACAACCAGGGAGCAAAAGAAGGAAACATGTCAAACAAACAAAAAAACCTGTCTCATCAAGATGTCTGAGGTGAACAGCTGGTATCAGTATTTATATTGGGTAGAAGTACTTTGTATGAACCTCTCTAACTTGTGTATCCACAGCTGGCCATGCTGGAAGTAGTCAGCAGTCTTGATCCAGACGCTCATCACATCGTCCGCTTCCATGAAGGCTTTTTCTATCGCGGACTCACGTGTCTGGTGTTTGAACAGCTACACATGAGTCTCCTCGACTACATGAGACAGACACACTTTAGACCTCTGTCTCTGAATGAGATTCGTCCCATCACAGTGCAGGTACAGTGACACGTTAGACTCCCGGGTTGTTCGTCTTGCACACCTTGAATCTACTGGGAAAATGAAGGAGAGAATATGACACGGTGGCCAACATTCACAACTCTGCCAGTGTGGCGAGTGTGGAGAGTCCTCTCTTATTCCTGCCTCTCCGTCTCCAGCTGGCCACCGCCTTCACAGCTCTGAAGAGCATCGGGCTGATCCACACAGACCTGAAACCAGACAACATCATGCTGGTGGACCAAGTCAGTCAGCCGTTCAGGGTGAAGCTGATTGACTTTGGTCTGGCTGTTCCTCCTCTGAGGTTCAGCGTGGCAGCATCCTTCAGCCTCTTGGTTACAGGTGAGCAGTACTGAGACCTGAAGGGTCCAGCAGTGTGTCTTCAGTTCTGCTGGACACCAGAAGCTACAGTTGTGCTATTCTTCCATACTGATGAGGAGACATGTTAGATCTGATCATTCTCAGATGCTGAGCACATTCAGGACTGATTTCTGTTCATTTATTTATTTAACCTTATGTGACCAGGAAGGTCTCTCGAGATTGAAAATCTATTTTTTGAGGGAGACCTGGCCAAGACAGCACACCACAATCACAAAAGCATGTTAAGACATACAGCGGATACACAAATGGAGAAAACAGAGCTATATCAAGCTTAGGAAAAGCAGTTTCACTCTTCCCTACACCCTCTTTTATTACAGGTGGGGGTGATGGGGGAATTCATCTACAAATGTGTGATTTTGTTTTGTGGGTCCTTGGTAATGTTTGCTGTCTTTGGTCCTTGTCTCCCCACCTTTAGGGCACCAGAAGTTGTCTTGGGCCTCCCCATCTCAGAGGCAATAGACATGTGGTCCCTTGGCTGTGTCATGGCAGCGATGTTCTTGGGAAGACACCTCTACCCTTCCAGGAAAGAGTTTGACATGGTAAGTCACCTGATGTCCCTCACCAGCTGCTTCATCACACACACAGAATCTCCCAACGCACTGTTGAAGCTGAAGGTGGGTTAACGTGATGTTGTGTTGTCTCTCCAGATGAGAGCCATTGTGGCGACACAAGGCATGCCAGCAGATCACTTGTTGGATGCTGGTTTGAGGACGAGGTGTTTATTCACCAGGGACTCAAACCATCAAACCTGGAGGCTCAAGGTAGTGCATCCTAACAACTTCCTGCTTCAGCCGCTCAGAAAACACATTAGATAAGGACCAAGTGAAACTGCTGAAAAGGTTTCAAAGACTCGTCGCATGTTTGTTATTTCTTTTAGCTGCCATGGGAGTACTTCCGGGACACAGGGAAGTCGCCCCGGTGCCCCAGCAGGTTTAGGTTGGGCTCCCTTGATGTCCTGTTGGAGGTAAGTGGTACCGCTGGTACCGGTTTATTCTACAAGTGATGACTCAGTTGAGAACCGCCACTTTGCTCCTTTAACATGAGCCAGGCATTTTCTTTTGACTTGACTGACTTGTGGTTTGTGTGGTCTCTAAATCCAGTGCAAACCTGAGGGGGCAGACGAGCACGAGGAGGAAGACATCCGGGCATTTGTTGATCTGCTCAAGAGAATGCTCAGCCTGGATGCTGCCCAGAGAATCACCCCCAGCCAAGCTCTGAGACACCGCTTCCTCAGCATGACCCACCTCGCTGCTATGGGCCACCACCACAGCTCCAGGTGAGTGGCTGTGTGTGTGTGTGTGTGTGTGTGTGTGTGTGTGTCTGTGTGTGAATACATGTCCATTTTAAATGCTAATTCTATTTCTTTGATAACATGGGTCTTATTTCTCTAGTTGTCCATCGTGCATATCAGTTGTGATATTTTTCTCACCAACTTCGTTGTCACATTGTCAAGGTTTTGGACACGGGGCCACCGCTGGCCTCAGCTTCACAACAGCGTCTTATGGGGCAAGTGAATATGAGCGCCAGACATGTTTTAACAAGTCCAGCTGAACCCAGTTATCTCACCACATATTCAGAAGTTAAAACCGCCCCGAGATCCCAGAAAGTTGCGTCAGTTATTCTGGACACAAAGTTAGTAGGAGAAACGTGTCACCACTCATCTGATGCCGGGACCAGACTACACCAATCCAGCCCGATTCTGACAGGACTCTGTCGTTGCCAGCACGTTTCCAGCATCGGGCCTGATTATGAACATGGGGAAGGACGAACGGGGGTCTTGACCCCATGTAGTGTGACATGATGTAAGAACAGCGACGTGGCGTCTGGACGCTCCACGACACCCCGACATAAAGTCCAGCATGTCAGAATTGATCTTCTGTTCCTGCCTCGTCCCACATCTCCTACGACGTGTTCCCTGAGTGTCGCCAGTCTCCGGGCTTTCAGGAATGACCGGCCTATTTAAATACCCTAGCTAGCAGTAACCATCAACTAACTACCCTGCCGGAGCAAATGAAAAGCCATAGATGATGGGAAGTCATGAACACAGTGTAACTCAGCACCACGTCTTTTGTTTTTTGTTTCTTAGCTTGAAGGACGGGTTCAAGCTTGTGTTCAGTTGGACCATAAGTGGCTGTTTTAAATCTGCGTCTCGCTGTGGTCCCGTGTCCACAATCACAACAATGAAGCCGGTGATTAAAATATCATAACTGATATGCACAATGGCAAAAACTATAAAAGTAAGAGCAGAAAGGATTGATCCTTTAAGGTGTTTCATTCATAAAGACATATTGATGTGGATTCATTGATTCATTCCCTGATTTATTCACCAGTTGATTCCTTCATTGATTGATACATTATTTGTTTTGTATCCAGCGTGATGGACTCCTTTGACATCATGTCCATCTGCCCACTCTCGGAGTCGTCTTGGGGGTCTGAGATCAATGAAACCTGCAGCCAGCAAGACCAGAACCCCATGACCTCCCTCACAGATGCTAATGGAGGAGGAGATGATAAAGAGGAGGGTGACATCGAAGGAGGAGATGATAAAGAGGAGGGTGACATCGAAGGAGGAGATGATAAAGAGGAGGGTGACATCGAAGGAACTGATGATAAATTGGAGGGTGACATCGAAGGAGGAGATGATAAAGAGGAGGGTGACATCGAAGGAGGAGATGATAAATTGGAGGGTGACATCAAAGGAGGAGATGATAAAGAGGAGAGTGACATCGAAGGAGGAGATGATAAAGAGGAGGGTGACATTGAAGGAGTTGATGATAAAGAGGAGGGTGATATCGAAGGAGGAGATGATAAAGAGGAGGGTGACATTGAAGGAGGAGATGATAAAGAGGAGGGTGACATTGAAGGAGGAGATGATAAAGAGGAGGGTGACATCAAAGGAGGAGATGATAAAGAGGAGGGTGATATCGAAGGAGGAGATGATAAAGAGAAAGGTGACATTGAAGGTTTTGATGATAAATTGGAGGGTGATATCGAAGGAGGAGATGATAAAGAGGAGGGTGACATTGAAGGAGGAGATGATAAAGAGGAGGGTGACATTGAAGGAGGACATGATAAACTGGATTGTGACATCGAAGGAGGAGATGATAAAGAGGAGGGTGACATTGAAGGAGGACATGATAAAGAGGAGGGTGACATTGAAGGAGGAGATGATAAAGAGGAGGGTGACATCGAAGGAGGAGATGTTAAAGAGGAGGGTGACATTGAAGGAGGAGATGATAAAGAGGAGGGTGACATTGAAGGAGGAGATGATAAAGAGGAGGGTGACATCGAAGGAGGAGATGATAAAGAGAAGGGTGACATTGAAGGAGGACATGATAAAGAGGAGGGTGACATCGAAGGAGGAGATGATAAAGAGGAGGTTGACATCAAAGGAGGAGACGATAAAGAGGAGGGTGACATTGAAGGAGGAGATGTTAAAGAGGAAGAGAACATCAAAAGAGAAGGTGGTGTAGAGGAAGGGAACATGGAAAGAGAAAATGATGAAGATAAGGGAGACACTGGGGACAGTGACAAAGAGGGGCTCATCCAAAGAGAAGGAGTTGAAAAGAAGGGAGACAGAAGAGAAAATGGTGGAGGGGAGCAGAAGAGAAGTGAAGGAGCAGGATGTAGAGACAAAATTGGTGGAGAAAAAGATGAAGGGTTGAAAAGAGAAAGGAAAAGAAAAGGAGGGAGAGGAAGATGGAGGAAGAGTTGGAGAAGTAGGAAGAGGAAAGGAAAAGATGAGGAAGAGGGGAAGGAGGAGAAAGCAGAGGAGGCGGAGGAGCAAAACAAAG
The DNA here is from genome assembly GCA_022114975.2 of Lampris megalopsis. NCBI lineage: Eukaryota > Metazoa > Chordata > Actinopteri > Lampriformes > Lampridae > Lampris > Lampris megalopsis. The sequence continues at coordinate 583,963 of JAJHIY020001136.1, read as the reverse complement.
AGGACAAGATGAAACAGAGCACATTGATATCCCCACCAACAAAAACTCGTATTCTCCTCCTTCCCCCTCCTCACTGTCACCCCCTCTCCTTCGCCCCTCGGCCTGTCCTCCATGCTGCACACTCCTCTGACCCAGCAGACGTGTAACATAAATGTCTAAGTGTTAAATGTAAATACTGAGCCTACATATCCATGTTACATAGTCATGTGCATGTTGGAGCTGGACGTGCTCGGTGTCAGCACTCTCCTCAGAGCTCCTGAGTCGTCTTCCTGGGAGGACGTCCTCTGACATACCTGCCCTGAGACAGCTGGACGCAGGACGCTGTACGTCAGAATGTCCAGTCAGTCCTTGCTCATCCTGGCCTCCCCCTGTCCAAGGCCTTCAAGCTGCTTCCGTCTGGCCGCAGATACCACCTGCCACCACGCAGGACCAAGAGACTCAACAAGTCCTCTGTCCCGGCCGCCATTAGCCTTTATTTACTGTTATGTGTCTGATGGACACTTGTTGATGAACTGTACACAAGATAAATATGATGAATTCATTGATGAGTAGTGCAGAAAGGGTAGGCTTCAATAAGTTTATACCTCCTCCTACTCCTTTGTGAGCAGGTTATATTTAATTTGTGTTGTTTATGATCATTTATTTATTGATTTTGTTGCATAGGTTTATTCATTTCACTTGAATATTGTTTTGTTTATATCCTTTTTGTGTTGTTGTTGTTTTACATGTTCAAAATAAAGCAAATGAAATGAAATGGTTGTGCGTTACTGCTGGCTGTGCAGCAGACTGTCCCTCAGGGATGAGGAAGACCTGCTGGACCTGGACCTGATGGTTTGGTTTTGACACTATCACTGCCCGACCTGACTCACACATACATGGGAGTTGTGCACGTGCACGGTTGACTCAGGAGGGGCAATGTGCCCCCTGAAAACACTCAACACCCCAGTGGGAGCCCCCAAACATGAAGAGCCCTGTTCTAAAACACCACCCGTCACACCCTCGAGAAGAATCAGCTCTCTGCCATTTCGGCGTTTACCACGGACATCCGGCACGTGGCTGGCAAGGACAACTTGGTTGCTGACTGCCTCTCTTCACTTGGGACCCGATTACGCTGCCATGGCTGCAGACCAAGCCGCTGACGCGGACATCCAGGCCTATCGGACGGCCGCTACGGGGCTGCGGTTGGAGGATGTGGTGTTTGGCAGTGCCAACGTCACGCTCCTCTGCGACGTTTCCACGGGCCAGCCCTGCCCCATGGTGCCCACCTTCTGGCGGCGCCGTATTTTTGACATTATCCATGGCCTTTCCCACTCGGGTGTGCAGGCGTCCGCTAAGCTGGTGGGAGCCAAGTTCGTCTGGCCAGGCCTCAGGAAGGACGTCAAGGCCTGGGCTGACTCCTGCGTGGTGTGCCAGCGTTCCACAGTACACCGTCATACCAAAGCCCCCTTGGCACCATTCCTGGTGCCCGAGAGGAATTTTGACCATGTGAATGTGGACCTGGTGGGCCCCCTGCCCCCCTCCCACCGGTTCACTCACCTTCTCACCATGGTGGACAGAACCACCAGGTGGCCGGAAGCTGTTCCCCTGTCATCGACCAGGTCTACTGAGGTGGTCTGGGCGTTCATCGGGTTCTGGGTGGCCCGTTTTGGCACGCTGGCTGACCTCACCTCTGACAGGGGCCTGCAGTTCACGTCAGAGCTCTGGACTGCAGTCGCAGAGGGGCTGGGGGTGAAGCTCCACTGCACCACAGCATGCAACCCGCAGGGCAACGGACTTTGAGAGCGGTTTCATCGGTCTATGAAGGCCGCTCTTCGTGCCAGCCTCATGGACAGCAACTGGGTTGATCGCCTCCCATGGGTCATGCTCGGCCTTCGCTCTGCCCCCAAGGAAGACCTCCAGTCCTCATCTGCCGAGCTGGTTTACGGCCAGCCGCTGCGTGTCCCGGATGAGTTTCTCCCGGACGTCGTGGCCCCCTGGTCAGCAGCTTCTCATCGGGCTGTGGCCCGGCCCGGGATAGTGCCAACGCTTTCGCTCCAATCCCTACATCTCACCACTGCCTCCCTCAGTCCTACGACACCAAGGATCTGCTGTCGGCCAGGTACGTCTTCATCTGCCACGACAGCCACTGTACCCCCCTGCAGCCCCCCTGCGACGGGCCCTTCTGCGTCCTGGAAGCGGGGCCTAAGAACTTTGTGGTGGACATGGGGGGCAAGCCGGAGCGGGTCTCGGTGGACCGTCTCAAGCCTGCCCATTTGACCTGGGTGGGCCGGTCGAACTGGCCCTGCTCTCACGGCGTGGACGTCCCCCTTCTCAGGCCCCTGGCCCAGCCTCGGCCCCTGCCCGGGCTCCGGCTCTGTCCCCTGCCCCCGCCCCCGCCCCCATACCCATTCACCGCAGCCGTTTTGGCCGCCTGGTCCGCCCCCTGAGACGTTGACGGTTTCACTGAGGGCTGTTCGCTTGTTGGCAGTTTGTGTTTCGCTGAGTACTGTTGTGTTGCATTTTTTCATGATGGTGAATTCTGGGGAGGGCCTGTGTGGTGATACACAAATGAGGGTAGATTCACCAGGGGCTGCTGCTCCTTTAAGGTGGACATTCAGAGTGCTGACGTAGGCACTGCAGAGGGTTGCTGGGCTGAGCCATGGTAGCAGCAGCCTAGCGGTTGGTTAGCTGGTTGCCAGGAGAAATTGTGCTGTATCGGTGTTGTTTTGTGTGGCGAGTAAACGGTATTTACTCGACTCGACCTCTCCGTCTCCTCATTCCTGCACTCCCACAACATGGATTATAGAGTATAGAATATAGAGTATAGATCACAGAGTATACAAACCCCAATTCCAGTGAAGCTGGGACGTTGTGTAAAAGGTGAATAACAACAGAATACAATGATTTGCAAATCCTTTTCCACCTATATTCAATTGAATACACTACAAAGACAAGGTAGTTAATGTTCAAACTGATAAACTTTATTGTTTTTTTGCAAATATTCACTCATTTTGAATTTGATGCCTGCAACACGTTCCAAAGAAGCTGGGACAGGGGCATGTTCACCACTGTGTTACACCACCTTTCCTTTTAACAACACTCAATAAGCGTTTGGGAACTGAGGACACTACTTGTTGAAGCTTTGTAGGTGGACTTCTTTCCCATTGTTGCTTGATGTACGACTTCAGTTGCTCAACAGTCCGGGGTCTCCGTTGTCGTATTTTGTGCTTCATGATGCACCACACATGTTCAATGGGGGACAGGTCTGGACTGCAGGCAGGCCAGTCCAGTACCCGCACTCTTTTACTCTGAAGCCCCGCTGTTGGAACACGTGCAGAATGTGGCTTGGCATTGTCTTGCTGAAATAAGCAGGGACGTCCCTGAAAAAGACGTCGCTTGGATGGCAGCATATGTTGCTCCAAAACCTGTATGTACCTTTCAGCATTAATGGTGCCTTCACAGATATGCAAGTTACCCATGATGCCATGGGCACTAACACACCCCCATACCATCACAGATGCTGGCTTTTGAACTTTGCACTGATAACAATCTGGACGGTCCTTTTCCTCTTTAGCTCGGAGGACAAGACGTCCATGATTTCCAAAAACAAGTGAAATGTGGACTCGTCAGACCACAGGACACTTGTCCACTTTGCGTCAGTCCATCTCAGATGAGCTCGGGCCCAGAGAAGCCGGCGGCGTTTCTGGGTGGTGTTGATATCTGGCTTTGGCTTTGCATGGTAGAGTTTTAACTTGCACTTTTAGATGTAGCGGCGAACTGTGTTAACTGATGATGGTTTTCCCAAGTGCTCCTGAGCCCACGTGGTAATATCCTTTACACAATGATGTCGGTTTTTAATGCAGTGCCTCCTGAGGGGTCGAAGGTCACTGGATTTCAATGTTGGTTTTGGGCCTTGCCGCTTACGTGCAGAGATTTCTGCGGATTCTCTGAATCTCTTGATGATATTATGGACTGGAGATGATGAAATCCCTAAATTCCTTGCAGTTGTACGTTGAGAAACGTTGTTCTTAAACTGTTGGACTATTTGCTCACGCAGTTGTTCACAAAGTGGTGAACCTTGCCCCATCCTTGCTTGTGAATGACTGAGCCTTTCGGGGATGCTCCTTTTATACCCAATCATGACACTCACGTGTTTCCAGTTAACCTGTTCACCTGTGGAATGTTCCAGACAGGTGGTTTTTGAGCATTCCTCAACTTTCCCAGTCTTTTGTTGCCCCTGTCCCAGCTTCTTTGGAACGTGTTGCAGGCATCAAATTCAAAAAACAATAAAGTTTATCAGTTTGAACATTAACTACCTTGTCTTTGTAGTGTATTCAATTGAATATAGGTCGAAAAGGATTTGCAAATCATTGTATTCTGTTTTTATTAACGTTTTACACAACGTCCCAACTTCACTGGAATTGGGGTTTGTAGATTGAAGACATCTTGCACAGATAGAGAGGCGCCTGCTCCACCATTATGTTCTGATCAACTACTGGCAGAAGGAGGGGCAAGAGGTGGAGGGAAACCCATGAAAGGATGTAAACATGATGGGGGCAGGAAGCCAAGAGAGGCAGGATGATGATTAACACAAGTAGGTTGTTCACTGGATGTGTAGATGTGTAATGGTATAAAGAGAGGAAGGCTTTTGTTAGAACTTCAGTTGCTCTGCAGACCAACTCAGACTTTGTTGATGTGCCAATAAAAGCTTTATTTGAAGGATCCTCGTCTCATTGACTGTTTTAAGGAAAACCCTGAATGCGTGACCCCTACAGTGAGGGGGTCCGGGGCCTCTCTTATGCTTAACCCAACTGAACAGCTATGGGAGGTTTTGGACCGACGTGTTAGACAGCGCTCTCCACAACCATCATCAAAACACCAAATGAGGGAATATCTTCTGGAAGAATGGCGTCCATCCCGTCAGTAGAGTTCAGACACTTGTAGAATCTATGACAAGGAGCATTGAAGCTGTTCTGGAGACTCGTGGTGGACCAAGACCTTATACTAAGACAAATTATGTTGGTTTTTATGTTCATTTGTCACCTATCTGTTTATACCATGGGTAAAAAAAAACCAACATTTAAAAACAAGATTTATTCCTATGATCTAAGACTCAGCATACCACCATCAATGTAGATATTGTCTGAGCTGTGGAAGATCTAAGACAGCTCAGACAATATCTACATAGACACATTTTAGGTTGGAAATCAGAGAACCACGTCTTCAACAGCCATGTTGTAGCCTTAAGACGGCTTTAAGTCTAGACACGGTGTTTGGGCTAAAGCTGGCTGAAAAGTGGCTGGAAAAGGGAACGTTTAGTAGACGTCTCCATCTCAACCTAAATATCCACCGAGGAAACAAAAATAACGTAATAGGTGCATAAGACCATAGGAAACACATGCACTGTGACCAAGAGTAGGAAGCTAAACTAAAGCCAGTAAGAAGCATCAGTCCCCCTGTGTGTTCTCAGTGAAGTGGGCCATCAGCAGATGGACAACACAGAGGTCACCTCACTGTGTCCTCACCCTGGGAGAGGACAGACTGGACATCCTTGTTCTTTGTTTTGGTCCTGAAATACTCCTCAGTTGCTCTTCCACATCCTTCAATGGAAAGCTCCAGGACACGCAACACACAGATGTCAGTGAGCAACACAACATAGAGGGCACCAAAAATGCAAAGCCACACCAATTGTGGGTTTCTCTTGGGAAACAGCTATAAGCCCGATCACCACAAATCAAATAGGCCTTTTCAGGCAGTGCAGGCTGTTTACTGAAGGTTATCTTTACTGTCCTATTACAGAGAGTAGTGTCTGATGTGATTTCATAACTGGGGTCCTATACACACGAAGAAACATCAGGCAGGGCAAACACACACAGAGTGGGCCAAGCAAATGAACAGTTTCGAGTCGAAGACTTAGTATAGAATATTGGCCTAGAGGAATTATATACAGTAAAACCTAAAAATACCAGCTGTATTTGCAATATCCATGGGGCTGAATACAACCCGGCTACGATACGATAGGACTGACCCAGTTATCTTACTTCCTGTATGGTTACTGTAATTAGCAGGCAGGGCCAGAAACATTTATTCTTGTTTCATATTTAGATTCCTTCCACAATACGCGTGGTTCAACTCACGCGGCCTGTAAAAACCTTACTGAATTCAGACAATTCAAATAACATTATGATCTACCCCAATCTCGGGTAGATCATAACGAACAAGCCCTGAGACACGACAGACTGAGGAGGTGTCAGGCAGGTTAACACTGATTACCTTAAAGTCCGCTGTAGACAACAGTACTGGAACTACCATAGGTGTTTGAGACGATGCAGGTAATTGTTGACAAATCCAACAATTAGTGAAGTTTCGAGCAGTGGCTCATTCTTTCATCTTAGTTATAGGCAGATTTCCCCTATAGGTATCAAACCATCACATTAGAGGGGTTTCAACAGTCTGAGTGGCTACTGTGGGGTTATCAATATCTGTGATTGATACCCTGGTGGCCAACCGGCATCTATACGGCATGCGGATTTTCCATTTTTGTGGCACCAGACTGCAGACTGTTTCAAGCCCTCAGCTGTAAATTGGTCTGTGACGAGCACTTCACAGTATCCTGTTCCACATGTAGTAACACCATAGCGATGCTGTTTATCCATGACCAGTAAATCTTTATGCTCAATGCTCAATAATCCAGGTAAGAAGGTCAAAGAAAGTCGAATCAGTTCATCTGGACACAAAGTTTCCTGAGATAAATGGTTCATCACTCATCTAAGTGATCTCTCCATATTGACAAAATGATCATAGAGGGCATCAAATCTTGTTTGTGCAGTTGCACCATATAATGATTTAATTGAATCCTCTGACATATGTTGCAATATGAAATGAATATAAATGATTAAGATGAATAATCAGTTTACTTTTTTTTTTTTTACAGTGACCTGTGAGGCCTCTCACCAGTATGGATCATGGCATGTTGTTTGAGATGCCATTTTAAACTGAACCCATTTCCACAACCACAGCACCTGAATGGCTCTCCCCTGTATGAGTCCTCATGTGTGTCTGTAAATATGACTTCTTGGTAAACATTTTCCCACATGTGTTGCATCTGAATGGCTTCTCCACTGTATGAGTCCTTGCATGCCTTTGTAAATCTGACTTGCGGGTAAACATTTTCCCACATGTGGCACATGTGAATGGCTTCTCCCCTGTATGAATCCTTATGTGTGATTGTAAATTTGACTTGCGGGTAAACATTTTCCCACATGTGGCACATGTGAATGGCTTCTCCCCTGTATGAATCCTTATGTGTGATTGTAAATTTGACTTGTGGGTAAACATTTTCCCACATGTGGCACATGTGAATGGCTTCTCCCCTGTATGAATCCTTATGTGGGTTTGTAAATCTGACTTGCGGGTAAACATTTTCCCACATGTGGCACATGTGAATGGCTTCTCCCCTGTATGAGTCCTTATGTGTGATTGTAAATGTGACTTGTGGGTAAACATTTTCCCACATGTGGCACATGTGAATGGCTTCTGCCCTGTATGAGTCCTTGTATGCCTCTCCATGTCATACTTCCAGGTAAAATCTCTCCTACAAGTGGTGCATTTGAAAGGCTTTTCCCCTGTGTGAAATGTCATGTGAATTTTAAAAATTTCCAAATTATGAAGAACTTTCCCACAAATGTTGCACTTGTTGTGGGGCTTTTTGTAAGATTTCAGTCTTGCTCTCTGAGATGAACCTGCCACCTCACAGTTTTGGTGACTACAAGTATGGTCAGCTTCACTCTTAGTTACATGACAGCAGTTAGAGAGGGTTTGGTGGTCACTTGTTGGTTCTGATATTAAAAAGTTGTCTTTTTTGGCTTCCAGTTGTTTCAGTTCAAATGAGGTGACAGCTGGGGGCTCTGTGTCTCCCTCTGTCTGGGTTTGGTAGAGTTGCGGGGGCAGAGGCTGATCTTTATCATCATCATTTCCATCACAAAGAGGGGTAAATATGGACTCAGAGGTATCAGCTACCTCCTGCAATGGAAGTTGGTCTTCCTGTGGACTGATCCAGAGTTCCTGTTGTTCCTGCTTGGCCACACTGGGGGTTCTCTCCTGCTCACCATGCTGCTGATCAGATAACTGTACAAAGTCTGGATAAGGGGGAAAAAACAAAATCAATGCTGTTATTTACATCTACATAGGTAGGTTAAATTTGATTCAGGATACCTACTGAAGTTTTGCCATAGTGGCACATCCTGTTTACGTATCTTAGGTAAACCTAGACTGGGTGTAGCTTCCCAAAATTGAGTTTTTTTTACCACAGCTTATACCCCGGGGAAGCTACACCTAATCCGTATCTGATCACATTATCTCGGTGGACAACCACATCAAGTTCACCGGGTAGGGTGTGAAAAACGACAGGTTAGCCTTTTTGGACTGTGAAATTGCAATTGGTGATGGGGGACATTTGATTATGAATGTTTACCGTAAACCAACATATACTGATCAGTACTTAAGGTTTGACTCTCATCATCCACTGGAACACAAACTAGGATTCATCAGAAGGCTGAACAACCGAGCTGAGAACATCCCCTCCGACACAGCAGCAGTGGAAGGGGAGAGATCCCATCGTAACTGGACATTTGTCAAAGCCAGGAAGACGTGCAGTGTAAACAGTGTAAACCAGTGGTGATTCTTTACTCGGCGGATCAGAAAAGCTGAGATGTGTATTTTCCAAACCCCAAAACAAGCTGCGCCAGAGAAGGGTCCACCCCAAGGATCTGGTCCACCAGCATAAACAGAGCAATATAGTGTACGCTGTTAAGTGCCAGGAGGACTGTCATGACTTGTACATAGGGGAAACTAAACAGACGCTGGCCAGGACTCCACAGTCTACACCCACCTACAGGCCAGGGGCCACTCTTTCAAGGATGATGATGTGCACATCCTTGATAGGGTGGAACGCTGGTTTGAATGATGAGTCAAAGAGACCATCTAGGGGGAAGAGAGAATGACCGTCACTGAACGGGGGGGGGGGGGGCGGGCAACTGTCGCCATCGTACAATGCTGTGATTGCAAACATTCCTAAATTCTTTCTGAATAGTACACATAGCCATTGAAGACTAATTACTAGCCACGCCCTTATTTGCATATGAAATGTCGTTGGTTTCGGTCGTTATGGGACACTTGCAGTCAGTTTAGACTGAAGAGGTCACTTAGATGAGTGATGAAACGTATCTGTCAATAAACGTTGTGTCCAGATGAACTAATTTAACTTTCTTTGATAGGGGTTAGTTGTTCTGCAGAGTGGATGAGCATTCAACCAACGTTATCAGGGGCAGGACTTGCTCTGGTTTCACAATGCAAGTATTCAAGGCAGTGTGGACATTAGGAGTAGGCCTGCAACTAACGACTATTTTGATAGTCGAATAATCTATCGATTATTGAAACGAATAATCGACTATTCGGATTATGAATTGCACAGTTGCTCAATGGCTCTTATTTAGCTATCAGCTTTTAAATTTAGCTTGAGGTTGTTTTAGGCATGTGATAACTATAGTCCATGGGCCAGAGCCCAAAATTTCCTATTTCGGTACACTCAAGGTGGCAAAACTTACTTATAATTTTTGAAAGGATCCATGTCTGTAGATGATATTTTGGTATGATAACCATTCCTGAGTGGCAGCTGTATCACAGTTATCAGCTCATGAAGTTAACCACCCCCTAAAGTAAATTGCATTTTAGACGCTGGTGCATATCCTGGTTTAGCCTCATGTTCAGGACATTTTTCAATGTTCTATAATATTGTCTTTGGTATCATTTTAAAGGGGACCTTCTTAGCTTTCATTCAAGCGCTGTTGTGGATATTTCTCACAAATATAGAGGTCACTTGAGCTCTTCAACCCGTCAATAATGCACATCTTTCTGCAATGTTCGCCTAAACTATATACTTTCTTTTAGCCCTGTGGCATCTAGGAATATCAGGGACACAAAACACAAAAACTGGAATACTCACAGGACTGTAAAGATTCAGGAAATGTATAATATACCCATACTATTTCATTGTGTGAGGTGATTGTGAACCTTAAATTAGAAGGGCATTATTACTAAGAAACTAACTAGACCAAAGCCAGTTAGTCCATGGGTCAGACCAGATATCGATATCACCCAAGGTGACACAACTTCACTGGTGCCATTTTATTTGGTACACTAACAGAAGTAAAATAATACATGATAACCTTTCCAAATGAGCAGCTATTTCATTTTTCTTTCAGGAAACCTGTTTCTGTGCCTCTCACGATTGTGTATTTGCCCAGATTTTTACAAATATAGCATTTCAACACCCCTGGTACTGATTAGCCTAGCTTAAACTCTGGGACAGTTCTTAGTTGGCCAACAACCAAGGATAACCAGTACTGTGTATTTCCATTCATTGTGCTAAGCTAGGCTAACGTGCAGCCAGATAGCTTTCTACTAAACACATATAGAGGAAACTGGTATCTATCTTCTTGTCTCACTCTGGAGAAGATTGTAAGCTAATTTCCCATAATGTTAGCATGTTCTTTTAATGTATATGTTAATATGATTAGTTAAAGTGGCTACGAGGAACTTTCATCTTGTGTTGATTTTAGCGGCCTCATGTGGACAAAATACAGCTGTTGCATAGCAACTAGGTAATGTATCTATTTGTGGCTATGTAAGATAAATAATGGTAATATGACGCTGGTGAAGCAAAGTAAACTTTGTTTTAGTAGTGTTCATACACCTAAGTTACATGTATTTGTTTGTATGAGGCAGGTGAAAACTGACTGAATATGGCCACTGGTGAACAAGCAAGTTTTTACCCAATACCAAAGCGCCCACGGGTGGAGTGCATTATCCACTGTTCTGATGATACAGATAAGCTGGTTTCACTACAAAGTGTCGACTCATGGAGAACTCTGCTCAGGGCAGCTCAGATACGAAATCATGCACCAGTTTTGAAACTGGCAAAAGACATTCCTGAGGGACAGATTCCAGCAATCTACTACCACAGAAAGTGTCGCAGTATCTTCACTATGAAGCAAATTCTTGATGGCCTCCTTGCAAAAGAAAAGAAAAGTTGTGTCTCTGCTGAAGAGAAACAATCTAAGAGAGTAGCTCGACATGCTCCAAGTACATCTAGGACTTATGATGCAGAGTGCATATTTTGTCAGAAAAACAGCAAATATTCCAAGAGACAGAATACGAGAGAAGTACTGGTGCAGTGTCGAGAACTGCGAGCTGATGCAAAGATCAGGAGTGCAGCCACAAAGAAAAGGGACAGCAGAATCCTTGCCATTGTGAGTAGAGACCTTGTAGCAGCTGAAGGGCACTACCACAGGTCATGCTATAGACTTTACACCAAAGAAGAGGTTTCCAAAGGAGAGGTTGCCAGCAATGAAGATGATGATGCTGCAGCCCAGTATGAAGCTGCTGTGAATAAGGCATACAATGAGCTGTTCCTCTTCATCGGGATGGAGCTTTTTGGCAATGCTCAAGTGATGACAATGACTGATCTCTCTTCTAGATTGGTAGCTTCAATGAACTCCCAAGGCATTGCCCAAGTCAAGGAATCAACCAAGAAGCACATAAGGCGAAACCTGGAGAGTGAGTTTGCTGGAGCCTTGCAGATATTCCCTGATGAGAAAGGAAAATTCCTCCTCTATCCCGATAACTTGTCCATGAGGGAACTTGCCAAAGAAAATCAGTCTCTCAAAAGGGAGCTGCAGACCCTGAAAAGTGTCAGTGCACAAGATGTTATAGCCAAAGCAGCCATCAAATTGAGAGCAGACATTAAAAGTCAAGATGTTCCTCAAACCTGGCCGCCTGAAGTCAAACCAGAAGCAGAATGTCCTACCATTCCAGAGTCGCTCATTATCTTCCTGTACTCTCTACTCACAGGCTCAAATGATCCTGATCATGCATCCCAGAGAGTGCAGTGCCTTCTGCAGTCATTTGGCCATGACATAGTATATGCAGTGACATGTGGAAATACCAAGCCTTCCAAGCACATTGTTCTGCCATTCAGTGTCAAATCGTTGACAGGAAATGTAGAGTTGATAAACATCCTCAACCGACTTGGTCACAGTGTGTCCTATTCACAGATGGAAGAGATCAACACTGCCCTGTGTCTCCAGAAACTCTCATCATCAGGGAGTGGCATTGCCCTTCCAGCTAACATCCATCCTGGCATATTCACAACTTTAGCCTGGGACAATATCGACCGTCTTGAAGAAACTGTCAGTGGTGAGGGAACATCTCACAGAGTCAATGGGATTGCTGTGCAAGCAAAGCCAGTCAACCCACTTCCTGTCCAACCCATGCCCACTGTTCCCAAAACAAAGAAGAGAAGCATTGATGGACCCCCACCAATGTTACCAACTTACAATGCTGGACAACGGGTAGGGCCACCACAAAGCAAAAAGTCAGATGCCGATACTGCAGCCAATACTAAGCTTGCCAGAGAGCAAAACCTTCTTTGGGTCCTAGCACGCATGTCACAACAAGAACAGTCAGTCAGCAGCTGGACAGGCTTCAACATCCTGACTCGAGGAGAGATGACGGTCATCCCCGACAATATAGGCTATCTGCCTACCATCAATGCTCCAGCGACACAAATGTCTACTGTCAACGAGGTGCTTAACCAGTCACTGAGCATCATGCAGTGCTTAGGCCTGGGGAAGATTGTCTGTGTCTTTGACCAAGCCCTGTATGCGAAGGCTGTCGAGATCACATGGAAACACCATGACAAGTTCCATGATATCATCGTTAGGCTTGGGGTATTCCACACCATCTGCACACTGCTGGCAATAATAGGAAAGCGTTTCCAAGATACTGGACTCAAAGACCTCTGCATTGAGTCTGGCATGATTGCAGAAGGCTCAATTGCTGGTGTTATGGATGGCCGCAAGTACAACAGGGCAGTGCGACTACACAAGCTCCTGTATGAGGCTCTCATGCGACTGACCTTGAATGGTTTCCTGTCCTGGTTGGAAGAAACTCACAGGAATGACATGGTTCACCTGAATGAGACACTGAAGACCATTGACAGCCTTGGGAAAGAAGTCTCACAACATGCTTTGAAGGAGGTCCTCGAGAACAGCTCTTGTACACGCATCATGGATCTATTTGAAGTCTACCGTGAGTTCCTTAGAGGTGGAAACGGCAGCCTCTCGAACTTCTGGATGTCCTATTTGGACATGGTTGAAATCTTGTTGGGGCTCATCCGAGCATCCAGAGAGGGAGACTGGATGCTACACTTGGCTAGCATTCGAGCAATGATCCCATGGTGCTTTGCTTATGACAGGATGAATTATGCACGCTACCTCCCCTACTACTACGCCCAGATGTCTGAGCTGCCCATCACACACCCAGATGTGTACACAGAATTCATGGAAGGAGGCTTCTCAGTCCAACTGGGCTCCACCAATCCCTTTGGCCGAATCCCTGTTGACCAAGCTATAGAAGAAACGGTGAACAAAGACACCCAAACAGCTGGAGGGACAAAGGGATTCAGCTTGAAGCCAGGAGCTGTGACCAAATATTATCTCACAGCTGAGTATAGAAGCATGTACCTCAGACAGCTGAGAGACCTGACAGGTCAAGGCAGGTGCAAATGGTCTCATCCAGATCTACAGAGTCCAAGGATCAAGAGAGATGAAGCAGATGTCCAGTCTCTCATGGACCTTATGGAGAATAACTGGCTCAATCCTATGTCCCCTGATGAGATTGATTTGGTTAGCCTCTCCACTGGCAACATGGCTCCACCTGATGTGACCATAGATCTCTTGAGAGCTCTTGAGAAAGGAGAAGAGGCCTACCAAGCATTCCAGCAAACAAGGTTAGATGCAGACCCACCACCTGTGAAATTCCACGACAAGATGACCAAGCAAAGTCTGAAAACATTCTCCAATGTCATCACAAAACAAGCTCATGGAAAGAAAGCACAGGATGTGGTTCTGAAGGCAGATAGAAACCTTTTCAGTCACATGATCCTGGTGGCTGAAAGCAGGAAGGTGAATCTGAAGGATGTCCTTGCCTACCCATTGGGCCCACTACCATGGGCACTGGCAAATGCTGATGGGTCCTTACGAAAAACAAACAAGGCTGCACTTGCCAGAGAGCTTGAAAAGAATGTATCTCCTGCAGAAGACATCCCAATCCCATCTACTTCCATCATTGATGGGATGAGCCTGGTCCAAAAAATGAATGGCAACAACAAAACCTTTGCACAGGTGGCAGAGTCAGCCTTGACCCAGGTCCTCCATGAGGGAGCACAGAGTGGGAGGATTGATGTTGTTTTTGATGTCTATCACCAGACTTCGATCAAAGATGCTGAACGACTGAACCGGGGTGGAGACATCACTCTCCAGTACAAGAATCTTGCAGGGGGACACCACGTCCAGCAGTGGAGAAAATTTCTGTGCAGTTCCTCCAACAAGACCAGTCTCATCAAGTTTCTGGTGGAAGAGTGGAAACTCCCACGATACAGAGCTATGCTGCATGGCAAGGTGTTGTACATGACCTGTGAGGAAACCTGCTACAAGTTGACAGAAGATGGGTGTGAGGAAGCAGCAGAACTGCACTCCACACATGAAGAAGCTGACACCCGTCTGCTCCTGCATGCATTGCATGCAGCAAATGCGGGCTCAAAGTCAGTTATCATCACAGCTGAGGACACTGATGTCATGGTGCTTTGTCTTGGCTTCCAGAAGGACATCACCTGTCCCATCTACCAGAAGTGTGGGACTCAGAACCGCACACGGTTTGTCGACATCACCAAACTGGCAAGTTCACTTGGAGACAGCATCTGTGACAGCCTAATTGGCTTACATGCCTTCACAGGCTGCGACACTGTCAGTGCATTCGCTGGTCGAGGGAAGCTGAATGCCCTGAAGATAGTGAGAAAGCACACTTCCTGCCAAGAGACTTTTAGTCAACTGGGACAGACATGGAATGTGAGTGATGAGCTGTTCCAGAAAATTGAGCAGTTCACCTGTCGGATGTATGTTGCTAATAGCAGCACTGCTGAGGTGAACAAACTGCGTTACCAGCTCTTCTGCACCAAAAGGGGAGAGGTTGAGTCCAGCCAGCTGCCACCATGTAGAGACTGTCTCTTTATGCATGTTCAACGAGCCAACTATCAGGCAGCAATATGGAAGTGCTGTCTGCAGGCTAACCCTGTGGTGCCAAGCCCTACTGAGTATGGATGGACAGACGATGAAGGCAAGCTGGCCATTTACTGGATGCGCTCCCCACCTGCACCAGATGTGGTCTTGGAAATGCTAACATGCAAGTGTGTGCATTCATGCAAAATGCCAAGCTGCATGTGCCTGTCAAATGGACTTCCATGCACAGACATGTGCAGGTTACAGACCTGCAGTAACCAAAAACAGCAGGATGGTCCAGAACTGGACTTTGAACTTGGGGAGTCAGATGATGAGAGAAACGAGCAGTTTGATGAATGACAGTGTGATGATTCTGATGGTATTACTGTGGTAGTAGTCTATTGATGCACAGGATGTTGATTCTGGACTTGGTTACCCAGAGCTTGATAACAATAATGTAACCATATTCACATATACCCATTACCCTACCCATTACCATTACATATACCCACTAATGATATGGGATTACATGTATCATTGACTAAGTATATGTAAATGTCAATGTTGTTTAAAATATTAAAATAGTTCATTACCTCACTATGGTATTCCTTTTTATCATGTATTTTGATTGTGTATTTAAACAAATGTATAGAGACCAGTTTGTGACCTAACTGGCTTTGGTCTAGTTCTCATTTAAGGCTCACAATCACCTCACACAATGAAATAGTATGGATATATTATACATTTCCTGAATCTTTACAGTCCTGTGAGTATTCCAGTTTTTGTGTTTTATGTCCCTGATATTCCTAGATGCCACAGGGCTAAAAGAAAGTATATAGTTTAGGCGAAAATTGCAGAAAGATGTGTGTTATTGACGGGTTGAAGAGCTCAAGTGACCTCTATATTTGTGAGAAATATCCACAACAGGGCTTGAATGAAAGCTAAGAAGGTCCCCTTTAAAATGATACCAAAGACAATATTATAGAACATTGAAAAATGTCCTGACCATGAGGCTAAACCAGGATATGCACCAGCGTCTAAAATGCAATTTAGTTTAGCGGGTGGTTAACTTCATGAGCTGATAACTGTGATACAGCTGCCACTCAGGAATGCTTATCATACCAAAATATCATCTACAGACATGGATCCTTTCAAAAATTATAAGTAAGTTTTGCCACCTTGAGTGTACCGAAATATCGTCTGGCCCATGGACTATTAACAATAAAGACAATAAAGATGAATACTTCATTCAAAATACGCCTTTTAATGAACTTTCCTGCTGATACAAAAGATAAATAAAAATTCAGTCTCAATATCAATTTTTTCTGTCAACATTTAAAACCAAGGATGAGCAAAGTAGCAGCAATAAAATACAACAAAACTACAGCAGTTTTCCCTTAATCAAATAAATCAAACCATCCATCTAAATTTAAAAGAAATAAACAAGAGAGCGTAAATGTCTACCTGGGCCACGCTTCATCACGGATATGATAAAGCTACTATAATCCCGATTTTGGGATAAACGGCAGAACTTTCAGTAGTTTACTGAACAAACTAGTCCCGATACTGTCAGGGCTGACTATAAACAGTAGTTTACTGAACAAACTGGCCCTGATACTGTCAGGGCTGACTATAAACAGTAGTTTACTGAACAAACTGGTCCTGATACTGTCAGGGCTGACTATAAACAGTAGTTTACTGAACAAACTAGTCCTGATACTGTCAGGGCTGACTATAAACAGTAGTTTACTGAACAAACTAGTCCTGATACTGTCAGGGCTGACTATAAACAGTAGTTTACTGAACAAACTGGTCCTGATACTGCCAGGGCTGACTATAAACAGTAGTTTACTGAACAAACTAGTCCTGATACTGTCAGGGCTGACTATAAACAGTAGTTTACTGAACAAACTGGTCCTGATACTGTCAGGGCTGACTATAAACAGTAGTTTACTGAACAAACTAGTCCTGATACTGTCAGGGCTGACTATAAACAGTAGTTTACTGAACAAACTAGTCCCGATACTGTCAGGACTATGGCTGGGGGAGGAGAAAAAACATAAAAAGGCCAATTTTTATTAAAAGGGGTTTACTGAACAAACCAGGGTTTGGTCTGTCAATACTGCTGCAACTGGCTGCAACCTACTAATAAAAAAAGTAAAACTCACTTAAACGTTCCCCTCCCGTAAACAAAATGACAAAATAAACATACATTAAGGTGCAGTATTTAGAAAATGAAGGGTACTTGAACTTCACTATACGTGTATTGGCATTAGCAGCTCTCAGCTTCATATCAGGACTGTGCAACATAAATATTCCCTTGTGGAGTTAGAAAACAACGAGACAGGAGACGTGAGAGTAGACGTAGTCGAGGTAGTTTACTAGCTCCAACTTAGCATGTCATACGTTCGACAACGACACTGAACTGTGTACCGGAAGCGGAAGTGCATTATCTCTCCCCTGGCCTCTTCCCTTAACGGTACACTGACCTCTTAGGTGAATGTCTCTAGTTATATAGATGTGGGTCACCACACCCTCACATAAATAAACAAGCACGAGTCGGTCCAGACCCGCGCGCACCGGATGGAGATAGTGGCTGAAGTCTCTGCACAGGTTGAAGGTTTAGCTCAGAGGCGTTATTCTCGTCAGCCTTCTGATAGCTATAACCTACAGTCACACACATCTGTGTTGGTTCCCGTAGCGAATAAACAAGGACATCAGATTGAAAGAAGAAATGCAAGGATGTTTTGATTATGGATGAAACACACGCAAACTTGATTTGACCCCAACCTGTTCTGTGTAACGTAAAACTGGGCTTCAAGACGATGTCCAGCAGTCTCCTCTGTCGATCAATCTCTCCCTCGCGCTCTCCCAGTAGTCTCCGCTGTCGATCAATCTCTTCCTCGCGGTCCTCCAGCAGTCTCCGCTGTCGATCAATCTCTTCCTCGCGCTCCTCTATCGTCCTCTCGAACGCTCCTAATATCTCCTCAGCTGCTGCGGTTAGTCGCTCGATGACGAACGATCTGAAAAGATTCATTCTGGACACCGCAAACTACTACTACTAATGCTACTCACGGCTGCTCAATGGGACAAAAAACGAGTTGAACTCAGACGGCAGCATGTCGCACGTGGCTGATTTCCGTTGGAAGGGTGTGGCACGTGACGTTGTCCATGGTTTTTTCTTCTTCGCCCAGTTTACTGACGGATCGCAAACGACTTTAAGGTGCATACCGCCACCTACTGTACAAGAGTGTGTAACGTCATGTACTGCGCCATGACGGACGGCAGGCAGGAAGTGATAGACCGGGAAATTCAAAAGCGAACAACAAAAACAAACAAAATATGGCGACGGATGAGTAGCTATTATAGTTTAAATAGAAGTGATGGCTACCGATAGTCAGAGGAATGTTGTGGAGTTGTCCTGTGAAGTGAGTCACCTTGTAGGACGGCACAACGAGCGATATGTGGAGAGGCTAGCGATAGCAGGGTTAGCTATCGATAGCAGGGTTAGCTATCGATAGCAGGGTTAGCTAGCGATAGCAGGGTTAGCTAGCGACCTGTACCTTCTTCCTTCCGGATCTAGCAAAACCGTCCAGTCTGCCCGAGTTCAGTCCACATGGTCTGTACCACTATGCTACCAACGGAGTGCCCCCCCCCCCATACACAGGTGCTGACCTAAAAGCACACAAAAGTCTGGATGCTGACCACTTCTTTGTAGCTGGTGGGGTTGCAGAACCGCGGTGCTACGCCCACAGCAGGGGGATGTACCTCATAATGGCAAAGGTAAGACATAGCTAGGTAGCTAGCCAGCTGTGTATGTTTTTAACCTGTTTCCCCCAGGATGCCATCAAACCTCAGATCGACTGTAACCAAAAGCAGCTCATACTTTCCTCGCCATGTCATAGTAGGCTACACAGTCTGGCCAGCTAGCAGCATTTGGCTCATTCCATAGAAAGTGTTAAGTTTGAGTCCACAACATTCAAAGGGGACAAGGAGGCATGATAAAACTGTCAGTAATGTTTTCAGTATCTGAAGCCACTGATTCAAGTGTACTGGTTAGCATGAAGCTAAATACAATTACATAATAAATATACAATTTGTATATTTTTAGCTGTTTTTGTTAAATTACAATCATTTTCTCATGTCCACTGTGTCCAAAAAAGAGGACACACTGCCTCCAGCCTCAAGATACTTCAATGATACTCGGAGTTTACTCAAAGATACCTTATAATTTAAATATATTTAAAGTAGGCCTCCTCTGTATGGATAGAAAATTAATATTTATATTATGTAAGTACATGCTTAATGGTCCTGTGGGTGTAGGTTTGGTTTTAACTTAACTGCTCTCTGCCCCTCCCCCCCACACACACATATCAAAAGAGCATTGTTGTCAGCACAAGTCTTTGAGATGTCTTACCTGGATTATTGAGCATGCATCAAGACATACACTCACCGGCCACTTTATTAGGCACACCTGTCCAACTGCTCGTTAATGCAAATTTCTAATCAGCCAATCACATGGCAGCAACTCAATGCATTTAGGCATGTAGACATGGTCAAGACGATCTGCTGCAGTTCAAACCGAGCATCAGAATGGGGGAGAAAGGTGATTTAAGTGACTTTGAACGTGGCATGGTTGTTGGTGCCAGACGGGCTGGTCTGAGTATTTCAGAAACTGCTGATCTACTGGGATTTTCACGCACAACCATCTCTAGGGTTTACAGAGAATGGTCCGAAAAAGAGAAAATATCCAGTGAGCGGCAGTTCTGTGGGCGAAAATGCCTTGTTGATGCCAGAGGTCAGAGGAGAATGGCCAGACTGGTTCGAGCTGATAGAAAGGCAACAGTAACTCAAATAACCACTCATTACAACCGAGGTATGCAGAAGAGCATCTCTGAACGCACAACACGTCGAACTACCACTCCGGGTGCATGTCCTCCCTGGAGTTGATGAGGGACGTGGCGTTCACCTTCATGGAGCTGGTAAGCGGCTGGGACTCCCTTGCCACCGTCTCTATAGAGATGGCGATTTCCACCGCTTTCTGGTAGGTAAGGGCAGCTTCTTTTAGTAGTCTCTTCTGTATATACTTGGTGTTGAGGCCGCAGACCAACCTGTCCCTCAATGCATCCTGCAGATAAGCTCAAAACTCACAGTGCTCTGACAGTTTTTCTTCAGATCTGTGATATACTGTGCTGTTGTGTCCTCTCCACTTGATTTCTTTTGTGAAAGCCATATCTTCCAGATATCACAGTGGGTTACAGGGAGAAATGGGCTTGTAGTATTTCCATAGTCTGACCATAAGTTTTCTCTTTCGCCTTACTCGGGGGTTTTATTTTTTTTGATTCCCCCCCTTTTTCTCCGAAATTGTATCCAGCCAATTACCCCACTCTTCTGCTCCACCCCCTCTGCCGATCCGGGGAGGGCTGCAGACTACCACATGCCTCCTCCCATACATGTGGAGTCGCCAGCCGCTTCTTTTCACCTGACAGTGAGGAGTTTCGCCAAGGGGAAGTAGCGCGTGAGAGGATCACGCTATTCCCCCCAGTTTCCCCTTCCCCCCCGAACAGGATCCTCGATCGACCAGAGGAGGCGCTAGTGCAGCGACCAGGACACAAACCCACATCCGGCTTCCCACTAGACTCGGTGCACAACTGTAGTCCACTGACTTCCGGTTTCTACTGCAGTGGTCATACCAGTTTCCTGTTTGTTGGCGCGTGCTATTGACAATGGCATGTTATGAGGATGAGTCCTCATAATGGTGGACGTAACTTGATATGTCCAACTTGAAACTTTTCACCCGACTGCTGGTAGGTGCAGGTGAAAGTTTGTTGACTATTCTGTGCATGAGCGTGAGTGTTAGCATGAAGGAGGTGGATATTTAATTTATCATCCATTTTCTTCAATGTCTTTAGAGGACAAATTGAAAGCGAAAAGACTGGTGTAACAGCGTCCAAACGATGTCCAAATAACACAAAAGGACAAATGACAAAATCTAAGTTTGTGTTACTTGGTTTCAACGAAAGGACTGGCTAACGGCAAGTGGAGCTTAAGAATTCCCTTTTCTGTTTCCCATGCTTGATGTTTGGAGGAGACACGACTTGGACCCAAAGACATTGTGGATTTGAAACATTTATCCAACAAAATTAGGAAACGTGTGAGTGAGTGAGTGAGAGAGAGTGAGAGAGAGAGTGAGAGAGAGAGTGAGTGAGTGAGAGTGAGAGAGAGACAGAGTGAGAGTGAGAGAGAGAGTGAGAGTGAGTGAGTGAGTGAGTGAGAGAGAGAGAGTGAGAGAGTGAGAGTGAGTGAGTGAGAGAGCGAGAGAGAGTGAGAGAGTGAGAGTGAGTGAGTGAGAGAGTGAGAGAGAGAGAGAGAGAGAGAGAGAGAGAGAGAGAGAGAGAGACTGAGAGAGTGAGAGAGAGAGAGTGAGAGATAGAGTGAGAGAGAGAGAGAGAGAGAGAGAGAGAGAGAGAGTGAGTGAGAGAGAGAGAGAGAGTGAGTGAGAGAGTGAGTGAGAGAGAGAGAGAGAGAGTGAGAGAGAGTGAGAGAGAGAGAGTGAGTGAGTGAGTGACACAGAGAGAGTGAGAGATAGAGTGAGAGAGAGTGAGAGAGAGAGACTGAGAGAGTGAGAGAGAGTGGGTGAGAGATAGAGTGAGAGAGAGAGAGAGAGAGAGTGAGAGAGAGAGAGAGAGAGAGAGTGAGTGAGTGAGAGAGAGAGAGTGAGAGATAGAGTGAGAGAGAGAGAGAGAGTGAGAGAGAGTGAGAGAGAGAGAGAGAGAGAGAGAGAGAGAGAGAGAGAGAGAGAGAGAGAGAGAGAGAGAGAGAGAGAGAGACATACAGCAGTAGTTTTGGCGTCAGGCCTCCGTTCTTGTGGGGACGTCTCTGTGTGGTGGCTGTAGAGCTCTGGCTGTATAACAAGGTAGGCAGGGTGGCTGCTGTAACTTGGTATGTGGGATGGGATGATGCTGCTGCTGCTGTTGATGCAGCGTGAGCTGTTGATGCCCCTCCACCCGTTCTCCACACTCCTCCCATCTGCTTGCAGATAAAGGCCGACATCCTGGAGAAACAAAGCCTGCTTTGGCTGAAGTTCTGTCCCCTTTGCCACAGCAGCTTTAAATAAAGGACCCCGCTGACAACGCTCGTCCATGTGTCTCATTAATGGCCATGCACACTTATATGTTGTATGTTGTGTTACACACAGCATACAACATATAACTGTGCATGGCCATTAATACAGTTACACAGTTGTTGTGTGTAACAACTGTGTAACTGTGTGTATCTATGGACGTATGTATTATGTAAACAGTATGTCACATACTGTTTACATAATACATACGTCCATAGTTACACACAGTTAGATAACTGACCAAAGATAAATTAGATAATCGGCTAAATACAATTAGGGAGAAAAAGAAGGACAAATCCCCCCCCCCAAAATACACATACTGTATGTGTAAGTATGAAGATAAACTTGTTTTCTGATGTGATGAACTTGTATTTGGCTGTACAGACTGTGTGGTAACAAAATTCATTAAGTAGAGACAATTAGGCATCTATCTATCTATCTATCTATCTATCTATCTATCTATCTATCTATCTATCTATCTATCTATCTATCTATCTATCTATCTATCTATCTATCTATCGTTGTGGTGAAATATTATGTTTTAATGTCAGAAAAACTGATCCAAAACAACAAAAAAACCCCAAAACAAAACAAAACAAACAAACAAACCATATGAGCAGCAATTATTAAATAATGTAGCAGTTTATTGTCAATAGTTGTTAATTTCATATATCTGCATTATTGGCCCCTGGTTGTATTGTCTTGCTGACAGGTTCTAGAATGCTTGGTGATGGATGGGTTCTAGAACTAGTGAGACAGCCTATTTAAAGCTGGCTCATGTGGAAACGGACCATTTGGCGTGTGGAGGTGAACGAGTGAAGACGTACTATAACGTGTAAACTGCAGATTGTTTGATTTGTGAAACCAGAATGAGGTCCTCATCAGAGAAATCCAGCTCAGACGTGAAGGAATGTCAGTACTATGTTCTGCCCAGCAGTACTTCCTACTACCTGCTGCAGAGCTTTCTAGGAGAGGGCTGCTTTGGCCAAGTGGCCCAGTGTCTCAGACTCCCCACCAAAGAGACCGTGGCTGTTAAGATCCTAAAAGCTCAGAGCAAGTCTGCTCTGGAGGCTGAGAAGGAGGTAAAGACTGCAGCCTACACAATAAGGAGGAGGCTGACTAAAGCCTTGTTTTAACGTCTGTTTTTGTAGCTAGAATATTTAGTCTCAGGGGCGCTGGGTGGCGTAGCGCTCTATTCCGTTGCCTACCAACACGGGGATCGCCGGTTCGAATCCCCGTGTTACCTCCGGCTTGGTCGGGCGTCCCTACAGACACAACGGGCCGTGTCTGCAGGTGGGAAGCCGGATGTGGGTGTGTGTCCTGGTCACTGCACTAGCGCCTCCTCTGGTCGGTCGGGGCTCCTGCCAGGTGAAAAGCAGCGGCTGGTGACTCCACATGTATTGGAGGGGGCATGTGGTGGTGTGCAGCCCTCCCCGGATCGGCAGAGGGGGCGGAGCAGTGACGGGGACGGCTCGGAGGTGTGGGGTAATCGGCCAAATACAACCAGGGAGCAAAAGAAGGAAACATGTCAAACAAACAAAAAAACCTGTCTCATCAAGATGTCTGAGGTGAACAGCTGGTATCAGTATGTATATTGGGTAGAAGTACTTTGTATGAACCTCTCTAACTTGTGTATCCACAGCTGGCCATGCTGGAAGTAGTCAGCAGTCTTGATCCAGACGCTCATCACATCGTCCGCTTCCATGAAGGCTTTTTCTATCGCGGACTCACGTGTCTGGTGTTTGAACAGCTACACATGAGTCTCCTCGACTACATGAGACAGACACACTTTAGACCTCTGTCTCTGAATGAGATTCGTCCCATCACAGTGCAGGTACAGTGACACGTTAGACTCCCGGGTTGTTCGTCTTGCACACCTTGAATCTACTGGGAAAATGAAGGAGAGAATATGACACGGTGGCCAACATTCACAACTCTGCCAGTGTGGCGAGTGTGGAGAGTCCTCTCTTATTCCTGCCTCTCCGTCTCCAGCTGGCCACCGCCTTCACAGCTCTGAAGAGCATCGGGCTGATCCACACAGACCTGAAACCAGACAACATCATGCTGGTGGACCAAGTCAGTCAGCCGTTCAGGGTGAAGCTGATTGACTTTGGTCTGGCTGTTCCTCCTCTGAGGTTCAGCGTGGCAGCATCCTTCAGCCTCTTGGTTACAGGTGAGCAGTACTGAGACCTGAAGGGTCCAGCAGTGTGTCTTCAGTTCTGCTGGACACCAGAAGCTACAGTTGTGCTATTCTTCCATACTGATGAGGAGACATGTTAGATCTGATCATTCTCAGATGCTGAGCACATTCAGGACTGATTTCTGTTCATTTATTTATTTAATCTTATGTGACCAGGAAGGTCTCTCGAGATTGAAAATCTATTTTTTGAGGGAGACCTGGCCAAGACAGCACACCACAATCACAAAAGCATGTTAAGACATACAGCGGATACACAAATGGAGAAAACAGAGCTATATCAAGCTTAGGAAAAGCAGTTTCACTCTTCCCTACACCCTCTTTTATTACAGGTGGGGGTGATGGGGGAATTCATCTACAAATGTGTGATTTTGTTTTGTGGGTCCTTGGTAATGTTTGCTGTCTTTGGTCCTTGTCTCCCCACCTTTAGGGCACCAGAAGTTGTCTTGGGCCTCCCCATCTCAGAAGCAATAGACATGTGGTCCCTTGGCTGTGTCATGGCAGCGATGTTCTTGGGAAGACACCTCTACCCTTCCTGGAAAGAGTTTGACATGGTAAGTCACCTGATGTCCCTCACCAGCTACTTCATCACACACACAGAATCTCCCAACGCACTGTTGAAGCTGAAGGTGGGTTAACGTGATGTTGTGTTGTCTCTCCAGATGAGAGCCATTGTGGCGACACAAGGCATGCCAGCAGATCACTTGTTGGATGCTGGTTTGAGGACGAGGTGTTTATTCACCAGGGACTCAAACCATCAAACCTGGAGGCTCAAGGTAGTGCATCCTAACAACTTCCTGCTTCAGCCGCTCAGAAAACACATTAGATAAGGACCAAGTGAAACTGCTGAAAAGGTTTCAAAGACTCGTCGCATGTTTGTTATTTCTTTTAGCTGCCATGGGAGTACTTCCGGGACACAGGGAAGTCGCCCCGGTGCCCCAGCAGGTTTAGGTTGGGCTCCCTTGATGTCCTGTTGGAGGTAAGTGGTACCGCTGGTACCGGTTTATTCTACAAGTGATGACTCAGTTGAGAACCGCCGCTTTGCTCCTTTAACATGAGCCAGGCATTTTCTTTTGACTTGACTGACTTGTGGGTTGTGTGGTCTCTAAATCCAGTGCAAACCTGAGGGGGCAGACGAGCACGAGGAGGAAGACATCCGGGCATTTGTTGATCTGCTCAAGAGAATGCTCAGCCTGGATGCTGCCCAGAGAATCACCCCCAGCCAAGCTCTGAGACACCGCTTCCTCAGCATGTCCCACCTCGCTGCTATGGGCCACCACCACAGCTCCTAGTTAGTGGCTGTGTGTGTGTGTGTGTGTGTGTGTGTGTGTGTGTGTGTGTGTCTGTGTGTGAATACATGTCCATTTTAAATGCTAATTCTATTTCTTTGATAACATGGGTCTTATTTCTCTAGTTGTCCATCGTGCATATCAGTTGTGATATTTTTCTCACCAACTTCGTTGTCACATTGTCAAGGTTTTGGACACGGGGCCACCGCTGGCCTCCGCTTCACAACAGCGTCTTATGGGGCAAGTGAATATGAGCGCCAGACATGTTTTAACAAGTCCAGCTGAACCCAGTTATCTCACCACATATTCAGAAGTTAAAACCGCCCCGAGATCCCAGAAAGTTGCGTCAGTTATTCTGGACACAAAGTTAGTAGGAGAAACGTGTCACCACTCATCTGATGCCGGGACCAGACTACACCAATCCAGCCCGATTCTGACAGGACTCTGTCGTTGCCAGCACGTTTCCAGCATCGGGCCTGATTATGAACATGGGGAAGGACGAACGGGGGTCTTGACCCCATGTAGTGTGACATGATGTAAGAACAGCGACGTGGCGTCTGGACGCTCCACGACACCCCGACATAAAGTCCAGCATGTCAGAATTGATCTTCTGTTCCTGCCTCGTCCCACATCTCCTACGACGTGTTCCCTGAGTGTCGCCAGTCTCCGGGCTTTCAGGAATGACCGGCCTATTTAAATACCCTAGCTAGCAGTAACCATCAACTATCTACCCTGCCGGAGCAAATGAAAAGCCATAGATGATGGGAAGTCATGAACACAGTGTAACTCAGCACCACGTCTTTTGTTTTTTGTTTCTTAGCTTGAAGGACGGGTTCAAGCTTGTGTTCAGTTGGACCATAAGTGGCTGTTTTAAATCTGCGTCTCGCTGTGGTCCCGTGTCCACAATCACAACAATGAAGCCGGTGATTAAAATATCATAACTGATATGCACAATGGCAAAAACTATAAAAGTAAGAGCAGAAAGGATTGATCCTTTAAGGTGTTTCATTCATAAAGACGTATTGATGTGGATTCATTGATTCATTCCCTGATTTATTCACCAGTTGATTCCTTCATTGATTGATACATTATTTGTTTTGTATCCAGCGTGATGGACTCCTTTGACATCATGTCCATCTGCCCACTCTCGGAGTCGTCTTGGGGGTCTGAGATCAATGAAACCTGCAGCCAGCAAGACCAGAACCCCATGACCTCCCTCACAGATGCTAATGGAGGAGGAGATGATAAAGAGGAGGGTGACATCGAAGGAGGAGATGATAAAGAGGAGGGTGACATCGAAGGAGGAGATGATAAAGAGGAGGGTGACATCGAAGGAACTGATGATAAATTGGAGGGTGACATCGAAGGAGGAGATGATAAAGAGGAGGGTGACATCGAAGGAGGAGATGATAAATTGGAGGGTGACATCAAAGGAGGAGATGATAAAGAGGAGAGTGACATCGAAGGAGGAGATGATAAAGAGGAGGGTGACATTGAAGGAGTTGATGATAAAGAGGAGGGTGATATCGAAGGAGGAGATGATAAAGAGGAGGGTGACATTGAAGGAGGAGATGATAAAGAGGAGGGTGACATTGAAGGAGGAGATGATAAAGAGGAGGGTGACATCAAAGGAGGAGATGATAAAGAGGAGGGTGATATCGAAGGAGGAGATGATAAAGAGAAAGGTGACATTGAAGGTTTTGATGATAAATTGGAGGGTGATATCGAAGGAGGAGATGATAAAGAGGAGGGTGACATTGAAGGAGGAGATGATAAAGAGGAGGGTGACATTGAAGGAGGACATGATAAACTGGATTGTGACATCGAAGGAGGAGATGATAAAGAGGAGGGTGACATTGAAGGAGGACATGATAAAGAGGAGGGTGACATTGAAGGAGGAGATGATAAAGAGGAGGGTGACATCGAAGGAGGAGATGTTAAAGAGGAGGGTGACATTGAAGGAGGAGATGATAAAGAGGAGGGTGACATTGAAGGAGGAGATGATAAAGAGGAGGGTGACATCGAAGGAGGAGATGATAAAGAGAAGGGTGACATTGAAGGAGGACATGATAAAGAGGAGGGTGACATCGAAGGAGGAGATGATAAAGAGGAGGTTGACATCAAAGGAGGAGATGATAAAGAGGAGGGTGACATTGAAGGAGGACATGATAAAGAGGAGGGTGACATTGAAGGAGGAGATGATAAAGAGGAGGGTGACATCGAAGGAGGAGATGTTAAAGAGGAGGGTGACATTGAAGGAGGAGATGATAAAGAGGAGGGTGACATTGAAGGAGGAGATGATAAAGAGGAGGGTGACATCGAAGGAGGAGATGATAAAGAGAAGGGTGACATTGAAGGAGGACATGATAAAGAGGAGGGTGACATCGAAGGAGGAGATGATAAAGAGGAGGTTGACATCAAAGGAGGAGACGATAAAGAGGAGGGTGACATTGAAGGAGGAGATGTTAAAGAGGAAGAGAACATCAAAAGAGAAGGTGGTGTAGAGGAAGGGAACATGGAAAGAGAAAATGATGAAGATAAGGGAGACACTGGGGACAGTGACAAAGAGGGGCTCATCCAAAGAGAAGGAGTTGAAAAGAAGGGAGACAGAAGAGAAAATGGTGGAGGGGAGCAGAAGAGAAGTGAAGGAGCAGGATGTAGAGACAAAATTGGTGGAGAAAAAGATGAAGGGTTGAAAAGAGAAAGGAAAAGAAAAGGAGGGAGAGGAAGATGGAGGAAGAGTTGGAGAAGTAGGAAGAGGAAAGGAAAAGAT
Source organism: Lampris megalopsis (assembly GCA_022114975.2). NCBI lineage: Eukaryota > Metazoa > Chordata > Actinopteri > Lampriformes > Lampridae > Lampris > Lampris megalopsis. The sequence goes on along the minus strand of JAJHIY020001136.1, from coordinate 555,486 downwards.
GAGGAAGAGGGGAAGGAGGAGAAAGCAGAGGAGGCGGAGGAGCAAAACAAAGAGGACAAGATGAAACAGAGCACATTGATATCCCCACCAACAAAAACTCGTATTCTCCTCCTTCCCCCTCCTCACTGTCACCCCCTCTCCTTCGCCCCTCGGCCTGTCCTCCATGCTGCACACTCCTCTGACCCAACAGACGTGTAACATAAATGTCTAAGTGTTAAATGTAAATACTGAGCCTACATATCCATGTTACATAGTCATGTGCATGTTGGAGCTGGACGTGCTCGGTGTCAGCACTCTCCTCAGAGCTCCTGAGTCGTCTTCCTGGGAGGACGTCCTCTGACATACCTGCCCTGAGACAGCTGGACGCAGGACGCTGTACGTCAGAATGTCCAGTCAGTCCTTGCTCATCCTGGCCTCCCCCTGTCCAAGGCCTTCAAGCTGCTTCCGTCTGGCCGCAGATACCACCTGCCACCACGCAGGACCAAGAGACTCAACAAGTCCTCTGTCCCGGCCGCCATTAGCCTTTATTTACTGTTATGTGTCTGATGGACACTTGTTGATGAACTGTACACAAGATAAATATGATGAATTCATTGATGAGTAGTGCAGAAAGGGTAGGCTTCAATAAGTTTATACCTCCTCCTACTCCTTTGTGAGCAGGTTATATTTAATTTGTGTTGTTTATGATCATTTATTTATTGATTTTGTTGCATAGGTTTATTCATTTCACTTGAATATTGTTTTGTTTATATCCTTTTTGTGTTGTTGTTGTTTTACATGTTCAAAATAAAGCAAATGAAATGAAATGGTTGTGCGTTACTGCTGGCTGTGCAGCAGACTGTCCCTCAGGGATGAGGAAGACCTGCTGGACCTGGACCTGATGGTTTGGTTTTGACACTATCACTGCCCGACCTGACTCACACATACATGGGAGTTGTGCACGTGCACGGTTGACTCAGGAGGGGCAATGTGCCCCCTGAAAACACTCAACACCCCAGTGGGAGCCCCCAAACATGAAGAGCCCTGTTCTAAAACACCACCCGTCACACCCTCGAGAAGAATCAGCTCTCTGCCATTTCGGCGTTTACCACGGACATCCGGCACGTGGCTGGCAAGGACAACTTGGTTGCTGACTGCCTCTCTTCACTTGGGACCCGATTACACTGCCATGGCTGCAGACCAAGCCGCTGACGCGGACATCCAGGCCTATCGGACGGCCGCTACGGGGCTGCGGTTGGAGGATGTGGTGTTTGGCAGTGCCAACGTCACGCTCCTCTGCGACGTTTCCACGGGCCAGCCCTGCCCCATGGTGCCCACCTTCTGGCGGCGCCGTATTTTTGACATTATCCATGGCCTTTCCCACTCGGGTGTGCAGGCGTCCGCTAAGCTGGTGGGAGCCAAGTTCGTCTGGCCAGGCCTCAGGAAGGACGTCAAGGCCTGGGCTGACTCCTGCGTGGTGTGCCAGAGTTCCACAGTACACCGTCATACCAAAGCCCCCTTGGCACCATTCCTGGTGCCCGAGAGGCATTTTGACCATGTGAATGTGGACCTGGTGGGCCCCCTGCCCCCCTCCCACGGGTTCACTCACCTTCTCACCATGGTGGACAGAACCACCAGGTGGCCGGAAGCTGTTCCCCTGTCATCGACCAGGTCTACTGAGGTGGTCTGGGCGTTCATCGGGTTCTGGGTGGCCCGTTTTGGCACGCTGGCTGACCTCACCTCTGACAGGGGCCTGCAGTTCACGTCAGAGCTCTGGACTGCAGTCGCAGAGGGGCTGGGGGTGAAGCTCCACTGCACCACAGCATGCAACCCGCAGGGCAACGGACTTTGAGAGCGGTTTCATCGGTCTATGAAGGCCGCTCTTCGTGCCAGCCTCATGGACAGCAACTGGGTTGATCGCCTCCCATGGGTCATGCTCGGCCTTCGCTCTGCCCCCAAGGAAGACCTCCAGTCCTCATCTGCCGAGCTGGTTTACGGCCAGCCGCTGCGTGTCCCGGATGAGTTTCTCCCGGACGTCGTGGCCCCCTGGTCAGCAGCTTCTCATCGGGCTGTGGCCCGGCCCGGGATAGTGCCAACGCTTTCGCTCCAATCCCTACATCTCACCACTGCCTCCCTCAGTCCTACGACACCAAGGATCTGCTGTCGGCCAGGTACGTCTTCATCTGCCACGACAGCCACTGTACCCCCCTGCAGCCCCCCTGCGACGGGCCCTTCTGCGTCCTGGAAGCGGGGCCTAAGAACTTTGTGGTGGACATGGGGGGCAAGCCGGAGCGGGTCTCGGTGGACCGTCTCAAGCCTGCCCATTTGACCTGGGTGGGCCGGTCGAACTGGCCCTGCTCTCACGGCGTGGACGTCCCCCTTCTCAGGCCCCTGGCCCAGCCTCGGCCCCTGCCCGGGCTCCGGCTCTGTCCCCTGCCCCCGCCCCCGCCCCCATACCCATTCAGCGCAGCCGTTTTGGCCGCCTGGTCCGCCCCCTGAGACGTTGACGGTTTCACTGAGGGCTGTTCGCTTGTTGGCAGTTTGTGTTTCGCTGAGTACTGTTGTGTTGCATTTTTTCATGATGGTGAATTCTGGGGAGGGCCTGTGTGGTGATACACAAATGAGGGTAGATTCACCAGGGGCTGCTGCTCCTTTAAGGTGGACATTCAGAGTGCTGACGTAGGCACTGCAGAGGGTTGCTGGGCTGAGCCATGGTAGCAGCAGCCTAGCGGTTGGTTAGCTGGTTGCCAGGAGAAATTGTGCTGTATCGGTGTTGTTTTGTGTGGCGAGTAAACGGTATTTACTCGACTCGACCTCTCCGTCTCCTCATTCCTGCACTCCCACAACATGGATTATAGAGTATAGAATATAGAGTATAGATCACAGAGTATACAAACCCCAATTCCAGTGAAGCTGGGACGTTGTGTAAAAGGTGAATAACAACAGAATACAATGATTTGCAAATCCTTTTCCACCTATATTCAATTGAATACACTACAAAGACAAGGTAGTTAATGTTCAAACTGATAAACTTTATTGTTTTTTTGCAAATATTCACTCATTTTGAATTTGATGCCTGCAACACGTTCCAAAGAAGCTGGGACAGGGGCATGTTCACCACTGTGTTACACCACCTTTCCTTTTAACAACACTCAATAAGCGTTTGGGAACTGAGGACACTACTTGTTGAAGCTTTGTAGGTGGACTTCTTTCCCATTGTTGCTTGATGTACGACTTCAGTTGCTCAACAGTCCGGGGTCTCCGTTGTCGTATTTTGTGCTTCATGATGCACCACACATGTTCAATGGGGGACAGGTCTGGACTGCAGGCAGGCCAGTCCAGTACCCGCACTCTTTTACTCTGAAGCCCCGCTGTTGGAACACGTGCAGAATGTGGCTTGGCATTGTCTTGCTGAAATAAGCAGGGACGTCCCTGAAAAAGACGTCGCTTGGATGGCAGCATATGTTGCTCCAAAACCTGTATGTACCTTTCAGCATTAATGGTGCCTTCACAGATATGCAAGTTACCCATGATGCCATGGGCACTAACACACCCCCATACCATCACAGATGCTGGCTTTTGAACTTTGCACTGATAACAATCTGGACGGTCCTTTTCCTCTTTAGCTCGGAGGACAAGACGTCCATGATTTCCAAAAACAAGTGAAATGTGGACTCGTCAGACCACAGGACACTTGTCCACTTTGCGTCAGTCCATCTCAGATGAGCTCGGGCCCAGAGAAGCCGGCGGCGTTTCTGGGTGGTGTTGATATCTGGCTTTGGCTTTGCATGGTAGAGTTTTAACTTGCACTTTTAGATGTAGCGGCGAACTGTGTTAACTGATGATGGTTTTCCCAAGTGCTCCTGAGCCCACGTGGTAATATCCTTTACACAATGATGTCGGTTTTTAATGCAGTGCCTCCTGAGGGGTCGAAGGTCACTGGATTTCAATGTTGGTTTTGGGCCTTGCCGCTTACGTGCAGAGATTTCTGCGGATTCTCTGAATCTCTTGATGATATTATGGACTGGAGATGATGAAATCCCTAAATTCCTTGCAGTTGTACGTTGAGAAACGTTGTTCTTAAACTGTTGGACTATTTGCTCACGCAGTTGTTCACAAAGTGGTGAACCTCGCCCCATCCTTGCTTGTGAATGACTGAGCCTTTCGGGGATGCTCCTTTTATACCCAATCATGACACTCACGTGTTTCCAGTTAACCTGTTCACCTGTGGAATGTTCCAGACAGGTGGTTTTTGAGCATTCCTCAACTTTCCCAGTCTTTTGTTGCCCCTGTCCCAGCTTCTTTGGAACGTGTTGCAGGCACCAAATTCAAAAAACAATAAAGTTTATCAGTTTGAACATTAACTACCTTGTCTTTGTAGTGTATTCAATTGAATATAGGTCGAAAAGGATTTGCAAATCATTGTATTCTGTTTTTATTAACGTTTTACACAACGTCCCAACTTCACTGGAATTGGGGTTTGTAGATTGAAGACATCTTGCACAGATAGAGAGGCGCCTGCTCCACCATTATGTTCTGATCAACTACTGGCAGAAGGAGGGGCAAGAGGTGGAGGGAAACCCATGAAAGGATGTAAACATGATGGGGGCAGGAAGCCAAGAGAGGCAGGATGATGATTAACACAAGTAGGTTGTTCACTGGATGTATAGATGTGTAATGGTATAAAGAGAGGAAGGCTTTTGTTAGAACTTCAGTTGCTCTGCAGACCAACTCAGACTTTGTTGATGTGCCAATAAAAGCTTTATTTGAAGGATCCTCGTCTCATTGACTGTTTTAAGGAAAACCCTGAATGCGTGACCGCTACAGTGAGGGGGTCCGGGGCCTCTCTTATGCTTAACCCAACTGAACAGCTATGGGAGGTTTTGGACCGACGTGTTAGACAGCGCTCTCCACAACCATCATCAAAACACCAAATGAGGGAATATCTTCTGGAAGAATGGCGCCCATCCCGTCAGTAGAGTTCAGACACTTGTAGAATCTATGACAAGGAGCATTGAAGCTGTTCTGGAGACTCGTGGTGGACCAAGACCTTATACTAAGACAAATTATGTTGGTTTTTATGTTCATTTGTCACCTATCTGTTTATACCATGGGTAAAAAAAAACCAACATTTAAAAACAAGATTTATTCCTATGATCTAAGACTCAGCATACCACCATCAATGTAGATATTGTCTGAGCTGTGGAAGATCTAAGACAGCTCAGACAATATCTACATAGACACATTTTAGGTTGGAAATCAGAGAACCACGTCTTCAACAGCCATGTTGTAGCCTTAAGACGGCTTTAAGTCTAGACACGGTGTTTGGGCTAAAGCTGGCTGAAAAGTGGCTGGAAAAGGGAACGTTTAGTAGACGTCTCCATCTCAACCTAAATATCCACCGAGGAAACAAAAATAACGTAATAGGTGCATAAGACCATAGGAAACACATGCACTGTGACCAAGAGTAGGAAGCTAAACTAAAGCCAGTAAGAAGCATCAGTCCCCCTGTGTGTTCTCAGTGAAGTGGGCCATCAGCAGATGGACAACACAGAGGTCACCTCACTGTGTCCTCACCCTGGGAGAGGACAGACTGGACATCCTTGTTCTTTGTTTTGGTCCTGAAATACTCCTCAGTTGCTCTTCCACATCCTTCAATGGAAAGCTCCAGGACACGCAACACACAGATGTCAGTGAGCAACACAACATAGAGGGCACCAAAAATGCAAAGCCACACCAATTGTGGGTTTCTCTTGGGAAACAGCTATAAGCCCGATCACCACAAATCAAATAGGCCTTTTCAGGCAGTGCAGGCTGTTTACTGAAGGTTATCTTTACTGTCCTATTACAGAGAGTAGTGTCTGATGTGATTTCATAACTGGGGTCCTATACACACAAAGAAACATCAGGCAGGGCAAACACACACAGAGTAGGCCAAGCAAATGAACAGTTTCGAGTCGAAGACTTAGTATAGAATATTGGCCTAGAGGAATTATATACAGTAAAACCTAAAAATACCAGCTGTATTTGCAATATCCATGGGGCTGAATACAACCCGGCTACGATACGATAGGACTGACCCAGTTATCTTACTTCCTGTATGGTTACTGTAATTAGCAGGCAGGGCCAGAAACATTTATTCTTGTTTCATATTTAGATTCCTTCCACAATACGCGTGGTTCAACTCACGCGGCCTGTAAAAACCTTACTGAATTCAGACAATTCAAATAACATTATGATCTACCCCAATCTCGGGTAGATCATAACGAACAAGCCCTGAGACACGACAGACTGAGGAGGTGTCAGGCAGGTTAACACTGATTACCTTAAAGTCCGCTGTAGACAACAGTACTGGAACTACCATAGGTGTTTGAGACGATGCAGGTAATTGTTGACAAATCCAACAATTAGTGAAGTTTCGAGCAGTGGCTCATTCTTTCATCTTAGTTATAGGCAGATTTCTCCTATAGGTACCAAACCATCACATTAGAGGGGTTTCAACAGTCTGAGTGGCTACTGTGGGGTTATCAATATCTGTGATTGATACCCTGGTGGCCAACCTGCATCTATACAGCATGTGGATTTTCCATTTTTGTGGCACCAGACTGCAGACTGTTTCAAGCCCTCAGCTGTAAATTGGTCTGTGACGAGCACTTCACAGTATCCTGTTCCACATGTAGTAACACCATAGCGATGCTGTTTATCCATGACCAGTAAATCTTTATGCTCAATGCTCAATAATCCAGGTAAGAAGATCAAAGAAAGTCGAATCAGTTCATCTGGACACAAAGTTTCCTGAGATAAATGGTTCATCACTCATCTAAGTGATCTCTCCATATTGACAAAATGATCATAAAGGGCATCAAATCTTGTTTGTGCAGGTGCACCATATAATGATTTAATTGAATCCTCTGACATATGTTGCAATATGAAATGAATATAAATGATTAAGATGAATAATCAGTTTACTTTTTTTTTTTTTACAGTGACCTGTGAGGCCTCTCACCAGTATGGATCATGGCATGTTGTTTGAGATGCCATTTTAAACTGAACCCATTTCCACAACCACAGCTCCTGAATGGCTCTCCACTGTATGAGTCCTCATGTGTGTCTGTAAATATGACTTCTTGGTAAACATTTTCCCACATGTGTTGCATCTGAATGGCTTCTCCACTGTATGAGTCCTTGCATGCCTTTGTAAATCTGACTTGCGGGTAAACATTTTCCCACATGTGGCACATGTGAATGGCTTCTCCCCTGTATGAATCCTTATGTGTGATTGTAAATTTGACTTGCGGGTAAACATTTTCCCACATGTGGCACATGTGAATGGCTTCTCCCCTGTATGAGTCCTTATGTGTGATTGTAAATGTGACTTGCGGGTAAACATTTTCCCACATGTGGCACATGTGAATGGCTTCTCCCCTGTATGAATCCTTATGTGTGATTGTAAATGTGACTTGCGGGTAAACATTTTCCCACATGTGGCACATGTGAATGGCTTCTCCCCTGTATGAGTCCTTATGTGTGATTGTAAATGTGACTTGTGGGTAAACATTTTCCCACATGTGGCACATGTGAATGGCTTCTGCCCTGTATGAGTCCTTGTATGCCTCTCCATGTCATACTTCCAGGTAAAATCTCTCCTACAAGTGGTGCATTTGAAAGGCTTTTCCCCTGTGTGAAATGTCATGTGAATTTTAAAAATTTCCAAATTATGAAGAACTTTCCCACAAATGTTGCACTTGTTGTGGGGCTTTTTGTAAGATTTCAGTCTTGCTCTCTGAGATGAACCTGCCACCTCACAGTTTTGGTGACTACAAGTATGGTCAGCTTCACTCTTAGTTACATGACAGCAGTTAGAGAGGGTTTGGTGGTCACTTGTTGGTTCTGATATTAAAAAGTTGTCTTTTTTGGCTTCCAGTTGTTTCAGTTCAAATGAGGTGACAGCTGGGGGCTCTGTGTCTCCCTCTGTCTGGGTTTGGTAGAGTTGCGGGGGCAGAGGCTGATCTTTATCATCATCATTTCCATCACAGAGAGGGATAAATATGGACTCAGAGGTATCAGCTACCTCCTGCAATGGAAGTTGGTCTTCCTGTGGACTGATCCAGAGTTCCTGTTGTTCCTGCTTGGCCACACTGGGGGTTCTCTCCTGCTCACCATGCTGCTGATCAGATAACTGTACAAAGTCTGGATAAGGGGGAAAAAACAAAATCAATGCTGTTATTTACATCTACATAGGTAGGTTAAATTTGATTCAGGATACCTACTGAAGTTTTGCCATAGTGGCACATCCTGTTTACGTATCTTAGGTAAACCTAGACTGGGTGTAGCTTCCCAAAATTGAGTTTTTTTTACCACAGCTTATACCCCGGGGAAGCTACACCTAATCCGTATCTGATCACATTATCTCGGTGGACAACCACATCAAGTTCACCGGGTAGGGTGTGAAAAACGACAGGTTAGCCTTTTTGGACTGTGAAATTGCAATTGGTGATGGGGGACATTTGATTATGAATGTTTACCGTAAACCAACATATACTGATCAGTACTTAAGGTTTGACTCTCATCATCCACTGGAACACAAACTAGGATTCATCAGAAGGCTGAACAACCGAGCTGAGAACATCCCCTCCGACACAGCAGCAGTGGAAGGGGAGAGATCCCATCGTAACTGGACATTTGTCAAAGCCAGGAAGACGTGCAGTGTAAACAGTGTAAACCAGTGGTGATTCTTTACTCGGCGGATCAGAAAAGCTGAGATGTGTATTTTCCAAACCCCAAAACAAGCTGCGCCAGAGAAGGGTCCACCCCAAGGATCTGGTCCACCAGCATAAACAGAGCAATATAGTGTACGCTGTTAAGTGCCAGGAGGACTGTCATGACTTGTACATAGGGGAAACTAAACAGACGCTGGCCAGGACTCCACAGTCTACACCCACCTACAGGCCAGGGGCCACTCTTTCAAGGATGATGATGTGCACATCCTTGATAGGGTGGAACGCTGGTTTGAATGATGAGTCAAAGAGACCATCTAGGGGGAAGAGAGAATGACCGTCACTGAACGGGGGGGGGGGGGGGTGGAACTGTCGCCATCGTACAATGCTGTGATTGCAAACATTCCTAAATTCTTTCTGAATAGTACACATAGCCATTGAAGACTAATTACTAGCCACGCCCTTATTTGCATATGAAATGTCGTTGGTTTCGGTCGTTATGGGACACTTGCAGTCAGTTTAGACTGAAGAGGTCACTTAGATGAGTGATGAAACGTATCTGTCAATAAACGTTGTGTCCAGATGAACTAATTTAACTTTCTTTGATAGGGGTTAGTTGTTCTGCAGAGTGGATGAGCATTCAACCAACGTTATCAGGGGCAGGACTTGCTCTGGTTTCACAATGCAAGTATTCAAGGCAGTGTGGACATTAGGAGTAGGCCTGCAACTAACGACTATTTTGATAGTCGAATAATCTATCGATTATTGAAACGAATAATCGACTATTCGGATTATGAATCGCACAGTTGCTCAATGGCTCTTATTTAGCTATCAGCTTTTAAATTTAGCTTGAGGTTGTTTTAGGCATGTGATAACTATAGTCCATGGGCCAGAGCCCAAAATTTCCTATTTCGGTACACTCAAGGTGGCAAAACTTACTTATAATTTTTGAAAGGATCCATGTCTGTAGATGATATTTTGGTATGATAACCATTCCTGAGTGGCAGCTGTATCACAGTTATCAGCTCATGAAGTTAACCACCCCCTAAAGTAAATTGCATTTTAGACGCTGGTGCATATCCTGGTTTAGCCTCATGTTCAGGACATTTTTCAATGTTCTATAATATTGTCTTTGGTATCATTTTAAAGGGGACCTTCTTAGCTTTCATTCAAGCGCTGTTGTGGATATTTCTCACAAATATAGAGGTCACTTGAGCTCTTCAACCCGTCAATAACACACATCTTTCTGCAATGTTCGCCTAAACTATATACTTTCTTTTAGCCCTGTGGCATCTAGGAATATCAGGGACACAAAACACAAAAACTGGAATACTCACAGGACTGTAAAGATTCAGGAAATGTATAATATACCCATACTATTTCATTGTGTGAGGTGATTGTGAACCTTAAATTAGAAGGGCATTATTACTAAGAAACTAACTAGACCAAAGCCAGTTAGTCCATGGGTCAGACCAGATATCGATATCACCCAAGGTGACACAACTTCACTGGTGCCATTTTATTTGGTACACTAACAGAAGTAAAATAATACATGATAACCTTTCCAAATGAGCAGCTATTTCATTTTTCTTTCAGGAAACCTGTTTCTGTGCCTCTCACGATTGTGTATTTGCCCAGATTTTTACAAATATAGCATTTCAACACCCCTGGTACTGATTAGCCTAGCTTAAACTCTGGGACAGTTCTTAGTTGGCCAACAACCAAGGATAACCAGTACTGTGTATTTCCATTCATTGTGCTAAGCTAGGCTAACGTGCAGCCAGATAGCTTTCTACTAAACACATATAGAGGAAACTGGTATCTATCTTCTTGTCTCACTCTGGAGAAGATTGTAAGCTAATTTCCCATAATGTTAGCATGTTCTTTTAATGTATATGTTAATATGATTAGTTAAAGTGGCTACGAGGAACTTTCATCTTGTGTTGATTTTAGCGGCCTCATGTGGACAAAATACAGCTGTTGCATAGCAACTAGGTAATGTATCTATTTGTGGCTATGTAAGATAAATAATGGTAATATGACGCTGGTGAAGCAAAGTAAACTTTGTTTTAGTAGTGTTCATACACCTAAGTTACATGTATTTGTTTGTATGAGGCAGGTGAAAACTGACTGAATATGGCCACTGGTGAACAAGCAAGTTTTTACCCAATACCAAAGCGCCCACGGGTGGAGTGCATTATCCACTGTTCTGATGATACAGATAAGCTGGTTTCACTACAAAGTGTCGACTCATGGAGAACTCTGCTCAGGGCAGCTCAGATACGAAATCATGCACCAGTTTTGAAACTGGCAAAAGACATTCCTGAGGGACAGATTCCAGCAATCTACTACCACAGAAAGTGTCGCAGTATCTTCACTATGAAGCAAATTCTTGATGGCCTCCTTGCAAAAGAAAAGAAAAGTTGTGTCTCTGCTGAAGAGAAACAATCTAAGAGAGTAGCTCGACATGCTCCAAGTACATCTAGGACTTATGATGCAGAGTGCATATTTTGTCAGAAAAACAGCAAATATTCCAAGAGACAGAATACGAGAGAAGTACTGGTGCAGTGTCGAGAACTGCGAGCTGATGCAAAGATCAGGAGTGCAGCCACAAAGAAAAGGGACAGCAGAATCCTTGCCATTGTGAGTAGAGACCTTGTAGCAGCTGAAGGGCACTACCACAGGTCATGCTATAGACTTTACACCAAAGAAGAGGTTTCCAAAGGAGAGGTTGCCAGCAATGAAGATGATGATGCTGCAGCCCAGTATGAAGCTGCTGTGAATAAGGCATACAATGAGCTGTTCCTCTTCATCGGGATGGAGCTTTTTGGCAATCCTCAAGTGATGACAATGACTGATCTCTCTTCTAGATTGGTAGCTTCAATGAACTCCCAAGGCATTGCCCAAGTCAAGGAATCAACCAAGAAGCACATAAGGCGAAACCTGGAGAGTGAGTTTGCTGGAGCCTTGCAGATATTCCCTGATGAGAAAGGAAAATTCCTCCTCTATCCCGATAACTTGTCCATGAGGGAACTTGCCAAAGAAAATCAGTCTCTCAAAAGGGAGCTGCAGACCCTGAAAAGTGTCAGTGCACAAGATGTTATAGCCAAAGCAGCCATCAAATTGAGAGCAGACATTAAAAGTCAAGATGTTCCTCAAACCTGGCCGCCTGAAGTCAAACCAGAAGCAGAATGTCCTACCATTCCAGAGTCGCTCATTATCTTCCTGTACTCTCTACTCACAGGCTCAAATGATCCTGATCATGCATCCCAGAGAGTGCAGTGCCTTCTGCAGTCATTTGGCCATGACATAGTATATGCAGTGACATGTGGAAATACCAAGCCTTCCAAGCACATTGTTCTGCCATTCAGTGTCAAATCGTTGACAGGAAATGTAGAGTTGATAAACATCCTCAACCGACTTGGTCACAGTGTGTCCTATTCACAGATGGAAGAGATCAACACTGCCCTGTGTCTCCAGAAACTCTCATCATCAGGGAGTGGCATTGCCCTTCCAGCTAACATCCATCCTGGCATATTCACAACTTTAGCCTGGGACAATATCGACCGTCTTGAAGAAACTGTCAGTGGTGAGGGAACATCTCACAGAGTCAATGGGATTGCTGTGCAAGCAAAGCCAGTCAACCCACTTCCTGTCCAACCCATGCCCACTGTTCCCAAAACAAAGAAGAGAAGCATTGATGGACCCCCACCAATGTTACCAACTTACAATGCTGGACAACGGGTAGGGCCACCACAAAGCAAAAAGTCAGATGCCGATACTGCAGCCAATACTAAGCTTGCCAGAGAGAAAAACCTTCTTTGGGTCCTAGCACGCATGTCACAACAAGAAGAACAGTCAGTCAGCAGCTGGACAGGCTTCAACATCCTGACTCGAGGAGAGATGACGGTCATCCCCGACAATATAGGCTATCTGCCTACCATCAATGCTCCAGCGACACAAATGTCTACTGTCAACGAGGTGCTTAACCAGTCACTGAGCATCATGCAGTGCTTAGGCCTGGGGAAGATTGTCTGTGTCTTTGACCAAGCCCTGTATGCGAAGGCTGTCGAGATCACATGGAAACACCATGACAAGTTCCATGATATCATCGTTAGGCTTGGGGTATTCCACACCATCTGCACACTGCTGGCAATAATAGGAAAGCGTTTCCAAGATGCTGGACTCAAAGACCTCTGCATTGAGTCTGGCATGATTGCAGAAGGCTCAATTGCTGGTGTTATGGATGGCCGCAAGTACAACAGGGCAGTGCGACTACACAAGCTCCTGTATGAGGCTCTCATGCGACTGACCTTGAATGGTTTCCTGTCCTGGTTGGAAGAAACTCACAGGAATGACATGGTTCACCTGAATGAGACACTGAAGACCATTGACAGCCTTGGGAAAGAAGTCTCACAACATGCTTTGAAGGAGGTCCTCGAGAACAGCTCTTGTACACGCATCATGGATCTATTTGAAGTCTACCGTGAGTTCCTTAGAGGTGGAAACGGCAGCCTCTCGAACTTCTGGATGTCCTATTTGGACATGGTTGAAATCTTGTTGGGGCTCATCCGAGCATCCAGAGAGGGAGACTGGATGCTACACTTGGCTAGCATTCGAGCAATGATCCCATGGTGCTTTGCTTATGACAGGATGAATTATGCACGCTACCTCCCCTACTACTACGCCCAGATGTCTGAGCTGCCCATCACACACCCAGATGTGTACACAGAATTCATGGAAGGAGGCTTCTCAGTCCAACTGGGCTCCACCAATCCCTTTGGCCGAATCCCTGTTGACCAAGCTATAGAAGAAACGGTGAACAAAGACACCCAAACAGCTGGAGGGACAAAGGGATTCAGCTTGAAGCCAGGAGCTGTGACCAAATATTATCTCACAGCTGAGTATAGAAGCATGTACCTCAGACAGCTGAGAGACCTGACAGGTCAAGGCAGGTGCAAATGGTCTCATCCAGATCTACAGAGTCCAAGGATCAAGAGAGATGAAGCAGATGTCCAGTCTCTCATGGACCTTATGGAGAATAACTGGCTCAATCCTATGTCCCCTGATGAGATTGATTTGGTTAGCCTCTCCACTGGCAACATGGCTCCACCTGATGTGACCATAGATCTCTTGAGAGCTCTTGAGAAAGGAGAAGAGGCCTACCAAGCATTCCAGCAAACAAGGTTAGATGCAGACCCACCACCTGTGAAATTCCACGACAAGATGACCAAGCAAAGTCTGAAAACATTCTCCAATGTCATCACAAAACAAGCTCATGGAAAGAAAGCACAGGATGTGGTTCTGAAGGCAGATAGAAACCTTTTCAGTCACATGATCCTGGTGGCTGAAAGCAGGAAGGTGAATCTGAAGGATGTCCTTGCCTACCCATTGGGCCCACTACCATGGGCACTGGCAAATGCTGATGGGTCCTTACGAAAAACAAACAAGGCTGCACTTGCCAGAGAGCTTGAAAAGAATGTATCTCCTGCAGAAGACATCCCAATCCCATCTACTTCCATCATTGATGGGATGAGCCTGGTCCAAAAAATGAATGGCAACAACAAAACCTTTGCACAGGTGGCAGAGTCAGCCTTGACCCAGGTCCTCCATGAGGGAGCACAGAGTGGGAGGATTGATGTTGTTTTTGATGTCTATCACCAGACTTCGATCAAAGATGCTGAACGACTGAACCGGGGTGGAGACATCACTCTCCAGTACAAGAATCTTGCAGGGGGACACCACGTCCAGCAGTGGAGAAAATTTCTGTGCAGTTCCTCCAACAAGACCAGTCTCATCAAGTTTCTGGTGGAAGAGTGGAAACTCCCACGATACAGAGCTATGCTGCATGGCAAGGTGTTGTACATGACCTGTGAGGAAACCTGCTACAAGTTGACAGAAGATGGGTGTGAGGAAGCAGCAGAACTGCACTCCACACATGAAGAAGCTGACACCCGTCTGCTCCTGCATGCATTGCATGCAGCAAATGCGGGCTCAAAGTCAGTTATCATCACAGCTGAGGACACTGATGTCATGGTGCTTTGTCTTGGCTTCCAGAAGGACATCACCTGTCCCATCTACCAGAAGTGTGGGACTCAGAACCGCACACGGTTTGTCGACATCACCAAACTGGCAAGTTCACTTGGAGACAGCATCTGTGACAGCCTAATTGGCTTACATGCCTTCACAGGCTGCGACACTGTCAGTGCATTCGCTGGTCGAGGGAAGCTGAATGCCCTGAAGATAGTGAGAAAGCACACTTCCTGCCAAGAGACTTTTAGTCAACTGGGACAGACATGGAATGTGAGTGATGAGCTGTTCCAGAAAATTGAGCAGTTCACCTGTCGGATGTATGTTGCTAATAGCAGCACTGCTGAGGTGAACAAACTGCGTTACCAGCTCTTCTGCACCAAAAGGGGAGAGGTTGAGTCCAGCCAGCTGCCACCATGTAGAGACTGTCTCTTTATGCATGTTCAACGAGCCAACTATCAGGCAGCAATATGGAAGTGCTGTCTGCACGCTAACCCTGTGGTGCCAAGCCCTACTGAGTATGGATGGACAGACGATGAAGGCAAGCTGGCCATTTACTGGATGCGCTCCCCACCTGCACCAGATGTGGTCTTGGAAATGCTAACATGCAAGTGTGTGCATTCATGCAAAATGCCAAGCTGCATGTGCCTGTCAAATGGACTTCCATGCACAGACATGTGCAGGTTACAGACCTGCAGTAACCAAAAACAGCAGGATGGTCCAGAACTGGACTTTGAACTTGGGGAGTCAGATGATGAGAGAAACGAGCAGTTTGATGAATGACAGTGTGATGATTCTGATGGTATTACTGTGGTAGTAGTCTATTGATGCACAGGATGTTGATTCTGGACTTGGTTACCCAGAGCTTGATAACAATAATGTAACCATATTCACATATACCCATTACCCTACCCATTACCATTACATATACCCACTAATGATATGGGATTACATGTATCATTGACTAAGTATATGTAAATGTCAATGTTGTTTAAAATATTAAAATAGTTCATTACCTCACTATGGTATTCCTTTTTATCATGTATTTTGATTGTGTATTTAAACAAATGTATAGAGACCAGTTTGTGACCTAACTGGCTTTGGTCTAGTTCTCATTTAAGGCTCACAATCACCTCACACAATGAAATAGTATGGATATATTATACATTTCCTGAATCTTTACAGTCCTGTGAGTATTCCAGTTTTTGTGTTTTATGTCCCTGATATTCCTAGATGCCACAGGGCTAAAAGAAAGTATATAGTTTAGGCGAAAATTGCAGAAAGATGTGTGTTATTGACGGGTTGAAGAGCTCAAGTGACCTCTATATTTGTGAGAAATATCCACAACAGGGCTTGAATGAAAGCTAAGAAGGTCCCCTTTAAAATGATACCAAAGACAATATTATAGAACATTGAAAAATGTCCTGACCATGAGGCTAAACCAGGATATGCACCAGCGTCTAAAATGCAATTTAGTTTAGCGGGTGGTTAACTTCATGAGCTGATAACTGTGATACAGCTGCCACTCAGGAATGCTTATCATACCAAAATATCATCTACAGACATGGATCCTTTCAAAAATTATAAGTAAGTTTTGCCACCTTGAGTGTACCGAAATATCGTCTGGCCCATGGACTATTAACAATAAAGACAATAAAGATGAATACTTCATTCAAAATACGCCTTTTAATGAACTTTCCTGCTGATACAAAAGATAAATAAAAATTCAGTCCCAATATCAATTTTTTCTGTCAACATTTAAAACCAAGGATGAGCAAAGTAGCAGCAATAAAATACAACAAAACTACAGCAGTTTTCCCTTAATCAAATAAATCAAACCATCCATCTAAATTTAAAAGAAATAAACAAGAGAGCGTAAATGTCTACCTGGGCCACGCTTCATCACGGATATGATAAAGCTACTATAATCCCGATTTTGGGATAAACGGCAGAACTTTCAGTAGTTTACTGAACAAACTAGTCCCGATACTGTCAGGGCTGACTATAAACAGTAGTTTACTGAACAAACTAGTCCTGATACTGTCAGGGCTGATTATAAACAGTAGTTTACTGAACAAACTGGTCCTGATACTGTCAGGGCTGACTATAAACAGTAGTTTACTGAACAAACTAGTCCTGATACTGTCAGGGCTGACTATAAACAGTAGTTTACTGAACAAACTGGCCCTGATACTGTCAGGGCTGACTATAAACAGTAGTTTACTGAACAAACTGGTCCTGATACTGTCAGGGCTGACTATAAACAGTAGTTTACTGAACAAACTAGTCCTGATACTGTCAGGGCTGACTATAAACAGTAGTTTACTGAACAAACTAGTCCTGATACTGTCAGGACTGACTATAAACAGTAGTTTACTGAACAAACTAGTCCTGATACTGTCAGGGCTGACTATAAACAGTATTTTACTGAACAAACTGGTCCTGATACTGTCAGGGCTGACTATAAACAGTAGTTTACTGAACAAACTAGTCCTGATACTGTCAGGGCTGACTATAAACAGTAGTTTACTGAACAAACTAGTCCTGATACTGTCAGGGCTGACTATAAACAGTAGTTTACTGAACAAACTGGTCCTGATACTGTCAGGACTGACTATAAACAGTAGTTTACTGAACAAACTAGTCCTGATACTGTCAGGGCTGACTATAAACAGTAGTTTACTGAACAAACTGGTCCTGATACTGTCAGGGCTGACTATAAACAGTAGTTTACTGAACAAACTGGTCCTGATACTGTCAGGACTGACTATAAACAGTAGTTTACTGAACAAACTGGTCCTGATACTGTCAGGACTGACTATAAACAGTAGTTTACTGAACAAACTGGTCCTGATACTGTCAGGGCTGACTATAAACAGTAGTTTACTGAACAAACTGGTCCTGATACTGTCAGGACTGACTATAAACAGTAGTTTACTGAACAAACTAGTCCTGATACTGTCAGGGCTGACTATAAACAGTAGTTTACCGAACAAACTGGTCCTGATACTGTCAGGACTGACTATAAACAGTAGTTTACTGAACAAACTAGTCCTGATACTGTCAGGGCTGACTATAAACAGTAGTTTACTGAACAAACTAGTCCTGATACTGTCAGGACTATGGCTGGGGGAGGAGAAAAAACATAAAAAGGCCAATTTTTATTAAAAGGGGTTTACTGAACAAACCAGGGTTTGGTCTGTCAATACTGCTGCAACTGGCTGCAACCTACTAATAAAAAAAGTAAAACTCACTTAAACGTTCCCCTCCCGTAAACAAAATGACAAAATAAACATACATTAAGGTGCAGTATTTAGAAAATGAACGGTACTTGAACTTCACTATACGTGTATTGGCATTAGCAGCTCTCAGCTTCATATCAGCACTGTGCAACATAAATATTCCCTTGTGGAGTTAGAAAACAACGAGACAGGAGACGTGAGAGTAGACGTAGTCGAGGTAGTTTACTAGCTCCAACTTAGCATGTCATACGTTCGACAACGACACTGAACTGTGTACCGGAAGCGGAAGTGCATTATCTCTCCCCTGGCCTCTTCCCTTAACGGTACACTGACCTCTTAGGTGAATGTCTCTAGTTATATAGATGTGGGTCACCACACCCTCACATAAATAAACAAGCACGAGTCGGTCCAGACCCGCGCGCACCGGATGGAGATAGTGGCTGAAGTCTCTGCACAGGTTGAAGGTTTAGCTCAGAGGCGTTATTCTCGTCAGCCTTCTGATAGCTATAACCTACAGTCACACACATCTGTGTTGGTTCCCGTAGCGAATAAACAAGGACATCAGATTGAAAGAAGAAATGCAAGGATGTTTTGATTATGGATGAAACACACGCAAACTTGATTTGACCCCAACCTGTTCTGTGTAACGTAAAACTGGGCTTCAAGACGATGTCCAGCAGTCTCCTCTGTCGATCAATCTCTCCCTCGCGCTCTCCCAGTAGTCTCCGCTGTCGATCAATCTCTTCCTCGCGGTCCTCCAGCAGTCTCCGCTGTCGATCAATCTCTTCCTCGCGCTCCTCTATCGTCCTCTCGAACGCTCCTAATATCTCCTCAGCTGCTGCGGTTAGTCGCTCGATGACGAACGATCTGAAAAGATTCATTCTGGACACCGCAAACTACTACTACTAATGCTACTCACGGCTGCTCAATGGGACAAAAAACGAGTTGAACTCAGACGGCAGCATGTCGCACGTGGCTGATTTCCGTTGGAAGGGTGTGGCACGTGACGTTGTCCATGGTTTTTTCTTCTTCGCCCAGTTTACTGGCGGATCGCAAACAACTTTAAGGTGCATACCGCCACCTACTGTACAAGAGTGTGTAACGTCATGTACTGCGCCATGACGGACGGCAGGCAGGAAGTGATAGACCGGGAAATTCAAAAGCGAACAACAAAAACAAACAAAATATGGCGACGGATGAGTAGCTATTATAGTTTAAATAGAAGTGATGGCTACCGATAGTCAGAGTAATGTTGTGGAGTTGTCCTGTGAAGTGAGTCACCTTGTAGGACGGCACAACGAGCGATATGTGGAGAGGCTAGCGATAGCAGGGTTAGCTAGCGATAGCAGGGTTAGCTATCGATAGCAGGGTTAGCTAGCGATAGCAGGGTTAGCTAGCGACCTGTACCTTCTTCCTTTCGGATCTAGCAAAACCGTCCAGTCTGCCCGAGTTCAGTCCACATGGTCTGTACCACTATGCTACCAACGGAGTGCCCCCCCCCCCCATACACAGGTGCTGACCTAAAAGCACACAAAAGTCTGGATGCTGACCACTTCTTTGTAGCTGGTGGGGTTGCAGAACCGCGGTGCTACGCCCACAGCAGGGGGATGTACCTCATAATGGCAAAGGTAAGACATAGCTAGGTAGCTAGCCAGCTGTGTATGTTTTTAACCTGTTTCCCCCAGGATGCCATCAAACCTCAGATCGACTGTAACCAAAAGCAGCTCATACTTTCCTCGCCATGTCATAGTAGGCTACACAGTCTGGCCATCTAGCAGCATTTGGCTCATTCCATAGAAAGTGTTAAGTTTGAGTCCACAACATTCAAAGGGGACAAGGAGGCATGATAAAACTGTCAGTAATGTTTTCAGTGTCTGAAGCCACTGATTCAAGTGTACTGGTTAGCATGAAGCTAAATACAATTACATAATAAATATACAATTTGTATATTTTTAGCTGTTTTTGTTAAATTACAATCATTTTCTCATGTCCACTGTGTCCAAAAAAGAGGACACTCTGCCTCCAGCCTCGAGATACTTCAATGATACTCGGAGTTTACTCAAAGATACCTTATAATTTAAATATATTTAAAGTAGGCCTCCTCTGTATGGATAGAAAATTAATATTTATATTATGTAAGTACATGCTTAATGGTCCTGTGGGTGTAGGTTTGGTTTTAACTTAACTGCTCTCTGCCCCCCCCCCACACACACACATATCAAAAGAGTATTGTTGTCAGCACAAGTCTTTGAGATGTAGGTGAGTTTTTTGGGGTGTAAATCAGCCAGTAAAGCTTCATTATCTGAATTTTGAAGAACATATGTAGTAAATCAAAGAAGGTTACATCAGTTCATCTGAATAAAACGTTTGTTGACAGATACGTTTCATCACTCATCTAAGTGGCCTCTTCAGTCTGAACTGACCCCAGGGCCATCTATGTTTAGAGGGAATCACCATCCCTGAACCGAGGTGAGGGGTCTAAGAGGACATCTGTCACCATCTTACAATGCTGTGATTGCAACTATTCCCCAATCCTCTGTGAAAAGTACACATGGCCATTGAAACTGTAGTTAACGGCCACGCCCATATTTGCATATGAAACTGGTCGTTGGTTCAATCGTTATGCAAATGTATTGTTTATAAGGGTGGGACACCTGCAGTCAGTTAGACTGAAGAGGTCACTTAGATGAGTGACGAAACGTATCTGTCAACAAACGTTGTGTCCAGATGAACTGATTCAACCTTCTTTGATTTTCTTACCTGGATTATTGAGCACGCATCAAGACATACACTCACCGGCCACTTTATTAGGCACACCTGTCCAACTGCTCGTTAACGCAAATTTCTAATCAGCCAATCACATGGCAGCAACTCAATGCATTTAGGCATGTAGACATGGTCAAGACGATCTGCTGCAGTTCAAACCGAGCATCAGAATGGGGAAGAAAGGTGATTTAAGTGACTTTGAACGTGGCATGGTTGTTGGTGCCAGACGGGCTGGTCTGAGTAGTTCAGAAACTGCTGATCTACTGGGATTTTCACGCACAACCATCTCTAGGGTTTACAGAGAATGGTCCGAAAAAGAGAAAATATCCAGTGAGCGGCAGTTCTGTGGGCGAAAATGCCTTGTTGATGCCAGAGGTCAGAGGAGAATGGCCAGACTGGTTCGAGCTGATAGAAAGGCAACAGTAACTCAAATAACCACTCATTACAACCGAGGTATGCAGAAGAGCATCTCTGAACGCACAACACGTTGAACTACCACTCCGGGTGCATGTCCTCCCTGGAGTTGATGAGGGACGTGGCGTTCACCTTCATGGAGCTGGTAAGCGGCTGGGACTCCCTTGCCACCGTCTCTATAGATACGGCGATTTCCACCGCTTTCTGGTAGGTAAGGGCAGCTTCTTTTAGTAGTCTCTTCTGTCTATACTTGGTGTTGAGGCCGCAGACCAACCTGTCCCTCAATGCATCCTGCAGATAAGCTCAAAACTCACAGTGCTCTGACAGTTTTTTTTCCAGATCTGCGATATACTGTGCTGTTGTGTCCTCTCCACTTGATTTCTTTTGTGAAAGCCATATCTTCCAGATATCACAGTGGCTTACAGGGAGAAATGGGCTTGTAGTATTTCCATAGTCTGACCATAAGTTTTCTCTTTCGCCTTACTTGGGGGTTTTATTTTTTTGGATTCCCCCCCCCTTTTTCTCCGAAATTGTATCCAGCCAATTACCCCACTCTTCTGCTCCACCCCCTCTGCCGATCCGGGGAGGGCTGCAGACTACCACATGCCTCCTCCCATACATGTGGAGTCGCCAGCCGCTTCTTTTCACCTGACAGTGAGGAGTTTCGCCAAGGGGAAGTAGCGCGTGAGAGGATCACGCTATTCCCCCCAGTTTCCCCTTCCCCCCCCGAACAGGATCCTCGATCGACCAGAGGAGGCGCTAGTGCAGCGACCAGGACACAAACCCACATCCGGCTTCCCACTAGACTCGGTGCACAACTGTAGTCCACTGACTTCCGGTTTCTACTGCAGCGGTCATACCAGTTTCCTGTTTGCTGGCGCGTGCTATTGACAATGGCATGTTATGAGGATGAGTCCTCATAATGGTGGACGTAACTTGATATGTCCAACTTGAAACTTTTCACCCGATTGCTGGTAGGTGCAGGTGAAAGTTTGTTGACTATTCTGTGCATGAGCGTGAGTGTTAGCATGAAGGAGGTGGATATTTAATTTATCATCCATTTTCTTCAATGTCTTTAGAGGACAAATTGAAAGCGAAAAGACTGGTGTAACAGCGTCCAAACGATGTCCAAATAACACAAAAGGACAAATGACAAAATCTAAGTTTGTGTTACTTGGTTTCAACGAAAGGACTGGCTAACGGCAAGTGGAGCTTAAGAATTCCCTTTTCTGTTTCCCATGCTTGATGTTTGGAGGAGACACGACTTGGACCCAAAGACATTGTGGATTTGAAACATTTATCCAACAAAATTAGGAAACGTGTGAGTGAGTGAGAGAGAGAGTGAGAGAGAGAGTGAGGGAGAGAGTGAGAGAGTGAGTGAGAGAGAGAGTGAGAGAGAGTGTGTGTGAGAGAGACAGAGTGAGTGAGAGAGAGAGACAGAGTGAGAGTGAGAGAGAGACAGAGTGAGAGTGAGAGAGAGAGAGAGTGAGAGTGAGTGAGTGAGAGAGAGAGAGAGAGAGTGAGAGTGAGAGAGAGAGAGAGACTGAGAGAGACTGAGAGAGTGAGAGAGAGAGAGTGAGAGATAGAGTGAAAGAGAGAGAGAGTGAGAGAGAGAGAGAGTGAGTGAGTGAGTGAGTGAGTGAGTGAGTGAGAGAGAGAGAGAGAGAGAGAGAGAGAGAGAGAGAGAGAGAGAGACATACAGCAGTAGTTTTGGCGTCAGGCCGCCGTTCTTGTGGGGACGTCTCTGTGTGGTGGCTGTAGAGCTCTGGCTGTATAACAAGGTAAGCAGGGTGGCTGCTGTAACTTGGTATGTGGGATGGGATGCTGCTGCTGCTGCTGTTGATGCAGCGTGAGCTGTTGATGCTCCTCCACCCGTTCTCCACACTCCTCCCATCTGCTGCAGATAAAGGCCGACATCCTGGAGAAACAAAGCCTGCTTTGGCCGAAGTTCTGTCCCCTTGGCCACAGCAGCTTTAAATAAAGTACCCCGCTGACAACGCTCGTCCATGTGTCTCATTAATGGCCATGCACACTTATATGTTGTATGTTGTGTGTAACACAACATACAACATATAACTGCATGGCCATTAATACAGTTACACAGTTGTTGTGTGTAACAACTGTGTAACTGTGTGTAACTATGGACGTATGTATTATGTAAACAGTATGTCACATACTGTATACATAATACATACGTCCATAGTTACACACAGTTAGATAACTGACCAAAGATAAATTAGATAATCGGCTAAATACAATTAGGGAGAAAAAGAAGGACAAAATCCCCCCCCCCCAAAAATACACATACTGTAGGTGTAAGTATGAAGATAAACTTGTTTTCTGATGTGATGAACTTGTATTTAGCAGTTCATTGTCAATAGTTGTTAATTTCATATATCTGCATTATTGGCCCCTGGTTGTATTGTCTTGCTGACAGGTTCTAGAATGCTTGGTGATGGATGGGTTCTAGAACTAGTGAGACAGCCTATTTAAAGCTGGCTCATGTGGAAACGGACCATTTGGCGTGTGGAGGTGAACGAGTGAAGACGTACTATAACGTGTAAACTGCAGATTGTTTGATTTGTGAAACCAGAATGAGGTCCTCATCAGAGAAATCCAGCTCAGACGTGAAGGAATGTCAGTACTATGTTCTGCCGAGCAGTACTTCCTACGCCTGCTGCAGAGCTTTCTAGGAGAGGGCTGCTTTGGCCGAGTGGCCCAGTGTCTCAGACTCCCCACCAAAGAGACCGTGGCTGTTAAGATCCTAAAAGCTCAGAGCAAGTCTGCTCTGGAGGCTGAGAAGGAGGTAAAGACTGCAGCCTACACAATAAGGAGGAGGCTGACTAAAGCCTTGTTTTAACGTCTGTTTTTGTAGCTAGAATATTTAGTCTCAGGGGCGCTGGGTGGCGTAGCGCTCTATTCCGTTGCCTACCAACACGGGGATCGCCGGTTCGAATCCCCGTGTTACCTCCGGCTTGGTCGGGCGTCCCTACAGACACAACGGGCCGTGTCTGCAGGTGGGAAGCCGGATGTGGGTGTGTGTCCTGGTCACTGCACTAGCGCCTCCTCTGGTCGGTCGGGGCTCCTGCCAGGTGAAAAGCAGCGGCTGGTGACTCCACATGTATTGGAGGGGGCATGTGGTGGTGTGCAGCCCTCCCCGGATCGGCAGAGGGGGCGGAGCAGTGACGGGGACGGCTCGGAGGTGTGGGGTAATCGGCCAAATACAACCAGGGAGCAAAAGAAGGAAACATGTCAAACAAACAAAAAAACCTGTCTCATCAAGATGTCTGAGGTGAACAGCTGGTATCAGTATTTATATTGGGTAGAAGTACTTTGTATGAACCTCTCTAACTTGTGTATCCACAGCTGGCCATGCTGGAAGTAGTCAGCAGTCTTGATCCAGACGCTCATCACATCGTCCGCTTCCATGAAGGCTTTTTCTATCGCGGACTCACGTGTCTGGTGTTTGAACAGCTACACATGAGTCTCCTCGACTACATGAGACAGACACACTTTAGACCTCTGTCTCTGAATGAGATTCGTCCCATCACAGTACAGGTACAGTGACACGTTACACTCCTGGGTTGTTCGTCTTGCACACCTTGAATCTACTGGGAAAATGAAGGACAGAATATGACACGGTGGCCAACATTCACAACTCTGCCAGTGTGGCGAGTGTGGAGAGTCCTCTCTTATTCCTGCCTCTCCGTCTCCAGCTGGCCACCGCCTTCACAGCTCTGAAGAGCATCGGGCTGATCCACACAGACCTGAAACCAGACAACATCATGCTGGTGGACCAAGTCAGTCAGCCGTTCAGGGTGAAGCTGATTGACTTTGGTCTGGCTGTTTCCTCCTCTGAGGTTCAGCGTGGCAGCATCCTTCAGCCTCTTGGTTACAGGTGAGCAGTACTGAGACCTGAAGGGTCCAGCAGTGTGTCTGTAGTTCTGCTGGACACCAGAAGCTGCAGTTGTGCTATTCTTCCATACTGATGAGGAGACATGGTAGATCTGATCATGCTCAGCTGGTGAGCACATTTAGGACTGATTTCTGTTCATTTATTTATTTAACCTTATGTGACCAGGAAGGTCTCTCGAGATTGAAAATCTGTTTTTTGAGGGAGGCCTGGCCAAGACAGCACACCACAATCACAAAATCATGTTAAGACATACAGCGGATACACAAATGGAGAAAACGGAGCTCTATCAAGCTTAGGAAAAGCAGTTTCACTCTTCCCTACACCCTCTTTTATTACAGGTGGGGGTGATGGGGGAATTCATCTACAAATGTGTGATTTTGTTTTGTGGGTCCTTGGTAATGTTTGCTGTCTTTGGTCCTTGTCTCCCCACCTTTAGGGCACCAGAAGTTGTCTTGGGCCTCCCCATCTCAGAAGCAATAGACATGTGGTCCCTTGGCTGTGTCATGGCAGCGATGTTCTTGGGAAGACACCTCTACCCTTCCAGGAAAGAGTTTGACATGGTAAGTCACCTGATGTCCCTCACCAGCTGCTTCATCACACACACAGAATCTCCCAACCCATTGTTGAAGCTGAAGGTGGGTTAACGTGATGTTGTGTTGTCTCTCCAGATGAGAGCCATTGTGGCGACACAAGGCATGCCAGCAGATCACTTGTTGGATGCTGGTTTGAGGACGAGGTGTTTATTCACCAGGGACTCAAACCATCAAACCTGGAGGCTCAAGGTAGTGCATCCTAACAACTTCCTGCTTCAGCCGCTCAGAAAACACATTAGATAAGTACCAGGTGAAACTGCTGAAAAGGTTTCAAAGACTCGTCGCATGTTTGTTATTTCTTTTAGCTGCCATGGGAGTACTTCCGGGACACAGGGAAGTCGCCCCGGTGCCCCAGCAGGTTTAGCTTGGGCTCCCTTGATGTCCTGTTGGAGGTAAGTGGTACCGCTGGTACCGGTTTATTCTACAAGTGATGACTCAGTTGAGAACCGCCACTTTGCTCCTTTAACATGAGCCAGGCATTTTCTTTTGACTTGACTGACTTGTGGGTTGTGTGGTCTCTAAATCCAGTGCAGACCTGAGGGGGCGGACGAGCACGAGGAGGAAGACATCTGATTCACATGATCACCTCGTTATGAGCTCCCGAAGCTGCCTCATAACAACACTGATCATTTAAATCAGCTGTGGTGGAGCAGGGAGAGGTCTGAACCATGCAGGACAAGTGCTCCTCCTGGAGGAGAGGTGGAGAAACGCTGGTCTACGCGACAACACGAGTGAAAATGAAGAGAGGTGGAGCTATTGAAAGGTTTCTCATTAAAAGCACCAACACTTTTATTTGGAAATGTTTAAATGTTTTAAATGTTCAATTTAAGCTCAGTGTAGCACTTTAAACACTTTATTTGTCTTTACATATTCTTCATATATATATTCTTTATATTGTGACGTGGTTATGTAATGGACTTCTGAGACACCCTTTCAGAGTTAACAAGTAAGCTTTTAATGACCGCAAGTCAAACAAGTCAGAACAGACACAAGCGTGTATGGATCTTAGCTCCGCCCCTTTTCTTGGCCACCGAAGCGACCCTATCTACCTGCCTACTCTTTACCCTCATGGTGGGAGGTAACATGTTGTCTAATACAACTTCTCTCATAACGTCCCCATTACCTTCCACCACATGACCGCTATCTGTAACAGATATGTCCGTTTTTAACATGTTCCATATCCCACAACATAACCAAAACATCGACAGCTCAGTTGCATTGTGGGTAATATGTGAATGAACCCCGGAGCAGAAACACTAGTAGAATTCGCCACACTATATTGTGTTTAAAATAAAGACAAGCTTCTTCTACACCTTATTGTTTTAAAACACCATTCACATTATACGACAGAAGAGCGATAAAAAGGAGACCTTTTGGTGTTAAAGGCGACACAGTGAAAAATGTGGGTGCACCTAAATTTTGTGCTGGTGCACCTAAAAAAAAAGTTAGGCGCACCAGTGCAAGAAGTTAGTGTAGAGCAGTGGTTCTCCACCTTTTTGGGGTCCTGGACCCCCTGCATATTTTTGATCTACCCTGAGGACCCCTCCACCTGATCTTGGGGGAGGGGGGTTGCAATTTGATAGAAACAGTAGAAACTGCATTTTAAATTGCATTATAGCATTTATTCACTCTTTGGGGCAAAAATAAGAGCTTTCAGTTGTAACTTAGATATAGTTAACAAAACAGAATTCTTATGCAGTAACTTTCAGATATATGTAACAAAACAGAATATGTATTCAGTAACTTTCAGATATATGTAACAACACAGAATATGTATTCAGTAACTTTCAGATATATGTAACAACACAGAATATGTATTCAGTAACTTTCAGATATATGTAACAACACAGAATATGTATTCAGTAACTTTCAGATATATGTAACAACACAGAATATGTATTCAGTAACTTTCAGATATATGTAACATGTTGAGCATTATTAGAGATGAACACAGAGTTGTAGCTGTTGGTCTGCTGAGGGACACACAGAGTTTTAGCTGATGGTCTGCTGAGGGACACACAGAGATGTAGCTGATGGTCTGCTGATGGACACACAGACATGTAGCTGTTGGTCTGCTGAGGGACACACAGAGCTGTAGCTGTTGGTCTGCTCAGGGACACACAGATGTAGCTGTTGGTCTGCTCAGGGACACACAGAGCTGTAGCTGTTGGTCTGGTCAGGGACATACAGAGATGTAGCTGTTGGTCTGCTCAGGGACACACAGAGATGTAGCTGTTGGTCTGCTCAGGGACACACAGAGATGTAGCTGATGGTCTGGTCAGGGACATACAGAGATGTAGCTGTTGGTCTGCTCAGGGACACACAGAGATGTAGCTGTTGGTCTGCTGAGGGACACACAGAGATGTAGCTGTTGGTCTGCTCAGGGACACACAGAGATTTAGCTGTTGGTCTGCTGATGGACACACAGAGATGTAGCTGTTGGTCTGCTGAGGGACACACAGAGTTGTAGCTGTTGGTCTGCTGAGGGACACACAGAGTTTTAGCTGATGGTCTGCTGAGGGACACACAGAGATGTAGCTGATGGTCTGCTGATGGACACAGACATGTAGCTGTTGGTCTGCTGAGGGACACACAGATGTAGCTGTTGGTCTGCTGAGGGACACACAGAGATGTAGCCGTTGGTCTGCTCAGGGACACACAGATGTAGCTGTTGGTCTGCTGAGGGACACACAGAGATGTAGCTGTTGGTCTGGTCAGGAAAATACAGAGATGTAGCTGTTGGTCTGCTCAGGGACACACAGAGATGTAGCTGTTGGTCTGCTGAGGGACACACAGATGTAGCTGTCGGTCTGCTCAGGGACACACACAGATGTAGCTGATGGTCTGGTCAGGGACACACAGAGTTGTAGCTGTTGGTCTGCTCAGGGACACACAGATGTAGCTGTCGGTCTGCTCAGGGACACACACAGATGTAGCTGATGGTCTGGTCAGGGACATACAGAGATGTAGCTGTTGGTCTGCTCAGGGACACACAGAGATGTAGCTGTTGGTCTGCTGAGGGACACACAGAGTTGTAGCTGTTGGTCTGCTCAGGGACACACAGATGTAGCTGTTGGTCTGCTGAGGGACACAGAGATGTAGCTGTTGGTCTGCTGAGGGACACACAGAGATGTAGCTGATGGTCTGCTGAGGGACACACAGAGATGTAGCTGTTGGTCTGCTCAGGGAACCACACAGATGTAGCTGTTGGTCTGCTGAGGGACACACAGAGTTGTAGCTGTTGGTCTGCTGAGGGACACACAGAGATGTAGCTGATGGTCTGGTCAGGGACATACAGAGATGTAGCTGTTGGTCTGCTCAGGGACACACAGAGATGTAGCTGTTGGTCTGCTGATGGACACACATAGAGATGTAGCTGTTGGTCTGCTGAGGGATACACACAGATGTAGCTGATGGTCTGGTCAGGGATACACACAGATGTAGCTGATGGTCTGGTCAGGGACATACAGAGATGTAGCTGTTGGTCTGCTCAGGGACACACAGAGATGTAGTTGTTGGTCTGCTGATGGACACACATAGAGATGTAGCTGTCGGTCTGCTCAGGGACACACACAGATGTAGCTGTTGGTCTGCTCAGGGACACACAGAGATGTAGCTGTTGGTCTGCTGAGGGACACACAGAGATGTAGCTGTTGGTCTGCTGAGGGACACACAGAGATGTAGCTGTTGGTCTGCTGAGAGACACACAGAGATGTAGCTGTTGGTCTGCTGAGGGACACAGAGATGTAGCTGTTGGTCTGCTCAGGGACACACAGAGATGTAGCTGTTGGTCTGCTGATGGACACACAGAGATGTAACTGTTGGTCTGCTGAGGGACACAGAGATGTAGCTGTTGGTCTGCTGAGGGACACACAGAGATGTAGCTGTTGGTCTGCTGAGGGACACACAGAGATGTAGCTGTTGGTCTGCTCAGGGACACAGAGATGTAGCTGTTGGTCTGCTGAGGGACACAGAGATTTAGCTGATGGTCTGCTGAGGGACACACAGAGATGTAGCTGTTGGTCTGCTGAGGGACACACAGAGATGTAGCTGTTGGTCTGCTCAGGGACACACAGAGATGTAGCTGATGGTCTGCTGATGGACACACAGACATGTAGCTGTTGGTCTGCTGAGGGACACACAGAGATGTAGCTGTTGGTCTGCTGAGGGACACACAGAGATGTAGCTGTTGGTCTGCTGAGGGACACACAGACATGTAGCTGTTGGTCTGCTGAGGGACACACAGATGTAGCTGTTGGTCTGCTGAGGGACACACAGAGATGTAGCTGTTGGTCTGCTCAGGGACACACAGATGTAGCTGTTGGTCTGCTGATGGACACACAGAGATGTAGCTGTTGGTCTGGTCAGGAACATACAGAGATGTAGCTGTTGGTCTGCTCAGGGACACACACAGATGTAGCTGATGGTCTGGTCAGGGACATACAGAGATGTAGCTGTTGGTCTGCTCAGGGACACACAGAGATGTAGCTGTTGGTCTGCTCAGGGAACCACACAGATGTAGCTGTTGGTCTGCTGAGGGACACACAGAGTTGTAGCTGTTGGTCTGCTGAGGGACACACAGAGTTGTAGCTGTTGGTCTGCTCAGGGACACACAGATGTAGCTGTTGGTCTGCTCAGGGACACAGAGATGTAGCTGTTGGTCTGCTGAGGGACACACAGAGATGTAGCTGATGGTCTGCTGAGGGACACACAGAGATGTAGCTGTTGGTCTGCTGAGGGACACACAGAGATGTAGCTGTTGGTCTGCTGAGGGACACACAGAGATGTAGCTGTTGGTTTGCTGAGGGACACGGAGATGTAGCTGATGGTCTGCTGAGGGACACACAGAGAAGTAGCTGATGGTCTGCTGAGGGACACACAGAGATGTAGCTGTTGGTCTGCTGAGGGACACACAGAGTTGTAGCTGTTGGTCTGCTGAGGGACACACAGAGATGTAGCTGTTGGTCTGCTGAGGGACACGGAGATGTAGCTGATGGTCTGGTCAGGGATACACGCAGATGTAGCTGATTGTCTGGTCAGGGATACACGCAGATGTAGCTGATGGTCTGGTCAGGGACATACAGAGATGTAGCTGTTGGTCTGCTCAGGGACACACAGAGATGTAGTTGTTGGTCTGCTGATGGACACACATAGAGATGTAGCTGTTGGTCTGCTGAGGGATACACACAGATGTAGCTGATGGTCTGGTCAGGGATACACACAGATGTAGCTGATGGTCTGGTCAGGGACATACAGAGATGTAGCTGTTGGTCTGCTCAGGGACACACAGAGATGTAGTTGTTGGTCTGCTGATGGACACACATAGAGATGTAGCTGTCGGTCTGCTCAGGGACACACACAGATGTAGCTGATGGTCTGGTCAGGGACATACAGAGATGTAGCTGTTGGTCTGCTCAGGGACACACAGAGATGTAGCTGTTGGTCTGCTGAGGGACACACAGAGATGTAGCTGTTGGTCTGCTGAGGGACACACAGATGTAGCTGTTGGTCTGCTGAGGGACACAGAGATGTAGCTGTTGGTCTGCTGAGGGACACACAGAGATGTAGCTGATGGTCTGCTGAGGGACACACAGAGATATAGCTGTTGGTCTGCTCAGGGAACCCCACAGATGTAGCTGTTGGTCTGCTGAGGGACACACAGAGTTGTAGCTGTTGGTCTGCTGAGGGACACACAGAGATGTAGCTGATGGTCTGGTCAGGGACATACAGAGATGTAGCTGTTGGTCTGCTCAGGGACACACAGAGATGTAGCTGTTGGTCTGCTGATGGACACACATAGAGATGTAGCTGTCGGTCTGCTCAGGGACACACACAGATGTAGCTGATGGTCTGGTCAGGGATACACACAGATGTAGCTGATGGTCTGGTCAGGGACATACAGAGATGTAGCTGTTGGTCTGCTCAGGGACACACAGAGATGTAGCTGTTGGTCTGCTGAGGGACACACAGAGAGATGTAGCTGTTGGTCTGCTGAGGGACACACAGAGATGTAGCTGTTGGTCTGCTCAGGGACACAGAGATGTAGCTGTTGGTCTGCTCAGGGACACACAGAGATGTAGCTGTTGGTCTGCTGATGGACACACAGAGATGTAGCTGTTGGTCTGCTGAGGGACACACAGAGTTGTAGCTGTTGGTCTGCTGAGGGACACACAGAGATGTAGTTGTTGGTCTGCTGATGGACACACAGAGATGTAGTTGTTGGTCTGCTGAGGGACACACAGAGATGTAGCTGTTGGTCTGCTGAGGGACACACAGAGATGTAGCTGTTGGTCTGCTGAGGGACACACAGACATGTAGCTGTTGGTCTGCTGAGGGACACACAGATGTAGCTGTTGGTCTGCTGAGGGACACACAGAGATGTAGCTGTTGGTCTGCTCAGGGACACACAGATGTAGCTGTTGGTCTGCTGAGGGACACACAGAGATGTAGCTGTTGGTCTGGTCAGGAAAATACAGAGATGTAGCTGTCGGTCTGCTCAGGGACACACACAGATGTAGCTGATGGTCTGGTCAGGGACATACAGAGATGTAGCTGTTGGTCTGCTCAGGGACACACAGAGATGTAGCTGTTGGTCTGCTGAGGGACACACAGAGATGTAGCTGTTGGTCTGCTGAGGGACACACAGAGATGTAGCTGTTGGTCTGCTGAGGGACACACAGAGTTGTAGCTGTTGGTCTGCTCAGGGAACCACACAGATGTAGCTGTTGGTCTGCTGAGGGACACACAGAGTTGTAGCTGTTGGTCTGCTGAGGGACACACAGAGTTGTAGCTGTTGGTCTGCTCAGGGACACACAGATGTAGCTGTTGGTCTGCTGAGGGACACAGAGATGTAGCTGTTGGTCTGCTGAGGGACACACAGAGATGTAACTGTTGGTCTGCTGAGGGACACAGAGATGTAGCTGTTGGTCTGCTCAGGGACACACAGAGGTGTAGCTGTTGGTCTGCTGAGGGACACAGAGATGTAGCTGTTGGTCTGCTCAGGGACACACAGAGATGTAACTGTTGGTCTGCTGATGGACACACAGACATGTAGCTGTTGGTCTGCTGAGGGACACACAGAGCTGTAGCTGTTGGTCTGCTCAGGGACACACAGATGTAGCTGTTGGTCTGCTCAGGGACACACAGAGCTGTAGCTGTTGGTCTGGTCAGGGACATACAGAGATGTAGCTGTTGGTCTGCTCAGGGACACACAGAGATGTAGCTGTTGGTCTGCTCAGGGACACACAGAGATGTAGCTGATGGTCTGGTCAGGGACATACAGAGATGTAGCTGTTGGTCTGCTCAGGGACACACAGAGATGTAGCTGTTGGTCTGCTGAGGGACACACAGAGATGTAGCTGTTGGTCTGCTCAGGGACACACAGAGATTTAGCTGTTGGTCTGCTGAGGGACACACAGAGATGTAGCTGTTGGTCTGCTGAGGGACACACAGAGTTGTAGCTGTTGGTCTGCTGAGGGACACACAGAGTTTTAGCTGATGGTCTGCTGAGGGACACACAGAGATGTAGCTGATGGTCTGCTGAGGGACACAGACATGTAGCTGTTGGTCTGCTGAGGGACACACAGATGTAGCTGTTGGTCTGCTGAGGGACACACAGAGATGTAGCCGTTGGTCTGCTCAGGGACACACAGATGTAGCTGTTGGTCTGCTGAGGGACACACAGAGATGTAGCTGTTGGTCTGGTCAGGAAAATACAGAGATGTAGCTGTTGGTCTGCTCAGGGACACACAGAGATGTAGCTGTTGGTCTGCTGAGGGACACACAGATGTAGCTGTCGGTCTGCTCAGGGACACACACAGATGTAGCTGATGGTCTGGTCAGGAACATACAGAGATGTAGCTGTTGGTCTGCTCAGGGACACACAGATGTAGCTGTCGGTCTGCTCAGGGACACACACAGATGTAGCTGATGGTCTGGTCAGGGACATACAGAGATGTAGCTGTTGGTCTGCTCAGGGACACACAGAGATGTAGCTGTTGGTCTGCTGAGGGACACACAGAGTTGTAGCTGTTGGTCTGCTCAGGGACACACAGATGTAGCTGTTGGTCTGCTGAGGGACACAGAGATGTAGCTGTTGGTCTGCTGAGGGACACACAGAGATGTAGCTGATGGTCTGCTGAGGGACACACAGAGATGTAGCTGTTGGTCTGCTCAGGGAACCACACAGATGTAGCTGTTGGTCTGCTGAGGGACACACAGAGTTGTAGCTGTTGGTCTGCTGAGGGACACACAGAGATGTAGCTGATGGTCTGGTCAGGGACATACAGAGATGTAGCTGTTGGTCTGCTCAGGGACACACAGAGATGTAGCTGTTGGTCTGCTGATGGACACACATAGAGATGTAGCTGTTGGTCTGCTGAGGGATACACACAGATGTAGCTGATGGTCTGGTCAGGGATACACACAGATGTAGCTGATGGTCTGGTCAGGGACATACAGAGATGGAGCTGTTGGTCTGCTCAGGGACACACAGAGATGTAGTTGTTGGTCTGCTGATGGACACACATAGAGATGTAGCTGTTGGTCTGCTGAGGGACACACAGAGATGTAGCTGTTGGTCTGCTGAGGGACACACAGAGTTGTAGCTGTTGGTCTGCTGAGGGACACAGAGATGTAGCTGTTGGTCTGCTGAGGGACACACAGAGATGTAGCTGTTGGTATGCTGAGAGACACACAGAGATGTAGCTGTTGGTCTGCTGAGGGACACAGAGATGTAGCTGTTGGTCTGCTCAGGGACACACAGAGATGTAGCTGTTGGTCTGCTGATGGACACACAGAGATGTAACTGTTGGTCTGCTGAGGGACACAGAGATGTAGCTGTTGGTCTGCTGAGGGACACACAGAGATGTAGCTGTTGGTCTGCTGAGGGACACACAGAGATGTAGCTGTTGGTCTGCTCAGGGACACAGAGATGTAGCTGTTGGTCTGCTGAGGGACACAGAGATTTAGCTGATGGTCTGCTGAGGGACACACAGAGATGTAGCTGTTGGTCTGCTGAGGGACACACAGAGATGTAGCTGTTGGTCTGCTCAGGGACACACAGAGATGTAGCTGATGGTCTGCTGATGGACACACAGACATGTAGCTGTTGGTCTGCTGAGGGACACACAGAGATGTAGCTGTTGGTCTGCTGAGGGACACACAGAGATGTAGCTGTTGGTCTGCTGAGGGACACACAGACATGTAGCTGTTGGTCTGCTGAGGGACACACAGATGTAGCTGTTGGTCTGCTGAGGGACACACAGAGATGTAGCTGTTGGTCTGCTCAGGGACACACAGATGTAGCTGTTGGTCTGCTGATGGACACACAGAGATGTAGCTGTTGGTCTGGTCAGGAACATACAGAGATGTAGCTGTTGGTCTGCTCAGGGACACACACAGATGTAGCTGATGGTCTGGTCAGGGACATACAGAGATGTAGCTGTTGGTCTGCTCAGGGACACACAGAGATGTAGCTGTTGGTCTGCTCAGGGAACCACACAGATGTAGCTGTTGGTCTGCTGAGGGACACACAGAGTTGTAGCTGTTGCTCTGCTGAGGGACACACAGAGTTGTAGCTGTTGGTCTGCTCAGGGACACACAGATGTAGCTGTTGGTCTGCTGAGGGACACAGAGATGTAGCTGTTGGTCTGCTGAGGGACACACAGAGATGTAGCTGATGGTCTGCTGAGGGACACACAGAGATGTAGCTGTTGGTCTGCTCAGGGAACCACACAGATGTAGCTGTTGGTCTGCTGAGGGACACACAGAGTTGTAGCTGTTGGTCTGCTGAGGGACACACAGAGTTGTAGCTGTTGGTCTGCTCAGGGACACACAGATGTAGCTGTTGGTCTGCTGAGGGACACAGAGATGTAGCTGTTGGTTTGCTGAGGGACACACAAAGATGTAGCTGATGGTCTGCTGAGGGACACACAGAGATGTAGCTGTTGGTCTGCTGAGGGACACACAGAGATGTAGCTGTTGGTCTGCTGAGGGACACACAGACATGTAGCTGTTGGTCTGCTGAGGGACACACAGAGATGTAGCTGTTGGTCTGCTGAGGGACACACAGAGCTGTAGCTGTTGGTCTGTTCAGGGACACACAGATGTAGCTGTTGGTCTGCTGAGGGACACACAGAGATGTAGCTGTTGGTCTGGTCAGGAAAATACAGAGATGTAGCTGTCGGTCTGCTCAGGGACACACAGAGATGTAGTTGTTGGTCTGCTGATGGACACACATAGAGATGTAGCTGTTGGTCTGCTGAGGGATACACACAGATGTAGCTGATGGTCTGGTCAGGGATACACACAGATGTAGCTGATGGTCTGGTCAGGGACATACAGAGATGTAGCTGTTGGTCTGCTCAGGGACACACAGAGATGTAGCTGTTGGTCTGCTGAGGGACACACAGAGATGTAGCTGTTGGTCTGCTCAGGGACACACAGAGATTTAGCTGTTGGTCTGCTGATGGACACACAGAGATGTAGCTGTTGGTCTGCTGAGGGACACACAGAGTTTTAGCTGATGGTCTGCTGAGGGACACACAGAGATGTAGCTGATGGTCTGCTGATGGACACAGACATGTAGCTGTTGGTCTGCTGAGGGACACACAGATGTAGCTGTTGGTCTGCTGAGGGACACACAGAGATGTAGCCGTTGGTCTGCTCAGGGACACACAGATGTAGCTGTTGGTCTGCTGAGGGACACACAGAGATGTAGCTGTTGGTCTGGTCAGGAAAATACAGAGATGTAGCTGTTGGTCTGCTCAGGGACACACAGAGATGTAGCTGTTGGTCTGCTGAGGGACACACAGATGTAGCTGTCGGTCTGCTCAGGGACACACACAGATGTAGCTGATGGTCTGGTCAGGGACACACAGAGATGTAGCTGTTGGTCTGGTCAGGAAAATACAGAGATGTAGCTGTTGGTCTGCTCAGGGACACACAGAGATGTAGCTGTTGGTCTGCTGAGGGACACACAGATGTAGCTGTCGGTCTGCTCAGGGACACACACAGATGTAGCTGATGGTCTGGTCAGGGACATACAGAGATGTAGCTGTTGGTCTGCTCAGGGACACACAGATGTAGCTGTCGGTCTGCTCAGGGACACACACAGATGTAGCTGATGGTCTGGTCAGGGACATACAGAGATGTAGCTGTTGGTCTGCTCAGGGACACACAGAGATGTAGCTGTTGGTCTGCTGAGGGACACACAGAGTTGTAGCTGTTGGTCTGCTCAGGGACACACAGATGTAGCTGTTGGTCTGCTGAGGGACACAGAGATGTAGCTGTTGGTCTGCTGAGGGACACACAGAGATGTAGCTGATGGTCTGCTGAGGGACACACAGAGATGTAGCTGTTGGTCTGCTCAGGGAACCACACAGATGTAGCTGTTGGTCTGCTGAGGGACACACAGAGTTGTAGCTGTTGGTCTGCTGAGGGACACACAGAGATGTAGCTGATGGTCTGGTCAGGGACATACAGAGATGTAGCTGTTGGTCTGCTCAGGGACACACAGAGATGTAGCTGTTGGTCTGCTGATGGACACACATAGAGATGTAGCTGTTGGTCTGCTGAGGGATACACACAGATGTAGCTGATGGTCTGGTCAGGGATACACACAGATGTAGCTGATGGTCTGGTCAGGGACACACAGAGAGGTAGCTGTTGGTCTGCTCAGGGACACACAGAGATGTAGCTGTTGGTCTGCTGAGGGACACACAGAGTTGTAGCTGTTGGTCTGCTGAGGGACACAGAGATGTAGCTGTTGGTCTGCTGAGGGACACACAGAGATGTAGCTGTTGGTCTGCTGAGAGACACACAGAGATGTAGCTGTTGGTCTGCTGAGGGACACAGAGATGTAGCTGTTGGTCTGCTCAGGGACACACAGAGATGTAGCTGTTGGTCTGCTGATGGACACACAGAGATGTAACTGTTGGTCTGCTGAGGGACACAGAGATGTAGCTGTTGGTCTGCTGAGGGACACACAGAGATGTAGCTGTTGGTCTGCTGAGGGACACACAGAGATGTAGCTGTTGGTCTGCTCAGGGACACAGAGATGTAGCTGTTGGTCTGCTGAGGGACACAGAGATTTAGCTGATGGTCTGCTGAGGGACACACAGAGATGTAGCTGTTGGTCTGCTGAGGGACACACAGAGATGTAGCTGTTGGTCTGCTCAGGGACACACAGAGATGTAGCTGATGGTCTGCTGATGGACACACAGACATGTAGCTGTTGGTCTGCTGAGGGACACACAGAGATGTAGCTGTTGGTCTGCTGAGGGACACACAGAGATGTAGCTGTTGGTCTGCTGAGGGACACACAGACATGTAGCTGTTGGTCTGCTGAGGGACACACAGATGTAGCTGTTGGTCTGCTGAGGGACACACAGAGATGTAGCTGTTGGTCTGCTCAGGGACACACAGATGTAGCTGTTGGTCTGCTGATGGACACACAGAGATGTAGCTGTTGGTCTGGTCAGGAACATACAGAGATGTAGCTGTTGGTCTGCTCAGGGACACACACAGATGTAGCTGATGGTCTGGTCAGGGACATACAGAGATGTAGCTGTTGGTCTGCTCAGGGACACACAGAGATGTAGCTGTTGGTCTGCTCAGGGAACCACACAGATGTAGCTGTTGGTCTGCTGAGGGACACACAGAGTTGTAGCTGTTGGTCTGCTGAGGGACACACAGAGTTGTAGCTGTTGGTCTGCTCAGGGACACACAGATGTAGCTGTTGGTCTGCTGAGGGACACAGAGATGTAGCTGTTGGTCTGCTGAGGGACACACAGAGATGTAGCTGATGGTCTGCTGAGGGACACACAGAGATGTAGCTGTTGGTCTGCTCAGGGAACCACACAGATGTAGCTGTTGGTCTGCTGAGGGACACACAGAGTTGTAGCTGTTGGTCTGCTGAGGGACACACAGAGTTGTAGCTGTTGGTCTGCTCAGGGACACACAGATGTAGCTGTTGGTCTGCTGAGGGACACAGAGATGTAGCTGTTGGTTTGCTGAGGGACACACAAAGATGTAGCTGATGGTCTGCTGAGGGACACACAGAGATGTAGCTGTTGGTCTGCTGAGGGACACACAGAGATGTAGCTGTTGGTCTGCTGAGGGACATACAGACATGTAGCTGTTGGTCTGCTGAGGGACACACAGAGATGTAGCTGTTGGTCTGCTGAGGGACACACAGAGCTGTAGCTGTTGGTCTGTTCAGGGACACACAGATGTAGCTGTTGGTCTGCTGAGGGACACACAGAGATGTAGCTGTTGGTCTGGTCAGGAAAATACAGAGATGTAGCTGTCGGTCTGCTCAGGGACACACAGAGATGTAGTTGTTGGTCTGCTGATGGACACACATAGAGATGTAGCTGTTGGTCTGCTGAGGGATACACACAGATGTAGCTGATGGTCTGGTCAGGGATACACACAGATGTAGCTGATGGTCTGGTCAGGGACATACAGAGATGTAGCTGTTGGTCTGCTCAGGGACACACAGAGATGTAGCTGTTGGTCTGCTGAGGGACACACAGAGATGTAGCTGTTGGTCTGCTCAGGGACACACAGAGATTTAGCTGTTGGTCTGCTGATGGACACACAGAGATGTAGCTGTTGGTCTGCTGAGGGACACACAGAGTTGTAGCTGTTGGTCTGCTGAGGGACACACAGAGTTTTAGCTGATGGTCTGCTGAGGGACACACAGAGATGTAGCTGATGGTCTGCTGATGGACACAGACATGTAGCTGTTGGTCTGCTGAGGGACACACAGATGTAGCTGTTGGTCTGCTGAGGGACACACAGAGATGTAGCCGTTGGTCTGCTCAGGGACACACAGATGTAGCTGTTGGTCTGCTGAGGGACACACAGAGATGTAGCTGTTGGTCTGGTCAGGAAAATACAGAGATGTAGCTGTTGGTCTGCTCAGGGACACACAGAGATGTAGCTGTTGGTCTGCTGAGGGACACACAGATGTAGCTGTCGGTCTGCTCAGGGACACACACAGATGTAGCTGATGGTCTGGTCAGGGACATACAGAGATGTAGCTGTTGGTCTGCTCAGGGACACACAGATGTAGCTGTCGGTCTGCTCAGGGACACACACAGATGTAGCTGATGGTCTGGTCAGGGACATACAGAGATGTAGCTGTTGGTCTGCTCAGGGACACACAGAGATGTAGCTGTTGGTCTGCTGAGGGACACACAGAGTTGTAGCTGTTGGTCTGCTCAGGGACACACAGATGTAGCTGTTGGTCTGCTGAGGGACACAGAGATGTAGCTGTTGGTCTGCTGAGGGACACACAGAGATGTAGCTGATGGTCTGCTGAGGGACACACAGATATGTAGCTGTTGGTCTGCTCAGGGAACCACACAGATGTAGCTGTTGGTCTGCT
Organism: Lampris megalopsis; assembly: GCA_022114975.2. Classification (NCBI taxonomy): domain Eukaryota; kingdom Metazoa; phylum Chordata; class Actinopteri; order Lampriformes; family Lampridae; genus Lampris; species Lampris megalopsis. The sequence goes on along the minus strand of JAJHIY020001136.1, from coordinate 515,434 downwards.
GAGGGACACAGAGTTGTAGCTGTTGGTCTGCTGAGGGACACACAGAGATGTAGCTGATGGTCTGGTCAGGGACATACAGAGATGTAGCTGTTGGTCTGCTCAGGGACACACAGAGATGTAGCTGTTGGTCTGCTGATGGACACACATAGAGATGTAGCTGTTGGTCTGCTGAGGGATACACACAGATGTAGCTGATGGTCTGGTCAGGGACATACAGAGAGGTAGCTGTTGGTCTGCTCAGGGACACACAGAGATGTAGTTGTTGGTCTGCTGATGGACACACATAGAGATGTAGCTGTTGGTCTGCTGAGGGACACACAGAGATGTAGCTGTTGGTCTGCTGAGGGACACACAGAGTTGTAGCTGTTGGTCTGCTGAGGGACACAGAGATGTAGCTGTTGGTCTGCTGAGGGACACACAGAGATGTAGCTGTTGGTCTGCTGAGAGACACACAGAGATGTAGCTGTTGGTCTGCTGAGGGACACAGAGATGTAGCTGTTGGTCTGCTCAGGGACACACAGAGATGTAGCTGTTGGTCTGCTGATGGACACACAGAGATGTAACTGTTGGTCTGCTGAGGGACACAGAGATGTAGCTGTTGGTCTGCTGAGGGACACACAGAGATGTAGCTGTTGGTCTGCTGAGGGACACACAGAGATGTAGCTGTTGGTCTGCTCAGGGACACAGAGATGTAGCTGTTGGTCTGCTGAGGGACACACAGAGATGTAGCTGTTGGTCTGCTCAGGGACACAGAGATGTAGCTGTTGGTCTGCTGAGGGACACAGAGATTTAGCTGATGGTCTGCTGAGGGACACACAGAGATGTAGCTGTTGGTCTGCTGAGGGACACACAGAGATGTAGCTGTTGGTCTGCTCAGGGACACACAGAGATGTAGCTGATGGTCTGCTGATGGACACACAGACATGTAGCTGTTGGTCTGCTGAGGGACACACAGAGATGTAGCTGTTGGTCTGCTGAGGGACACACAGAGATGTAGCTGTTGGTCTGCTGAGGGACACACAGACATGTAGCTGTTGGTCTGCTGAGGGACACACAGATGTAGCTGTTGGTCTGCTGAGGGACACACAGAGATGTAGCTGTTGGTCTGCTCAGGGACACACAGATGTAGCTGTTGGTCTGCTGATGGACACACAGAGAAGTAGCTGTTGGTCTGGTCAGGAACATACAGAGATGTAGCTGTTGGTCTGCTCAGGGACACACACAGATGTAGCTGATGGTCTGGTCAGGGACATACAGAGATGTAGCTGTTGGTCTGCTCAGGGACACACAGAGATGTAGCTGTTGGTCTGCTCAGGGAACCACACAGATGTAGCTGTTGGTCTGCTGAGGGACACACAGAGTTGTAGCTGTTGGTCTGCTGAGGGACACACAGAGTTGTAGCTGTTGGTCTGCTCAGGGACACACAGATGTAGCTGTTGGTCTGCTGAGGGACACAGAGATGTAGCTGTTGGTCTGCTGAGGGACACACAGAGATGTAGCTGATGGTCTGCTGAGGGACACACAGAGATGTAGCTGTTGGTCTGCTCAGGGAACCACACAGATGTAGCTGTTGGTCTGCTGAGGGACACACAGAGTTGTAGCTGTTGGTCTGCTGAGGGACACACAGAGTTGTAGCTGTTGGTCTGCTCAGGGACACACAGATGTAGCTGTTGGTCTGCTGAGGGACACAGAGATGTAGCTGTTGGTCTGCTGAGGGACACACAGAGATGTAGCAGATGGTCTGCTGAGGGACACAGAGATGTAGCTGTTGGTCTGCTGAGGGACACACAGAGATGTAGCTGTTGGTCTGCTGAGAGACACACAGATATGTAGCTGTTGGTCTGCTGAGGGACACACAGATGTAGCTGTTGGTCTGCTGAGGGACACACAGAGATGTAGCTGTTGGTTTGCTAAGGGACACACAGATGTAGCTGTTGGTCTGCTGAGGGACACACAGAGATGTAGCTGTTGGTCTGGTCAGGAAAATACAGAGATGTAGCTGTCGGTCTGCTCAGGGACACACACAGATGTAGCTGATGGTCTGGTCAGGGACATACAGAGATGTAGCTGTTGGTCTGCTCAGGGACACACAGAGATGTAGCTGTTGGTCTGCTGAGGGACACACAGAGATGTAGCTGTTGGTCTGCTAAGGGACACACAGAGTTGTAGCTGTTGGTCAGCTGAGGGACACACAGAGTTGTAGCTGTTGGTCTGCTGATGGACACACAGAGATGTAGCTGATGGTCTGCTGAGGGACACACAGAGTTGTAGCTGTTGGTCTGCTGAGGGACACACAGAGATGTAGTTGTTGGTCTGTTGATGGACACACAGAGATGTAGTTGGTCTGCTGAGGGACACAGAGATGTAGCTGTTGGCCTGCTGAGGGACACACAGAAATGTAGCTGTTTGTCTGCTGAGGGACACACAGAGATGTATAGCTGATGGTCTGCTGATGGACACACAGACATGTAGCTGTTGGTCTGCTGAGGGACACACAGAGATGTAGCTGTTGGTCTGCTTAGGGACACGGAGATGTAGCTGATGGTCTGCTGAGGGATACACACAGATGTAGCTGATGGTCTGGTCAGGGATACACGCAGATGTAGCTGATTGTCTGGTCAGGGACATACAGAGATGTAGCTGTTGGTCTGCTCAGGGATACACACAGATGTAGCTGATGGTCTGGTCAGGGACATACAGAGATGTAGCTGTTGGTCTGCTCAGGGACACACAGAGATGTAGTTGTTGGTCTGCTGATGGACACACATAGAGATGTAGCTGTTGGTCTGCTGAGGGACACACAGAGATGTAGCTGATGGTCTGCTCAGGGAACCACACAGATGTAGCTGTTGGTCTGCTGAGGGACACACAGAGTTGTAGCTGTTGGTCTGCTGAGGGACACAGAGATGTAGCTGTTGGTCTGCTGAGGGACACACAGTGTTTTAGCTGATGGTCTGCTCAGGGAACCACACAGATGTAGCTGTTGGTCTGCTGAGGGACACACAGAGTTGTAGCTGTTGGTCTGCTGAGGGACACAGAGATGTAGCTGTTGGTCTGCTGAGGGACACACAGAGATGTAGCTGTTGGTCTGCTGAGAGACACGCAGAGATGTAGCTGTTGGTCTGCTGAGGGACACACAGAGTTGTAGCTGTTGGTCTGCTCAGGGACACACAGATGTAGCTGTTTGTCTGCTGAGGGACACAGAGATGTAGCTGTTGGTCTGCTGAGGGACACACAGAGATGTAGCTGATGGTCTGCTGAGGGACACACAGAGATGTAGCTGTTGGTCTGCTCAGGGAACCACACAGATGTAGCTGTTGGTCTGCTGAGGGACACACAGAGTTGTAGCTGTTGGTCTGCTGAGGGACACACAGAGATGTAGCTGATGGTCTGGTCAGGGACATACAGAGATGTAGCTGTTGGTCTGCTCAGGGACACACAGAGATGTAGCTGTTGGTCTGCTGATGGACACACATAGAGATGTAGCTGTTGGTCTGCTGAGGGATACACACAGATGTAGCTGATGGTCTGGTCAGGGATACACACAGATGTAGCTGATGGTCTGGTCAGGGACACACAGAGAGGTAGCTGTTGGTCTGCTCAGGGACACACAGAGATGTAGCTGTTGGTCTGCTGAGGGACACACAGAGTTGTAGCTGTTGGTCTGCTGAGGGACACAGAGATGTAGCTGTTGGTCTGCTGAGGGACACACAGAGATGTAGCTGTTGGTCTGCTGAGAGACACACAGAGATGTAGCTGTTGGTCTGCTGAGGGACACAGAGATGTAGCTGTTGGTCTGCTCAGGGACACACAGAGATGTAGCTGTTGGTCTGCTGATGGACACACAGAGATGTAACTGTTGGTCTGCTGAGGGACACAGAGATGTAGCTGTTGGTCTGCTGAGGGACACACAGAGATGTAGCTGTTGGTCCGCTGAGGGACACACAGAGATGTAGCTGTTGGTCTGCTCAGGGACACAGAGATGTAGCTGTTGGTCTGCTGAGGGACACAGAGATTTAGCTGATGGTCTGCTGAGGGACACACAGAGATGTAGCTGTTGGTCTGCTGAGGGACACACAGAGATGTAGCTGTTGGTCTGCTCAGGGACACACAGAGATGTAGCTGATGGTCTGCTGATGGACACACAGACATGTAGCTGTTGGTCTGCTGAGGGACACACAGAGATGTAGCTGTTGGTCTGCTGAGGGACACACAGAGATGTAGCTGTTGGTCTGCTGAGGGACACACAGACATGTAGCTGTTGGTCTGCTGAGGGACACACAGATGTAGCTGTTGGTCTGCTGAGGGACACACAGAGATGTAGCTGTTGGTCTGCTCAGGGACACACAGATGTAGCTGTTGGTCTGCTGATGGACACACAGAGATGTAGCTGTTGGTCTGGTCAGGAACATACAGAGATGTAGCTGTTGGTCTGCTCAGGGACACACACAGATGTAGCTGATGGTCTGGTCAGGGACATACAGAGATGTAGCTGTTGGTCTGCTCAGGGACACACAGAGATGTAGCTGTTGGTCTGCTCAGGGAACCACACAGATGTAGCTGTTGGTCTGCTGAGGGACACACAGAGTTGTAGCTGTTGGTCTGCTGAGGGACACACAGAGTTGTAGCTGTTGGTCTGCTCAGGGACACACAGATGTAGCTGTTGGTCTGCTGAGGGACACAGAGATGTAGCTGTTGGTCTGCTGAGGGACACACAGAGATGTAGCTGATGGTCTGCTGAGGGACACACAGAGATGTAGCTGTTGGTCTGCTCAGGGAACCACACAGATGTAGCTGTTGGTCTGCTGAGGGACACACAGAGTTGTAGCTGTTGGTCTGCTGAGGGACACACAGAGTTGTAGCTGTTGGTCTGCTCAGGGACACACAGATGTAGCTGTTGGTCTGCTGAGGGACACAGAGATGTAGCTGTTGGTTTGCTGAGGGACACACAAAGATGTAGCTGATGGTCTGCTGAGGGACACACAGAGATGTAGCTGTTGGTCTGCTGAGGGACACACAGAGATGTAGCTGTTGGTCTGCTGAGGGACACACAGACATGTAGCTGTTGGTCTGCTGAGGGACACACAGAGATGTAGCTGTTGGTCTGCTGAGGGACACACAGAGCTGTAGCTGTTGGTCTGTTCAGGGACACACAGATGTAGCTGTTGGTCTGCTGAGGGACACACAGAGATGTAGCTGTTGGTCTGGTCAGGAAAATACAGAGATGTAGCTGTCGGTCTGCTCAGGGACACACAGAGATGTAGTTGTTGGTCTGCTGATGGACACACATAGAGATGTAGCTGTTGGTCTGCTGAGGGATACACACAGATGTAGCTGATGGTCTGGTCAGGGATACACACAGATGTAGCTGATGGTCTGGTCAGGGACATACAGAGATGTAGCTGTTGGTCTGCTCAGGGACACACAGAGATGTAGCTGTTGGTCTGCTGAGGGACACACAGAGATGTAGCTGTTGGTCTGCTCAGGGACACACAGAGATTTAGCTGTTGGTCTGCTGATGGACACACAGAGATGTAGCTGTTGGTCTGCTGAGGGACACACAGAGTTGTAGCTGTTGGTCTGCTGAGGGACACACAGAGTTTTAGCTGATGGTCTGCTGAGGGACACACAGAGATGTAGCTGATGGTCTGCTGATGGACACAGACATGTAGCTGTTGGTCTGCTGAGGGACACACAGATGTAGCTGTTGGTCTGCTGAGGGACACACAGAGATGTAGCCGTTGGTCTGCTCAGGGACACACAGATGTAGCTGTTGGTCTGCTGAGGGACACACAGAGATGTAGCTGTTGGTCTGGTCAGGAAAATACAGAGATGTAGCTGTTGGTCTGCTCAGGGACACACAGAGATGTAGCTGTTGGTCTGCTGAGGGACACACAGATGTAGCTGTCGGTCTGCTCAGGGACACACACAGATGTAGCTGATGGTCTGGTCAGGGACATACAGAGATGTAGCTGTTGGTCTGCTCAGGGACACACAGATGTAGCTGTCGGTCTGCTCAGGGACACACACAGATGTAGCTGATGGTCTGGTCAGGGACATACAGAGATGTAGCTGTTGGTCTGCTCAGGGACACACAGAGATGTAGCTGTTGGTCTGCTGAGGGACACACAGAGTTGTAGCTGTTGGTCTGCTCAGGGACACACAGATGTAGCTGTTGGTCTGCTGAGGGACACAGAGATGTAGCTGTTGGTCTGCTGAGGGACACACAGAGATGTAGCTGATGGTCTGCTGAGGGACACACAGATATGTAGCTGTTGGTCTGCTCAGGGAACCACACAGATGTAGCTGTTGGTCTGCTGAGGGACACAGAGTTGTAGCTGTTGGTCTGCTGAGGGACACACAGAGATGTAGCTGATGGTCTGGTCAGGGACATACAGAGATGTAGCTGTTGGTCTGCTCAGGGACACACAGAGATGTAGCTGTTGGTCTGCTGATGGACACACATAGAGATGTAGCTGTTGGTCTGCTGAGGGATACACACAGATGTAGCTGATGGTCTGGTCAGGGACATACAGAGAGGTAGCTGTTGGTCTGCTCAGGGACACACAGAGATGTAGTTGTTGGTCTGCTGATGGACACACATAGAGATGTAGCTGTTGGTCTGCTGAGGGACACACAGAGATGTAGCTGTTGGTCTGCTGAGGGACACACAGAGTTGTAGCTGTTGGTCTGCTGAGGGACACAGAGATGTAGCTGTTGGTCTGCTGAGGGACACACAGAGATGTAGCTGTTGGTCTGCTGAGAGACACACAGAGATGTAGCTGTTGGTCTGCTGAGGGACACAGAGATGTAGCTGTTGGTCTGCTCAGGGACACACAGAGATGTAGCTGTTGGTCTGCTGATGGACACACAGAGATGTAACTGTTGGTCTGCTGAGGGACACAGAGATGTAGCTGTTGGTCTGCTGAGGGACACACAGAGATGTAGCTGTTGGTCTGCTGAGGGACACACAGAGATGTAGCTGTTGGTCTGCTCAGGGACACAGAGATGTAGCTGTTGGTCTGCTGAGGGACACACAGAGATGTAGCTGTTGGTCTGCTCAGGGACACAGAGATGTAGCTGTTGGTCTGCTGAGGGACACAGAGATTTAGCTGATGGTCTGCTGAGGGACACACAGAGATGTAGCTGTTGGTCTGCTCAGGGACACACAGAGATGTAGCTGTTGGTCTGCTCAGGGACACACAGAGATGTAGCTGATGGTCTGCTGATGGACACACAGACATGTAGCTGTTGGTCTGCTGAGGGACACACAGAGATGTAGCTGTTGGTCTGCTGAGGGACACACAGAGATGTAGCTGTTGGTCTGCTGAGGGACACACAGACATGTAGCTGTTGGTCTGCTGAGGGACACACAGATGTAGCTGTTGGTCTGCTGAGGGACACACAGAGATGTAGCTGTTGGTCTGCTCAGGGACACACAGATGTAGCTGTTGGTCTGCTGAGGGACACACAGAGTTTTAGCTGATGGTCTGCTGAGGGACACACAGAGATGTAGCTGATGGTCTGCTGATGGACACACAGACATGTAGCTGTTGGTCTGCTGAGGGACACACAGATGTAGCTGTTGGTCTGCTGAGGGACACACAGAGATGTAGCTGTTGGTCTGCTCAGGGACACACAGATGTAGCTGTTGGTCTGCTGAGGGACACACAGAGATGTAGCTGTTGGTCTGGTCAGGAAAATACAGAGATGTAGCTGTCGGTCTGCTCAGGGACACCCACAGATGTAGCTGATGGTCTGGTCAGGGACATACAGAGATGTAGCTGTTGGTCTGCTCAGGGACACACAGAGATGTAGCTGTTGGTCTGCTGAGGGACACACAGAGATGTAGCTGTTGGTCTGCTGATGGACACACAGAGATGTAGCTGTTGGTCTGCTGAGGGATACACACAGATGTAGCTGATGGTCTGGTCAGGGATACACACAGATGTAGCTGATGGTCTGGTCAGGGACATACAGAGATGTAGCTGTTGGTCTGCTCAGGGACACACAGAGATGTAGCTGTTGGTCTGCTGAGGGACACACAGAGATGTAGCTGTTGGTCTGCTCAGGGACACACAGAGATGTAGCTGTTGGTCTGCTGATGGACACACAGAGATGTAGCTGTTGGTCTGCTGAGGGACACACAGAGTTGTAGCTGTTGGTCTGCTGAGGGACACACAGAGTTTTAGCTGATGGTCTGCTGAGGGACACACAGAGATGTAGCTGATGGTCTGCTGATGGACACACAGACATGTAGCTGTTGGTCTGCTGAGGGACACACAGATGTAGCTGTTGGTCTGCTGAGGGACACACAGAGATGTAGCTGTTGGTCTGCTCAGGGACACACAGATGTAGCTGTTGGTCTGCTGAGGGACACACAGAGATGTAGCTGTTGGTCTGGTCAGGAAAATACAGAGATGTAGCTGTTGGTCTGCTGAGGGACACGGAGATGTAGCTGATGGTCTGCTGAGGGACACACAGAGATGTAGCTGTTGGTCTGCTCAGGGACACACACAGATGTAGCTGATGGTCTGGTCAGGGACATACAGAGATGTAGCTGTTGGTCTGCTCAGGGACACACAGAGATGTAGCTGTTGGTCTGCTCAGGGACACACACAGATGTAGCTGATGGTCTGGTCAGGGACATACAGAGATGTAGCTGTTGGTCTGCTCAGGGACACACACAGATGTAGCTGTTGGTCTGCTGAGGGACACACAGAGTTGTAGCTGTTGGTCTGCTCAGGGACACACAGATGTAGCTGTTGGTCTGCTGAGGGACACAGAGATGTAGCTGTTGGTCTGCTGAGGGACACACAGAGATGTAGCTGATGGTCTGCTGAGGGACACACAGAGATGTAGCTGTTGGTCTGCTCAGGGACACACAGATGTAGCTGTTGGTCTGCTGAGGGACACACAGAGTTGTAGCTGTTGGTCTGCTGAGGGACACACAGAGATGTAGCTGATGGTCTGGTCAGGGACATACAGAGATGTAGCTGTTGGTCTGCTCAGGGACACACAGAGATGTAGTTGTTGGTCTGCTGATGGACACACATAGAGATGTAGCTGTCGGTCTGCTCAGGGACACACACAGATGTAGCTGATGGTCTGGTCAGGGACATACAGAGATGTAGCTGTTGGTCTGCTCAGGGACACACAGAGATGTAGCTGTTGGTCTGCTGATGGACACACATAGAGATTTAGCTGTTGGTCTGCTGAGGGACACACAGAGATGTAGCTGTTGGTCTGCTGAGGGACACACAGAGATGTAGCTGTTGGTCTGCTGAGGGACACGGAGATGTAGCTGTTGGTCTGCTGAGGGACACACAGAGATGTAGCTGTTGGTCTGCTGAGAGACACACAGAGATGTAGCTGTTGGTCTGCTGAGGGACACAGAGATGTAGCTGTTGGTCTGCTCAGGGACACACAGAGATGTAGCTGTTGGTCTGCTGATGGACACACAGAGATGTAACTGTTGGTCTGCTGAGGGACACAGAGATGTAGCTGTTGGTCTGCTGAGGGACACACAGAGATGTAGCTGTTGGTCTGCTGAGGGACACACAGAGATGTAGCTGTTGGTCTGCTCAGGGACACAGAGATGTAGCTGTTGGTCTGCTGAGGGACACACAGAGATGTAGCTGTTGGTCTGCTCAGGGACACAGAGATGTAGCTGTTGGTCTGCTGAGGGACACGGAGATGTAGCTGTTGGTCTGCTGAGGGACACACAGAGATGTAGCTGTTGGTCTGCTCAGGGACACACAGAGATGTAGCTGTTGGTCTGCTGAGGGACACACAGAGATGTAGCTGATGGTCTGCTGATGGACACACAGACATGTAGCTGTTGGTCTGCTGAGGGACACACAGAGATGTAGCTGTTGGTCTGCTGAGGGACACACAGAGATGTAGCTGTTGGTCTGCTGAGGGACACACAGACATGTAGCTGTTGGTCTGCTGAGGGACACACAGATGTAGCTGTTGGTCTGCTGAGGGACACACAGAGATGTAGCTGTTGGTCTGCTCAGGGACACACAGATGTAGCTGTTGGTCTGCTGAGGGACACACAGAGATGTAGCTGTTGGTCTGGTCAGGAACATACAGAGATGTAGCTGTTGGTCTGCTCAGGGACACACACAGATGTAGCTGATGGTCTGGTCAGGGACATACAGAGATGTAGCTGTTGGTCTGCTCAGGGACACACACAGATGTAGCTGTTGGTCTGCTCAGGGACACACAGATGTAGCTGTTGGTCTGCTCAGGGACACACAGAGATGTAGCTGTTGGTCTGCTGAGGGACACACAGAGATGTAGCTGTTGGTCTGCTCAGGGACACACAGATGTAGCTGTTGGTCTGCTGAGGGACACAGAGATGTAGCTGTTGGTCTGCTGAGGGACACACAGAGATGTAGCTGATGGTCTGCTGAGGGACACACAGAGATGTAGCTGTTGGTCTGCTCAGGGACACACAGAGATGTAGCTGTTGGTCTGCTGAGGGACACACAGAGTTGTAGCTGTTGGTCTGCTGAGGGACACACAGAGTTGTAGCTGTTGGTCTGCTCAGGGACACACAGATGTAGCTGTTGGTCTGCTGAGGGACACACAGAGATGTAGCTGATGGTCTGCTGAGGGACACACAGAGATGTAGCTGATGGTCTGCTGAGGGACACAGAGATGTAGCTGTTGGTCTGCTGAGGGACACACAGAGATGTAGCTGTTGGTCTGCTGAGGGACACACAGATATGTAGCTGTTGGTCTGCTGAGGGACACACAGATGTAGCTGTTGGTCTGCTGAGGGACACACAGAGATGTAGCTGTTGGTCTGCTGATGGACACACAGATGTAGCTGTTGGTCTGCTGAGGGACACACAGAGATGTAGCTGATGGTCTGGTCAGGAAAATACAGAGATGTAGCTGTCGGTCTGCTCAGGGACACACACAGATGTAGCTGATGGTCTGGTCAGGGACATACAGAGATGTAGCTGTTGGTCTGCTCAGGGACACACAGAGATGTAGCTGTTGGTCTGCTGAGGGACACACAGAGATGTAGCTGTTGGTCTGCTGATGGACACACAGAGATGTAGCTGTTGGTCTGCTGAGGGACACACAGAGTTGTAGCTGTTGGTCAGCTGAGGGACACACAGAGTTGTAGCTGTTGGTCTGCTGATGGACACACAGAGATGTAGCTGATGGTCTGCTGAGGGACACACAGAGTTGTAGCTGTTGGTCTGCTGAGGGACACACAGAGATGTAGTTGTTGGTCTGCTGATGGACACACAGAGATGTAGTTGTTGGTCTGCTGAGGGACACACAGAGATGTAGCTGTTGGTCTGCTGAGGGACACACAGAGATGTAGCTGTTGGTCTGCTGAGGGACACACAGAGATGTAGCTGATGGTCTGCTGATGGACACACAGACATGTAGCTGTTGGTCTGCTGAGGGACACACAGAGATGTAGCTGTTGGTCTGCTGAGGGACACGGAGATGTAGCTGATGGTCTGCTGAGGGATACACACAGATGTAGCTGATGGTCTGGTCAGGGATACACGCAGATGTAGCTGATTGTCTGGTCAGGGACATACAGAGATGTAGCTGTTGGTCTGCTCAGGGATACACACAGATGTAGCTGATGGTCTGGTCAGGGACATACAGAGATGTAGCTGTTGGTCTGCTCAGGGACACACAGAGATGTAGTTGTTGGTCTGCTGATGGACACACATAGAGATGTAGCTGTTGGTCTGCTGAGGGACACACAGAGATGTAGCTGTTGGTCTGCTGAGGGACACACAGATGTAGCTGTTGGTCTGCTGAGGGACACACAGAGTTGTAGCTGTTGGTCTGCTGAGGGACACACAGAGATGTAGCTGTTGGTCTGCTGAGGGACACACAGAGATGTAGCTGTTGGTCTGCTCAGGGACACACAGAGATGTAGCTGTTGGTCTGCTGAGGGACACACAGAGATGTAGCTGTTGGTCTGCTGAGGGACACACAGAGATGTAGCTGTTGGTCTGCTGAGGGACACACAGAGATGTAGCTGTTGGTCTGCTGAGGGACACACAGTGATGTAGCTGTTGGTCTGCTGAGGGACACACAGAGATGTAGCTGTTGGTCTGCTGAGGGACACACAGAGATGTAGCTGTTGGTCTGCTCAGGGACACAGAGATGTAGCTGTTGGTCTGCTGAGGGACACAGAGATTTAGCTGATGGTCTGCTGAGGGACACACAGAGATGTAGCTGATGGTCTGCTGAGGGACACACAGAGATGTAGCTGTTGGTCTGCTGAGGGACACACAGAGATGTAGCTGTTGGTCTGCTGAGGGACACACAGAGATGTAGCTGTTGGTCTGCTGAGGGACACACAGAGATGTAGCTGTTGGTCTGCTGAGGGACACGGAGATGTAGCTGATGGTCTGCTGAGGGATACACACAGATGTAGCTGATGGTCTGGTCAGGGACATACAGAGATGTAGCTGTTGGTCTGCTCAGGGATACACACAGATGTAGCTGATGGTCTGGTCAGGGACATACAGAGATGTAGCTGTTGGTCTGCTCAGGGACACACAGAGATGTAGTTGTTGGTCTGCTGATGGACACACATAGAGATGCAGCTGTTGGTCTGCTGAGGGACACACAGAGATGTAGCTGTTGGTCTGCTCAGGGAACCACACAGATGTAGCTGTTGGTCTGCTGAGGGACACACAGAGTTGTAGCTGTTGGTCTGCTGAGGGACACACAGAGATGTAGCTGTTGGTCTGCTGAGGGACACACAGAGATGTAGCTGTTGGTCTGCTGAGGGACACACAGAGATGTAGCTGTTGGTCTGCTGAGGGACACACAGAGATGTAGCTGTTGGTCTGCTCAGGGACACACAGAGATGTAGCTGTTGGTCTGCTGATGGACACACAGAGATGTAACTGTTGGTCTGCTGAGGGACACAGAGATGTAGCTGTTGGTCTGCTGAGGGACACACAGAGATGTAGCTGTTGGTCTGCTGAGGGACACACAGAGATGTAGCTGTTGGTCTGCTGAGGGACACACAGAGTTGTAGCTGTTGGTCTGCTCAGGGACACACAGATGTAGCTGTTGGTCTGCTGAGGGACACACAGAGATGTAGCTGTTGGTCTGCTGAGGGACACACAGAGATGTAGCTGTTGGTCTGCTGAGGGACACACAGAGATGTAGCTGTTGGTCTGCTGAGGGACACACAGAGATGTAGCTGTTGGTCTGCTGAGGGACACACAGACATGTAGCTGTTGGTCTGCTGAGGGACACACAGAGCTGTAGCTGTTGGTCTGCTCAGGGACACACAGATGTAGCTGTTGGTCTGCTGAGGGACACACAGAGATGTAGCTGATGGTCTGCTGAGGGACACACAGAGATGTAGCTGTCGGTCTGCTCAGGGACACACAGAGATGTAGCTGATGGTCTGGTCAGGGACATACAGAGATGTAGCTGTTGGTCTGCTCAGGGACACACAGAGATGTAGCTGTTGGTCTGCTGAGGGACACACAGAGATGTAGCTGTTGGTCTGCTCAGGGACACACAGAGATTTAGCTGATGGTCTGCTGATGGACACACAGAGATGTAGCTGTTGGTCTGCTGATGGACACACAGAGATGTAGCTGTTGGTCTGCTGAGGGACACACAGAGTTGTAGCTGTTGGTCTGCTGAGGGACACACAGAGTTTTAGCTGATGGTCTGCTGAGGGACACACAGAGATGTAGCTGATGGTCTGCTGATGGACACACAGACATGTAGCTGTTGGTCTGCTGAGGGACACACAGATGTAGCTGTTGGTCTGCTGAGGGACACACAGAGATGTAGCTGTTGGTCTGCTCAGGGACACACAGATGTAGCTGTTGGTCTGCTGAGGGACACACAGAGATGTAGCTGTTGGTCTGGTCAGGAAAATACAGAGATGTAGCTGTCGGTCTGCTCAGGGACACCCACAGATGTAGCTGATGGTCTGGTCAGGGACATACAGAGATGTAGCTGTTGGTCTGCTCAGGGACACACAGAGATGTAGCTGTTGGTCTGCTGAGGGACATACAGAGATGTAGCTGTTGGTCTGCTGATGGACACACAGAGATGTAGCTGTTGGTCTGCTGAGGGACACACAGAGTTGTAGCTGTTGGTCAGCTGAGGGACACAGAGTTGTAGCTGTTGGTCTGCTGATGGACACACAGAGATGTAGCTGATGGTCTGCTGAGGGACACACAGAGTTGTAGCTGTTGGTCTGCTGAGGGACACACAGAGATGTAGTTGTTGGTCTGCTGATGGACACACAGAGATGTAGTTGTTGGTCTGCTGAGGGACACACAGAGATGTAGCTGTTGGTCTACTGAGGGACACACAGAGTTGTAGCTGTTGGTCTGCTGAGGGACACACAGAGATGTAGCTGCTGGTCTGCTGAGGGACACGGAGATGTAGCTGTTGGTCTGCTGAGGGACACACAGAGTTGTAGCTGTTGGTCTGCTGAAGGACACACAGAGATGTAGCTGTTGGTCTGCTGAGGGACACAGAGTTGTACCTGTTGGTCTGCTGAGGGACACACAGAGATGTAGCTGTTGGTCTGCTGAGGGACACGGAGATGTAGCTGATGGTCTGCTGAGGAACACACAGAGATGTAGCTGATGGTCTGGTCAGGGACACACAGAGATGTAGCTGTTGGTCTGCTCAGGGACACACAGAGATGTAGCTGTTGGTCTGCTGAGGGACACACAGAGATGTAGCTGATGGTCTGCTGATGGACACACAGACATGTAGCTGTTGGTCTGCTGATGGACACACATAGAGATGTAGCTGTTGGTCTGCTGAGGGACACACAGAGATGTAGCTGTTGGTCTGCTCAGGGACACACAGATGTAGCTGTTGGTCTGCTGAGGGACACACAGAGATGTAGCTGTTGGTCTGCTGAGGGACACACAGAGATGTAGCTGATGGTCTGCTGAGGGACACACAGAGATGTAGCTGTTGGTCTGCTGAGGGACACACAGAGTTGTAGCTGTTGGTCTGCTCGGGGACACACAGATGTAGCTGTTGGTCTGCTGAGGCACACAGAGATGTAGCTGTTGGTCTGCTGAGGGACACACAGAGATGTAGCCGATGGTCTGCTGAGGGACACACAGAGATGTAGCTGTTGGTCTGCTGAGGGACACACAGATATGTAGCTGTTGGTCTGCTCAGGGACACACAGATGTAGCTGTTGGTCTGCTGAGGGACACAGAGAGTTGTAGCTGTTGGTCTGCTGAGGGACACACAGAGATGTAGCTGATGGTCTGCTGAGGGACACACAGAGATGTAGCTGATGGTCTGCTGAGGGACACAGAGATGTAGCTGTTGGTCTGCTGAGGGACACACAGAGTTGTAGCTGTTGGTCTGCTGAGGGACACACAGAGATGTAGCTGTTGGTCTGCTGAGGGACACGGAGATGTAGCTGATGGTCTGCTGAGGGACACACAGAGATATAGCTGATGGTCTGGTCAGGAAAATACAGAGATGTAGCTGTCGGTCTGCTCAGGGACACACACAGATGTAGCTGATGGTCTGGTCAGGGACATACAGAGATGTAGCTGTTGGTCTGCTCAGGGACACACAGAGATGTAGCTGTTTGTCTGCTGAGGGACACACAGAGATGTAGCTGTTGGTCTGCTGATGGACACACAGAGATGTAGCTGTTGGTCTGCTGAGGGACACACAGAGTTGTAGCTGTTGGTCAGCTGAGGGACACACAGAGTTGTAGCTGTTGGTCTGCTGATGGACACACAGAGATGTAGCTGATGGTCTGCTGATGGACACACAGAGATGTAGTTGTTGGTCTGCTGAGGGACACACAGAGATGTAGCTGTTGGTCTGCTGAGGGACACACAGAGATGTACCTGTTGGTCTGCTGAGGGACACAGAGAGTTGTAGCTGTTGGTCTGCTGAGGGACACACAGAGATGTAGCTGATGGTCTGCTGAGGGACACGGAGATGTAGCTGATGGTCTGGTCAGGGACATACAGAGATGTAGCTGTTGGTCTGCTGAGGGACACACAGATGTAGCTGATGGTCTGGTCAGGGACATACAGAGATGTAGCTGTTGGTCTGCTCAGGGACACACAGAGATGTAGCTGTTGGTCTGCTGAGGGACATACAGAGATGTAGCTGTTGGTCTGCTGAGGGACACACAGAGATGTAGCTGTTGGTCTGCTGAGGGACACACAGAGTTGTAGCTGTTGGTCTGCTGAGGGACACACAGAGATGTAGCTGTTGGTCTGCTGAGGGACACACAGAGATGTAGCTGTTGGTCTGCTGAGGGACACACAGAGATGTAGCTGTTGGTCTGCTGAGGGACACACAGAGATGTAGCTGTTGGTCTGCTGAGGGACACACAGAGATGTAGCTGTTGGTCTGCTGAGGGACACACAGAGATGTAGCTGTTGGTCTGCTGAGGGACACAGAGATGTAGCTGTTGGTCTGCTGAGGGACACACAGAGATGTAGCTGTTGGTCTGCTGAGGGACACACAGAGATGTAGCTGTTGGTCTGCTCAGGGACACAGAGATGTAGCTGTTGGTCTGCTGAGGGACACACAGAGATGTAGCTGATGGTCTGCTGATGGACACACAGAGATGTAGCTGTTGGTCTGCTGAGGGACACACAGAGATGTAGCTGTTGGTCTGCTCAGGGACACACAGAGATTTAGCTGATGGTCTCCTGATGGACACACAGAGATGTAGCTGTTGGTCTGCTGAGGGACACACAGAGATGTAGCTGTTGGTCTGCTGAGGGACACACAGAGATGTAGCTGTTGGTCTGCTGAGGGACACACAGACATGTAGCTGTTGGTCTGCTCAGGGACACACAGATGTAGCTGTTGGTCTGCTGAGGGACACACAGAGATGTAGCTGTTGGTCTGCTCAGGGACACACAGATGTAGCTGTTGGTCTGCTGAGGGACACACAGAGATGTAGCTGTTGGTCTGGTCAGGAACATACAGAGATGTAGCTGTTGGTCTGCTCAGGGACACACACAGATGTAGCTGATGGTCTGGTCAGGGACATACAGAGATGTAGCTGTTGGTCTGCTCAGGGACACACAGATGTAGCTGTTGGTCTGCTGAGGGACACACAGAGATGTAGCTGATGGTCTGCTGAGGGACACACAGATGTAGCTGTCGGTCTGCTCAGGGACACACAGAGATGTAGCTGATGGTCTGGTCAGGGACATACAGAGATGTAGCTGTTGGTCTGCTGAGGGACACACAGAGATGTAGCTGTTGGTCTGCTGAGGGACACACAGAGATGTAGCTGTTGGTCTGCTCAGGGACACACAGAGATTTAGCTGATGGTCTGCTGATGGACACACAGAGATGTAGCTGTTGGTCTGCTGATGGACACACAGAGATGTAGCTGTTGGTCTGCTGAGGGACACACAGAGTTGTAGCTGTTGGTCTGCTGAGGGACACACAGAGTTTTAGCTGATGGTCTGCTGAGGGACACACAGAGATGTAGCTGATGGTCTGCTGATGGACACACAGACATGTAGCTGTTGGTCTGCTGAGGGACACACAGATGTAGCTGTTGGTCTGCTGAGGGACACACAGAGATGTAGCTGTTGGTCTGCTCAGGGACACACAGATGTAGCTGTTGGTCTGCTGAGGGACACACAGAGATGTAGCTGTTGGTCTGGTCAGGAACATACAGAGATGTAGCTGTTGGTCTGCTCAGGGACACACACAGATGTAGCTGATGGTCTGGTCAGGGACATACAGAGATGTAGCTGTTGGTCTGCTCAGGGACACACAGAGATGTAGCTGTTGGTCTGCTCAGGGAACCACACAGATGTAGCTGTTGGTCTGCTGAGGGACACACAGAGTTGTAGCTGTTGGTCTGCTGAGGGACACACAGAGTTGTAGCTGTTGGTCTGCTCAGGGACACACAGATGTAGCTGTTGGTCTGCTCAGGGACACACAGAGATGTAGCTGTTGGTCTGCTGAGGGACACACAGAGATGTAGCTGTTGGTCTGCTCAGGGACACACAGAGATTTAGCTGTTGGTCTGCTGAGGGACACACAGAGATGTAGCTGTTGGTCTGCTGAGGGACACACAGACATGTAGCTGTTGGTCTGCTGAGGGACACACAGAGCTGTAGCTGTTGGTCTGCTCAGGGACACACAGATGTAGCTGTTGGTCTGCTGAGGGACACACAGAGATGTAGCTGATGGTCTGCTGAGGGACACACAGAGATGTAGCTGTTGGTCTGCTGAGGGACACACAGAGATGTAGCTGTTGGTCTGCTGAGGGACACACAGAGATGTAGCTGTTGGTCTGCTGAGGGACACACAGAGATGTAGCTGTTGGTCTGCTCAGGGACACACAGAGATTTAGCTGATGGTCTGCTGATGGACACACAGAGATGTAGCTGTTGGTCTGCTGATGGACACACAGAGATGTAGCTGTTGGTCTGCTCGGGGACACACAGATGTAGCTGTTGGTCTGCTGAGGGACACAGAGATGTAGCTGTTGGTCTGCTGAGGGACACACAGAGATGTAGCTGATGGTCTGCTGATGGACACACAGAGATGTAGCTGTTGGTCTGCTCAGGGACACACAGATGTAGCTGTTGGTCTGCTGAGGGACACACAGAGATGTAGCTGTTGGTCTGGTCAGGAAAATACAGAGATGTAGCTGTCGGTCTGCTCAGGGACACCCACAGATGTAGCTGATGGTCTGGTCAGGGACATACAGAGATGTAGCTGTTGGTCTGCTCAGGGACACACAGAGATGTAGCTGTTGGTCTGCTGATGGAAACACAGAGATGTAGTTGTTGGTCTGCTGAGGGACACACAGAGATGTAGCTGTTGGTCTACTGAGGGACACACAGAGATGTAGCTGTTGGTCTGCTGAGGGACACACAGAGATGTAGCTGTTGGTCTACTGAGGGACACACAGAGTTGTAGCTGTTGGTCTGCTGAGGGACACACAGAGATGTAGCTGCTGGTCTGCTGAGGGACACGGAGATGTAGCTGATGGTCTGCTGATGGACACACAGACATGTAGCTGTTGGTCTGCTGAGGGACACACAGATGTAGCTGTTGGTCTGCTGAGGGACACACAGAGATGTAGCTGTTGGTCTGCTGAGGGACACACAGAGTTGTAGCTGTTGGTCTGCTGAAGGACACACAGAGATGTAGCTGTTGGTCTGCTGAGGGACACACAGAGATGTAGCTGATGGTCTGCTGAGGGACACACAGAGATGTAGCTGTTGGTCTGCTGAGGGACACACAGATGTAGCTGTTGGTCTGCTGAGGGACACACAGAGATGTAGCTGTTGGTCTGCTCAGGGACACACAGATGTAGCTGTTGGTCTGCTGAGGGACACACAGAGATGTAGCTGTTGGTCTGCTGAGGGACACACAGAGATGTAGCTGATGGTCTGCTGAGGGACACACAGAGATGTAGCTGTTGGTCTGCTGAGGGACACACAGAGTTGTAGCTGTTGGTCTGCTCGGGGACACACAGATGTAGCTGTTGGTCTGCTGAGGCACACAGAGATGTAGCTGTTGGTCTGCTGAGGGACACACAGAGATGTAGCTGATGGTCTGCTGAGGGACACACAGAGATGTAGCTGTTGGTCTGCTGAGGGACACACAGAGATGTAGCTGTTGGTCTGCTCAGGGACACACAGATGTAGCTGTTGGTCTGCTGAGGGACACAGAGAGTTGTAGCTGTTGGTCTGCTGAGGGACACACAGAGATGTAGCTGATGGTCTGCTGAGGGACACACAGAGATGTAGCTGATGGTCTGCTGAGGGACACAGAGATGTAGCTGTTGGTCTGCTGAGGGACACACAGAGTTGTAGCTGTTGGTCTGCTGAGGGACACACAGAGATGTAGCTGTTGGTCTGCTGAGGGACACGGAGATGTAGCTGATGGTCTGCTGAGGGACACACAGAGATATAGCTGATGGTCTGGTCAGGAAAATACAGAGATGTAGCTGTCGGTCTGCTCAGGGACACACACAGATGTAGCTGATGGTCTGGTCAGGGACATACAGAGATGTAGCTGTTGGTCTGCTCAGGGACACACAGAGATGTAGCTGTTGGTCTGCTGAGGGACACACAGAGATGTAGCTGTTGGTCTGCTGATGGACACACAGAGATGTAGCTGTTGGTCTGCTGAGGGACACACAGAGTTGTAGCTGTTGGTCAGCTGAGGGACACACAGAGTTGTAGCTGTTGGTCTGCTGATGGACACACAGAGATGTAGCTGATGGTCTGCTGAGGGACACACAGAGTTGTAGCTGTTGGTCTGCTGAGGGACACACAGAGATGTAGTTGTTGGTCTGCTGATGGACACACAGAGATGTAGTTGTTGGTCTGCTGAGGGACACACAGAGATGTAGCTGTTGGTCTGCTGAGGGACACACAGAGATGTAGCTGTTGGTCTGCTGAGGGACACACAGAGTTGTAGCTGTTGGTCTGCTGAGGGACACACAGAGATGTAGCTGTTGGTCTGCTGAGGGACACGGAGATGTAGCTGATGGTCTGCTGAGGGATACACACAGATGTAGCTGATGGTCTGGTCAGGGACATACAGAGATGTAGCTGTTGGTCTGCTCAGGGATACACACAGATGTAGCTGATGGTCTGGTCAGGGACATACAGAGATGGAGCTGTTGGTCTGCTCAGGGACACACAGAGATGTAGTTGTTGGTCTGCTGATGGACACACAGAGATGTAGCTGTTGGTCTGCTGAGGGACACACAGAGATGTAGCTGTTGGTCTGCTGAGGGACACACAGAGTTGTAGCTGTTGGTCTGCTGAGGGACACACAGAGATGTAGCTGTTGGTCTGCTGAGGGACACACAGAGATGTAGCTGTTGGTCTGGTGAGAGACACACAGAGATGTAGCTGTTGGTCTGCTGAGGGACACACAGAGATGTAGCTGTTGGTCTGCTGAGGGACACACAGAGATGTAGCTGTTGGTCTGCTGATGGACACACAGAGATGTAACTGTTGGTCTGCTGAGGGACACACAGAGATGTAGCTGTTGGTCTGCTGAGGGACACACAGAGATGTAGCTGTTGGTCTGCTGAGGGACACACAGAGATGTAGCTGTTGGTCTGCTCAGGGACACACAGAGATGTAGCTGTTGGTCTGCTGAGGGACACACAGAGATGTAGCTGTTGGTCTGCTGAGGGACACACAGAGATGTAGCTGTTGGTCTGCTGAGGGACACACAGAGATGTAGCTGTTGGTCTGCTCAGGGACACACAGAGATGTAGCTGTTGGTCTGCTGAGGGACACACAGAGATGTAGCTGTTGGTCTGCTGAGGGACACACAGAGATGTAGCTGTTGGTCTGCTGAGGGACACACAGAGATGTAGCTGTTGGTCTGCTGAGGGACACACAGACATGTAGCTGTTGGTCTGCTGAGGGACACACAGATGTAGCTGTTGGTCTGCTGAGGGACACACAGAGATGTAGCTGTTGGTCTGCTCAGGGACACACAGATGTAGCTGTTGGTCTGCTGAGGGACACACAGAGATGTAGCTGTTGGTCTGGTCAGGGACACACAGAGATGTAGCTGTTGGTCTGCTCAGGGACACACACAGATGTAGCTGATGGTCTGGTCAGGGACATACAGAGATGTAGCTGTTGGTCTGCTGAAGGACACGGAGATGTAGCTGATGGTCTGCTGAGGGACACACAGAGATGTAGCTGTTGGTCTGGTCAGGAACACACAGAGTTGTAGCTGTTGGTCTGCTGAGGGACACACAGAGTTGTAGCTGTTGGTCTGCTCAGGGACACACAGATGTAGCTGTTGGTCTGCTGAGGGACACACAGAGATGTAGCTGTTGGTCTGCTGAGGGACACACAGAGATGTACCTGTTGGTCTGCTGAGGGACACAGAGAGTTGTAGCTGTTGGTCTGCTGAGGGACACACAGAGATGTAGCTGATGGTCTGCTGAGGGACACACAGAGATGTAGCTGATGGTCTGCTGAGGGACACAGAGATGTAGCTGTTGGTCTGCTGAGGGACACACAGAGTTGTAGCTGTTGGTCTGCTGAGGGACACACAGAGATGTAGCTGTTGGTCTGCTGAGGGACACGGAGATGTAGCTGATGGTCTGCTGAGGGACACACAGAGATGTAGCTGTTGGTCTGGTCAGGAAAATACAGAGATGTAGCTGTTGGTCTGCTCAGGGACACACACAGATGTAGCTGATGGTCTGGTCAGGGACATACAGAGATGTAGCTGTTGGTCTGCTCAGGGACACACAGAGATGTAGCTGTTGGTCTGCTGAGGGACACACAGAGATGTAGCTGTTGGTCTGCTGAGGGACACACAGAGATGTAGCTGTTGGTCTGCTGAGGGACACACAGAGTTGTAGCTGTTGGTCTGCTGAAGGACACACAGAGATGTAGCTGTTGGTCTGCTGAGGGACACACAGAGATGTAGCTGATGGTCTGCTGAGGGACACACAGAGATGTAGCTGTTGGTCTGCTGAGGGACACACAGAGTTGTAGCTGTTGGTCTGCTCGGGGACACACAGATGTAGCTGTTGGTCTGCTGAGGGACACAGAGATGTAGCTGTTGGTCTGCTGAGGGACACACAGAGATGTAGCTGATGGTCTGCTGAGGGACACACAGAGATGTAGCTGTTGGTCTGCTGAGGGACACACAGAGATGTAGCTGTTGGTCTGCTCAGGGACACACAGATGTAGCTGTTGGTCTGCTGAGGGACACAGAGAGTTGTAGCTGTTGGTCTGCTGAGGGACACACAGAGATGTAGCTGATGGTCTGCTGAGGGACACACAGAGATGTAGCTGATGGTCTGCTGAGGGACACAGAGATGTAGCTGTTGGTCTGCTGAGGGACACACAGAGTTGTAGCTGTTGGTCTGCTGAGGGACACACAGAGATGTAGCTGTTGGTCTGCTGAGGGACACGGAGATGTAGCTGATGGTCTGCTGAGGGACACACAGAGATATAGCTGATGGTCTGGTCAGGAAAATACAGAGATGTAGCTGTCGGTCTGCTCAGGGACACACACAGATGTAGCTGATGGTCTGGTCAGGGACATACAGAGATGTAGCTGTTGGTCTGCTCAGGGACACACAGAGATGTAGCTGTTGGTCTGCTGAGGGACACACAGAGATGTAGCTGTTGGTCTGCTGATGGACACACAGAGATGTAGCTGTTGGTCTGCTGAGGGACACACAGAGTTGTAGCTGTTGGTCTGCTGAGGGACACACAGAGTTGTAGCTGTTGGTCTGCTGATGGACACACAGAGATGTAGCTGATGGTCTGCTGAGGGACACACAGAGTTGTAGCTGTTGGTCTGCTGAGGGACACACAGAGATGTAGTTGTTGGTCTGCTGATGGACACACAGAGATGTAGCTGTTGGTCTGCTGAGGGACACACAGAGATGTAGCTGTTGGTCTGCTGAGGGACACACAGAGATGTAGCTGTTGGTCTGCTGAGGGACACACAGAGTTGTAGCTGTTGGTCTGCTGAGGGACACACAGAGATGTAGCTGTTGGTCTGCTGAGGGACACGGAGATGTAGCTGATGGTCTGCTGAGGGATACACACAGATGTAGCTGATGGTTTGGTCAGGGACATACAGAGATGTAGCTGTTGGTCTGCTCAGGGATACACACAGATGTAGCTGATGGTCTGGTCAGGGACATACAGAGATGGAGCTGTTGGTCTGCTCAGGGACACACAGAGATGTAGTTGTTGGTCTGCTGATGGACACACAGATGTAGCTGTTGGTCTGCTCAGGGAACCACAAAGATGTAGCTGTTGGTCTGCTGAGGGACACACAGAGTTGTAGCTGTTGGTCTGCTGAGGGACACAGAGATGTAGCTGTTGGTCTGCTGAGGGACACACAGAGATGTAGCTGTTGGTCTGGTGAGAGACACACAGAGATGTAGCTGTTGGTCTGCTGAGGGACACACAGAGATGTAGCTGTTGGTCTGCTGAGGGACACACAGAGATGTAGCTGTTGGTCTGCTGAGGGACACACAGAGATGTAGCTGTTGGTCTGCTGAGGGACACAGAGATGTAGCTGTTGGTCTGCTGAGGGACACACAGAGATGTAGCTGTTGGTCTGCTGAGGGACACACAGAGATGTAGCTGTTGGTCTGCTCAGGGACACAGAGATGTAGCTGTTGGTCTGCTGAGGGACACAGAGATTTAGCTGATGGTCTGCTGAGGGACACACAGAGATGTAGCTGTTGGTCTGCTGAGGGACACACAGAGATGTAGCTGTTGGTCTGCTCAGGGACACACAGAGATGTAGCTGATGGTCTGCTGATGGACACACAGACATGTAGCTGTTGGTCTGCTGAGGGACACACAGAGATGTAGCTGTTGGTCTGCTGAGGGACACACAGAGATGTAGCTGTTGGTCTGCTGAGGGACACACAGACATGTAGCTGTTGGTCTGCTGAGGGACACACAGATGTAGCTGTTGGTCTGCTGAGGGACACACAGAGATGTAGCTGTTGGTCTGCTCAGGGACACACAGATGTAGCTGTTGGTCTGCTGAGGGACACACAGAGATGTAGCTGTTGGTCTGCTGAGGGACACACAGAGATGTAGCTGTTGGTCTGCTGAGGGACACGGAGATGTAGCTGATGGTCTGGTCAGGGACATACAGAGATGTAGCTGTTGGTCTGCTCAGGGACACACAGAGATGTAGCTGTTGGTCTGCTGAGGGACACACAGAGATGTAGCTGATGGTCTGCTGAGGGACACACAGATGTAGCTGTCGGTCTGCTCAGCGACACACAGAGATGTAGCTGATGGTCTGGTCAGGGACACACAGAGATGTAGCTGTTGGTCTGCTGAGGGACACACAGAGATGTAGCTGTTGGTCTGCTCAGGGACACACAGAGATGTAGCTGTTGGTCTGCTGATGGACACACAGAGGTGTAGCTGTTGGTCTGCTGATGGACACACAGAGATGTAGCTGTTGGTCTGCTGAGGGACACACAGAGTTGTAGCTGTTGGTCTGCTGAGGGACACACAGAGTTTTAGCTGATGGTCTGCTGAGGGACACACAGAGATGTAGCTGATGGTCTGCTGATGGACACACAGACATGTAGCTGTTGGTCTGCTGAGGGACACACAGATGTAGCTGTTGGTCTGCTGAGGGACACACAGAGATGTAGCTGTTGGTCTGCTCAGGGACACACAGATGTAGCTGTTGGTCTGCTGAGGGACACACAGAGATGTAGCTGTTGGTCTGGTCAGGAACATACAGAGATGTAGCTGTTGGTCTGCTCAGGGACACACACAGATGTAGCTGATGGTCTGGTCAGGGACATACAGAGATGTAGCTGTTGGTCTGCTCAGGGACACACAGAGATGTAGCTGTTGGTCTGCTCAGGGAACCACACAGATGTAGCTGTTGGTCTGCTGAGGGACACACAGAGTTGTAGCTGTTGGTCTGCTGAGGGACACACAGAGTTGTAGCTGTTGGTCTGCTCAGGGACACACAGATGTAGCTGTTGGTCTGCTCAGGGACACACAGAGATGTAGCTGTTGGTCTGCTGAGGGACACACAGAGATGTAGCTGTTGGTCTGCTCAGGGACACACAGAGATTTAGCTGTTGGTCTGCTGAGGGACACACAGAGATGTAGCTGTTGGTCTGCTGAGGGACACACAGACATGTAGCTGTTGGTCTGCTGAGGGACACACAGAGCTGTAGCTGTTGGTCTGCTCAGGGACACACAGATGTAGCTGTTGGTCTGCTGAGGGACACACAGAGATGTAGCTGATGGTCTGCTGAGGGACACACAGAGATGTAGCTGTCGGTCTGCTCAGGGACACACAGAGATGTAGCTGTTGGTCTGCTGAGGGACACACAGAGATGTAGCTGTTGGTCTGCTGAGGGACACACAGAGATGTAGCTGTTGGTCTGCTGATGGACACACAGAGATGTAGCTGATGGTCTGCTGAGGGACACACAGAGTTGTAGCTGTTGGTCTGCTGAGGGACACACAGACATGTAGCGGTTGGTCTGCTGAGGGACACACAGATGTAGCTGTTGGTCTGCTGAGGGACATACAGAGATGTAGCTGTTGGTCTGCTGAGGGACACACAGAGATGTAGCTGATGGTCTGCTGATGGACACACAGACATGTAGCTGTTGGTCTGCTGAGGGACACACAGATGTAGCTGTTGGTCTGCTGAGGGACACACAGAGATGTAGCTGTTGGTCTGCTCAGGGACACACAGATGTAGCTGTTGGTCTGCTGAGGGACACACAGAGATGTAGCTGTTGGTCTGGTCAGGAACATACAGAGATGTAGCTGTTGGTCTGCTCAGGGACACACACAGATGTAGCTGATGGTCTGGTCAGGGACATACAGAGATGTAGCTGTTGGTCTGCTCAGGGACACACAGAGATGTAGCTGTTGGTCTGCTCAGGGAACCACACAGATGTAGCTGTTGGTCTGCTGAGGGACACACAGAGATGTAGCTATTGGTCTGCTGAGGGACACACAGAGATGTAGCTGTTGGTCTGCTGAGGGACACACAGAGATGTAGCTGTTGGTCTGCTGAGGGACACACAGAGATGTAGCTGTTGGTCTGCTGAGGGACACACAGAGATGTAGCTGTTGGTCTGCTGAGGGACACACAGAGATGTAGCTGTTGGTCTGCTGAGGGACACACAGAGATGTAGCTGTTGGTCTGCTCAGGGACACACAGAGATGTAGCTGTTGGTCTGCTCAGGGACACACAGAGATGTAGCTGTTGGTCTGCTGAGGGACACACAGAGATGTAGCTGTTGGTCTGCTCAGGGACACACAGAGATGTAGCTGTTGGTCTGCTGAGGGACACACAGAGATGTAGCTGTTGGTCTGCTGAGGGACACACAGAGATGTAGCTGTTGGTCTGCTGAGGGACACACAGAGATGTAGCTGTTGGTCTGCTCAGGGACACACAGATGTAGCTGTTGGTCTGCTGAGGGACACACAGAGATGTAGCTGTTGGTCTGCTGAGGGACACACAGAGATGTAGCTGTCGGTCTGCTCAGGGACACACAGAGATGTAGCTGATGGTCTGGTCAGGGACATACAGAGATGTAGCTGTTGGTCTGCTCAGGGACACACAGAGATGTAGCTGTTGGTCTGCTGAGGGACACACAGAGATGTAGCTGTTGGTCTGCTGAGGGACACACAGAGATTTAGCTGATGGTCTGCTGATGGACACACAGAGATGTAGCTGTTGGTCTGCTGATGGACACACAGAGATGTAGCTGTTGGTCTGCTGAGGGACACACAGAGTTGTAGCTGTTGGTCTGCTGAGGGACACACAGAGTTTTAGCTGATGGTCTGCTGAGGGACACACAGAGATGTAGCTGATGGTCTGCTGATGGACACACAGACATGTAGCTGTTGGTCTGCTGAGGGACACACAGATGTAGCTGTTGGTCTGCTGAGGGACACACAGAGATGTAGCTGTTGGTCTGCTCAGGGACACACAGATGTAGCTGTTGGTCTGCTGAGGGACACACAGAGATGTAGCTGTTGGTCTGGTCAGGAACATACAGAGATGTAGCTGTTGGTCTGCTCAGGGACACACACAGATGTAGCTGATGGTCTGGTCAGGGACATACAGAGATGTAGCTGTTGGTCTGCTCAGGGACACACAGAGATGTAGCTGTTGGTCTGCTCAGGGAACCACACAGATGTAGCTGTTGGTCTGCTGAGGGACACACAGAGTTGTAGCTGTTGGTCTGCTGAGGGACACACAGAGTTGTAGCTGTTGGTCTGCTCAGGGACACACAGATGTAGCTGTTGGTCTGCTCAGGGACACACAGAGATGTAGCTGTTGGTCTGCTGAGGGACACACAGAGATGTAGCTGTTGGTCTGCTCAGGGACACACAGAGATTTAGCTGTTGGTCTGCTGAGGGACACACAGAGATGTAGCTGTTGGTCTGCTGAGGGACACACAGACATGTAGCTGTTGGTCTGCTGAGGGACACACAGAGCTGTAGCTGTTGGTCTGCTCAGGGACACACAGATGTAGCTGTTGGTCTGCTGAGGGACACACAGAGATGTAGCTGATGGTCTGCTGAGGGACACACAGAGATGTAGCTGTCGGTCTGCTCAGGGACACACAGAGATGTAGCTGATGGTCTGGTCAGGGACATACAGAGATGTAGCTGTTGGTCTGCTCAGGGACACACAGAGATGTAGCTGTTGGTCTGCTGAGGGACACACAGAGATGTAGCTGTTGGTCTGCTGAGGGACACACAGAGATTTAGCTGATGGTCTGCTGATGGACACACAGAGATGTAGCTGTTGGTCTGCTGATGGACACACAGAGATGTAGCTGTTGGTCTGCTGAGGGACACACAGAGTTGTAGCTGTTGGTCTGCTGAGGGACACACAGAGTTTTAGCTGATGGTCTGCTGAGGGACACACAGAGATGTAGCTGATGGTCTGCTGATGGACACACAGACATGTAGCTGTTGGTCTGCTGAGGGACACACAGAGATGTAGCTGTTGGTCTGCTGAGGGACACACAGAGTTGTAGCTGTTGGTCTGCTGAGGGACACACAGAGATGTAGCTGTTGGTCTGCTCAGGGACACACAGATGTAGCTGTTGGTCTGCTGAGGGACACACAGAGATGTAGCTGTTGGTCTGGTCAGGAACATACAGAGATGTAGCTGTTGGTCTGCTCAGGGACACACACAGATGTAGCTGATGGTCTGGTCAGGGACATACAGAGATGTAGCTGTTGGTCTGCTCAGGGACACACAGAGATGTAGCTGTTGGTCTGCTCAGGGAACCACACAGATGTAGCTGTTGGTCTGCTGAGGGACACACAGAGTTGTAGCTGTTGGTCTGCTCAGGGACACACAGATGTAGCTGTTGGTCTGCTCAGGGACACACAGAGATGTAGCTGTTGGTCTGCTGAGGGACACACAGAGATGTAGCTGTTGGTCTGCTGAGGGACACACAGAGATGTAGCTGTTGGTCTGCTGAGGGACACACAGAGATGTAGCTGTTGGTCTGCTGAGGGACACACAGAGATGTAGCTGTTGGTCTGCTGAGGGACACACAGAGATGTAGCTGTTGGTCTGCTGAGGGACACACAGATGTAGCTGTTGGTCTGCTGAGGGACACACAGAGATGTAGCTGTTGGTCTGCTGATGGACACACAGACATGTAGCTGTTGGTCTGCTGAGGGACACATAGAGATGTAGCTGTCGGTCTGCTCAGGGACACACAGAGATGTAGCTGATGGTCTGGTCAGGGACATACAGAGATGTAGCTGTTGGTCTGCTCAGGGACACACAGAGATGTAGCTGTTGGTCTGCTGAGGGACACACAGAGATGTAGCTGTTGGTCTGCTCAGGGACACACAGAGTTGTAGCTGTTGGTCTGCTGAGGGACACACAGAGATGTAGCTGTTGGTCTGCTGAGGGACACACAGAGATGTAGCTGTTGGTCTGCTGAGGGACACACAGAGTTGTAGCTGTTGGTCTGCTGAGGGACACACAGAGATGTAGCTGTTGGTCTGCTGAGGGACACACAGAGATGTAGCTGATGGTCTGCTGATGGACACACAGACATGTAGCTGTTTGTCTGCTGAGGGACACACAGAGATGTAGCTGTTGGTCTGCTGATGGACACACAGAGATGTAGCTGTTGGTCTGCTCAGGGACACACAGATGTAGCTGTTGGTCTGCTGAGGGACACACAGAGATGTAGCTGTTGGTCTGGTCAGGAAAATACAGAGATGTAGCTGTCGGTCTGCTCAGGGACACACAGAGATGTAGCTGATGGTCTGGTCAGGGACATACAGAGATGTAGCTGTTGGTCTGCTCAGGGACACACAGAGATGTAGCTGTTGGTCTGCTGAGGGACACACAGAGATGTAGCTGTTGGTCTGCTGAGGGACACACAGAGATGTAGCTGTTGGTCTGCTGAGGGACACACAGAGATGTAGCTGTTGGTCTGCTGAGGGACACACAGAGATGTAGCTGTTGGTCTGCTGATGGACACACAGAGATGTAGCTGATGGTCTGCTGAGGGACACACAGAGTTGTAGCTGTTGGTCTGCTGAGGGACACACAGAGATGTAGCTGTTGGTCTGCTGAGGGACACACAGAGTTTTAGCTGATGGTCTGCTGAGGGACACACAGAGATGTAGCTGATGGTCTGCTGATGGACACACAGACATGTAGCTGTTGGTCTGCTGAGGGACACACAGATGTAGCTGTTGGTCTGCTGAGGGACACACAGAGATGTAGCTGTTGGTCTGCTCAGGGACACACAGATGTAGCTGTTGGTCTGCTGAGGGACACACAGAGATGTAGCTGTTGGTCTGGTCAGGAAAATACAGAGATGTAGCTGTCGGTCTGCTCAGGGACACACACAGATGTAGCTGATGGTCTGGTCAGGGACATACAGAGATGTAGCTGTTGGTCTGCTCAGGGACACACAGAGATGTAGCTGTTGGTCTGCTGAGGGACATACAGAGATGTAGCTGTTGGTCTGCTGATGGACACACAGAGATGTAGCTGTTGGTCTGCTGAGGGACACACAGAGTTGTAGCTGTTGGTCAGCTGAGGGACACAGAGTTGTAGCTGTTGGTCTGCTGATGGACACACAGAGATGTAGCTGATGGTCTGCTGAGGGACACACAGAGTTGTAGCTGTTGGTCTGCTGAGGGACACACAGAGATGTAGTTGTTGGTCTGCTGATGGACACACAGAGATGTAGTTGTTGGTCTGCTGAGGGACACACAGAGATGTAGCTGTTGGTCTACTGAGGGACACACAGAGTTGTAGCTGTTGGTCTGCTGAGGGACACACAGAGATGTAGCTGCTGGTCTGCTGAGGGACACGGAGATGTAGCTGTTGGTCTGCTGAGGGACACACAGAGTTGTAGCTGTTGGTCTGCTGAAGGACACACAGAGATGTAGCTGTTGGTCTGCTGAGGGACACACAGAGATGTAGCTGTTGGTCTGCTGAGGGACACACAGAGATGTAGCTGTTGGTCTGCTGAGGGACACGGAGATGTAGCTGATGGTCTGCTGAGGGACACACAGAGATGTAGCTGTTGGTCTGCTGAGGGACACACAGAGATGTAGCTGTTGGTCTGCTGAGGGACACACAGAGATGTAGCTGTTGGTCTGCTGAGGGACACACAGAGATGTAGCTGTTGGTCTGCTGAGGGACACACAGAGATGTAGCTGTTGGTCTGCTGAGGGACACACAGAGATGTAGCTGTTGGTCTGCTCAGGGACACACAGATGTAGCTGTTGGTCTGCTGAGGGACACACAGAGATGTAGCTGTTGGTCTGCTGAGGGACACACAGAGATGTAGCTGTTGGTCTGCTGAGGGACACACAGAGTTGTAGCTGTTGGTCTGCTGAGGGACACACAGAGATGTAGCTGTTGGTCTGCTGAGGGACACACAGAGATGTAGCTGTTGGTCTGCTGAGGGACACACAGAGATGTAGCTGTTGGTCTGCTGAGGGACACACAGAGATGTAGCTGTTGGTCTGCTGAGGGACACACAGAGATGTAGCTGATGGTCTGCTGAGGGACACAGAGATGTAGCTGTTGGTCTGCTGAGGGACACAGAGATTTAGCTGATGGTCTGCTGAGGGACACACAGAGATGTAGCTGATGGTCTGCTGAGGGACACACAGAGACGTAGCTGTTGGTCTGCTGAAGGACACACAGAGTTGTAGCTGTTGGTCTGCTGAGGGACACGGAGATGTAGCTGTTGGTCTGCTGAGGGACACACAGAGATGTAGCTGATGGTCTGCTCAGGGACACCCACAGATGTAGCTGATGGTCTGGTCAGGGACATACAGAGATGTAGCTGTTGGTCTGCTCAGGGACACACAGAGATGTAGCTGTTGGTCTGCTGATGGAAACACAGAGATGTAGTTGTTGGTCTGCTGAGGGACACACAGAGATGTAGCTGTTGGTCTACTGAGGGACACACAGAGTTGTAGCTGTTGGTCTGCTGAGGGACACACAGAGATGTAGCTGCTGGTCTGCTGAGGGACACACAGAGATGTAGCTGTTGGTCTGCTGATGGACACACAGAGATGTAGCTGTTGGTCTGCTGAGGGACACACAGAGATGTAGCTATTGGTCTGCTGAGGGACACACAGAGATGTAGCTGTTGGTCTGCTGAGGGACACACAGAGATGTAGCTGTTGGTCTGCTGAGGGACACACAGAGATGTAGCTGTTGGTCTGCTGAGGGACACGGAAATGTAGCTGATGGTCTGCTGAGGGATACACACAGATGTAGCTGATGGTCTGGTCAGGGACATACAGAGATGTAGCTGTTGGTCTGCTCAGGGACACACAGAGTTGTAGCTGTTGGTCTGCTGAGGGACACACAGATGTAGCTGTTGGTCTGCTGAGGGACACAGAGATGTAGCTGTTGGTCTGCTGAGGGACACACAGAGATGTAGCTGTTGGTCTGCTGAGGGACACACAGAGATGTAGCTGTTGGTCTGCTGAGGGACACACAGAGATGTAGCTGTTGGTCTGCTGAGGGACACACAGAGATGTAGTTGTTGGTCTGCTGAGGGACACACAGAGATGTAGTTGTTGGTCTGCTGAGGGACACACAGAGATGTAGCTGTTGGTCTGCTGAGGGACACACAGAGATGTAGCTGTTGGTCTGCTGAGGGACACACAGAGATGTAGCTGTTGGTCTGCTGAGGGACACGGAGATGTAGCTGTTGGTCTGGTCAGGGACATACAGAGATGTAGCTGTTGGTCTGCTGAGGGGCACACAGAGATGTAGCTGATGGTCTGCTGATGGACACACAGAGATGTAGTTGTTGGTCTGCTGAGGGACACACAGAGATGTAGCTGTTGGTCTGCTGAGGGACACACAGAGATGTACCTGTTGGTCTGCTGAGGGACACAGAGAGTTGTAGCTGTTGGTCTGCTGAGGGACACACAGAGATGTAGCTGTTGGTCTGCTGAGGGACACACAGAGATGTAGCTGATGGTCTGCTGAGGGACACACAGAGATGTAGCTGTTGGTCTGCTGATGGACACACAGAGATGTAGCTGTTGGTCTGCTGAGGGACACACAGAGTTGTAGCTGTTGGTCTGCTGAGGGACACACAGAGATGTAGCTGATGGTCTGCTGAGGGACACACAGAGATGTAGCTGATGGTCTGCTGAGGGACACAGAGATGTAGCTGTTGGTCTGCTGAGGGACACACAGAGTTGTAGCTGTTGGTCTGCTGAGGGACACACAGAGATGTAGCTGTTGGTCTGCTCAGGGACACACAGATGTAGCTGTTGGTCTGCTGAGGGACACACAGAGATGTAGCTGTTGGTCTGGTCAGGAAAATACAGAGATGTAGCTGTCGGTCTGCTCAGGGACACACACAGATGTAGCTGATGGTCTGGTCAGGGACATACAGAGATGTAGCTGTTGGTCTGCTCAGGGACACACAGAGATGTAGCTGTTGGTCTGCTGAGGGACACACAGAGATGTAGCTGTTGGTCTGCTGATGGACACACAGAGATGTAGCTGTTGGTCTGCTGAGGGACACACAGAGTTGTAGCTGTTGGTCAGCTGAGGGACACACAGAGTTGTAGCTGTTGGTCTGCTGATGGACACACAGAGATGTAGCTGATGGTCTGCTGAGGGACACACAGAGTTGTAGCTGTTGGTCTGCTGAGGGACACACAGAGATGTAGCTGTTGGTCTGCTGAGGGACACACAGAGATGTAGCTGTTGGTCTGCTGAGGGACACACAGAGTTTTAGCTGATGGTCTGCTGAGGGACACACAGAGATGTAGCTGATGGTCTGCTGATGGACACACAGACATGTAGCTGTTGGTCTGCTGAGGGACACACAGATGTAGCTGTTGGTCTGCTGAGGGACACACAGAGATGTAGCTGTTGGTCTGCTCAGGGACACACAGATGTAGCTGTTGGTCTGCTGAGGGACACACAGAGATGTAGCTGTTGGTCTGGTCAGGAAAATACAGAGATGTAGCTGTCGGTCTGCTCAGGGACACACACAGATGTAGCTGATGGTCTGGTCAGGGACATACAGAGATGTAGCTGTTGGTCTGCTCAGGGACACACAGAGATGTAGCTGTTGGTCTGCTGAGGGACACACAGAGATGTAGCTGTTGGTCTGCTGATGGACACACAGAGATGTAGCTGTTGGTCTGCTGAGGGACACACAGAGTTGTAGCTGTTGGTCAGCTGAGGGACACACAGAGTTGTAGCTGTTGGTCTGCTGATGGACACACAGAGATGTAGCTGATGGTCTGCTGAGGGACACACAGAGTTGTAGCTGTTGGTCTGCTGAGGGACACACAGAGATGTAGTTGTTGGTCTGCTGATGGACACACAGAGATGTAGTTGTTGGTCTGCTGAGGGACACACAGAGATGTAGCTGTTGATCTGCTGAGGGACACACAGAGTTGTAGCTGTTGGTCTGCTGAGGGACACACAGAGATGTAGCTGCTGGTCTGCTGAGGGACACGGAGATGTAGCTGTTGGTCTGCTGAGGGACACACAGAGTTGTAGCTGTTGGTCTGCTGAAGGACACACAGAGATGTAGCTGTTGGTCTGCTGAGGGACACAGAGTTGTACCTGTTGGTCTGCTGAGGGACACACAGAGATGTAGCTGTTGGTCTGCTGAGGGACACGGAGATGTAGCTGATGGTCTGCTGAGGAACACACAGAGATGTAGCTGATGGTCTGGTCAGGGACACACAGAGATGTAGCTGTTGGTCTGCTCAGGGACACACAGAGATGTAGCTGTTGGTCTGCTGAGGGACACACAGAGATGTAGCTGATGGTCTGCTGATGGACACACAGACATGTAGCTGTTGGTCTGCTGAGGGACACACAGATGTAGCTGTTGGTCTGCTGAGGGACACACAGAGATGTAGCTGTTGGTCTGCTGAGGGACACACAGAGTTGTAGCTGTTGGTCTGCTGAGGGACACACAGAGATGTAGCTGATGGTCTGCTGATGGACACACAGAGATGTAGCTGATGGTCTGCTGAGGGACACACAGAGTTGTAGCTGTTGGTCTGCTGAGGGACACACAGAGATGTAGCTGTTGGTCTGCTGAGGGACACACAGAGTTTTAGCTGATGGTCTGCTGAGGGACACACAGAGATGTAGCTGTTGGTCTGCTGAGGGACACACAGAGTTGTAGCTGTTGGTCTGCTGAGGGACACACAGAGATGTAGCTGCTGGTCTGCTGAGGGACACGGAGATGTAGCTGTTGGTCTGCTGAGGGACACACAGAGATGTAGCTGTTGGTCTGCTGAAGGACACACAGAGATGTAGCTGTTGGTCTGCTGAGGGACACACAGAGTTGTAGCTGTTGGTCTGCTGAGGGACACACAGAGATGTAGCTTTTGGTCTGCTCAGGGACACGGAGATGTAGCTGATGGTCTGCTGAGGGACACACAGAGATGTAGCTGATGGTCTGCTGAGGGACACACAGAGATGTAGCTGTTGGTCTGCTCAGGGACACACAGAGATGTAGCTGTTTGTCTGCTGAGGGACACACAGAGATGTAGCTGTTGGTCTGCTGATGGACACACAGAGATGTAGCTGTTGGTCTGCTGAGGGACACAGAGATGTAGCTGTTGGTCTGCTGAGGGACACACAGAGCTGTAGCTGTTGGTCTGCTCAGGGACACACAGATGTAGCTGTTGGTCTGCTGAGGGACACACAGAGATGTAGCTGATGGTCTGCTGAGGGACACACAGAGATGTAGCTGTTGGTCTGCTGAGGGACACACAGAGTTGTAGC
Organism: Lampris megalopsis; assembly: GCA_022114975.2. Taxonomy (NCBI): domain Eukaryota; kingdom Metazoa; phylum Chordata; class Actinopteri; order Lampriformes; family Lampridae; genus Lampris; species Lampris megalopsis. Next base: position 479,641 of record JAJHIY020001136.1, on the reverse strand, counting down.
TGTTGGTCTGCTGAGGGACACACAGAGATGTAGCTGTTGGTCTGCTGAGGGACACACAGAGATGTAGCTGTTGGTCTGCTCAGGGACACACAGATGTAGCTGTTGGTCTGCTGAGGGACACAGAGAGTTGTAGCTGTTGGTCTGCTGAGGGACACACAGAGATGTAGCTGATGGTCTGCTGAGGGACACACAGAGATGTAGCTGATGGTCTGCTGAGGGACACACAGAGTTGTAGCTGTTGGTCTGCTGAGGGACACACAGAGATGTAGCTGTTGGTCTGCTGAGGGACACACAGAGATGTAGCTGTTGGTCTGCTGAGGGACACGGAGATGTAGCTGATGGTCTGCTGAGGGACACACAGAGATGTAGCTGTTGGTCTGGTCAGGAAAATACAGAGATGTAGCTGTCGGTCTGCTCAGGGACACACACAGATGTAGCTGATGGTCTGGTCAGGGACATACAGAGATGTAGCTGTTGGTCTGCTCAGGGACACACAGAGATGTAGCTGTTTGTCTGCTGAGGGACACACAGAGATGTAGCTGTTGGTCTGCTGATGGACACACAGAGATGTAGCTGTTGGTCTGCTGAGGGACACACAGAGTTGTAGCTGTTGGTCAGCTGAGGGACACACAGAGTTGTAGCTGTTGGTCTGCTGATGGACACACAGAGATGTAGCTGATGGTCTGCTGAGGGACACACAGAGTTGTAGCTGTTGGTCTGCTGAGGGACACACAGAGATGTAGTTGTTGGTCTGCTGATGGCCACACAGAGATGTAGTTGTTGGTCTGCTGAGGGACACACAGAGATGTAGCTGTTGGTCTACTGAGGGACACACAGAGTTGTAGCTGTTGGTCTGCTGAGGGACACACAGAGATGTAGCTGTTGGTCTGCTGAGGGACACGGAGATGTAGCTGTTGGTCTGCTGAGGGACACACAGAGTTGTAGCTGTTGGTCTGCTGAAGGACACACAGAGATGTAGCTGTTGGTCTGCTGAGGGACACACAGAGTTGTAGCTGTTGGTCTGCTGAGGGACACACAGAGATGTAGCTGTTGGTCTGCTGAAGGACACGGAGATGTAGCTGATGGTCTGCTGAGGGACACACAGAGATGTAGCTGATGGTCTGGTCAGGGACACACAGAGATGTAGCTGTTGGTCTGCTCAGGGACACACAGAGATGTAGCTGTTGGTCTGCTGAGGGACACACAGAGATGTAGCTGATGGTCTGCTGATGGACACACAGACATGTAGCTGTTGGTCTGCTGAGGGACACACAGATGTAGCTGTTGGTCTGCTGAGGGACACACAGAGATGTAGCTGTTGGTCTGCTCAGGGACACACAGATGTAGCTGTTGGTCTGCTGAGGGACACACAGAGATGTAGCTGTTGGTCTGCTGAGGGACACACAGAGATGTAGCTGATGGTCTGCTCAGGGACACACAGAGATGTAGCTGTTGGTCTGCTGATGGACACACATAGAGATGTAGCTGTTGGTCTGCTGAGGGACACACAGAGATGTAGCTGATGGTCTGCTGAGGGACACACAGAGATGTAGCTGTTGGTCTGCTGAGGGACACACAGAGTTGTAGCTGTTGGTCTGCTGAGGGACACACAGAGATGTAGCTGTTGGTCTGATCACTGACACACAGATGTAGCTGTTGGTCTGCTGAGGGACACAGAGAGTTGTAGCTGTTGGTCTGCTGAGGGACACACAGAGATGTAGCTGATGGTCTGCTGAGGGACACACAGAGATGTAGCTGATGGTCTGCTGAGGGACACACAGAGTTGTAGCTGTTGGTCTGCTGAGGGACACACAGAGATGTAGCTGTTGGTCTGCTGAGGGACACGGAGATGTAGCTGATGGTCTGCTGAGGGGCCCACAGAGATGTAGCTGATGGTCTGCTGAGGGACACACAGAGATGTAGCTGTTGGTCTGCTGAGGGACACACAGAGTTGTAGCTGTTGGTCTGCTGAGGGACACGGAGATGTAGCTGATGGTCTGCTGAGGGATACACACAGATGTAGCTGATGGTCTGGTCAGGAACATACAGAGATGTAGCTGTTGGTCTGCTCAGGGACACACAGAGATGTAGTTGTTGGTCTGCTGATGGACACACATAGAGATGCAGCTGTTGGTCTGCTGAGGGACACACAGAGATGTAGCTGTTGGTCTGCGGAGGGACACACAGAGATGTAGCTGTTGGTCTGCTCAGGGAACCACACAGATGTAGCTGTTGGTCTGCTGAGGGACACACAGAGTTGTAGCTGTTGGTCTGCTGAGGGACACAGAGATGTAGCTGTTGGTCTTCTCACGGACACATAGAGATGTAGCTGTTGGTCTGCTGAGGGACACACAGAGATGTAGCTGTTGGTCTGCTGAGAGACACACAGAGATGTAGCTGTTGGTCTGCTGAGGGACACACAGAGATGTAGCTGTTGGTCTGCTGAGGGACACACAGAGATGTAGCTGTTGGTCTGCTGATGGACACACAGAGATGTAGCTGTTGGTCTGCTCAGGGACACACAGATGTAGCTGTTGGTCTGCTGAGGGACACACAGAGATGTAGCTGTTGGTCTGGTCAGGAAAATACAGAGATGTAGCTGTCGGTCTGCTCAGGGACACACACAGATGTAGCTGATGGTCTGGTCAGGGATACACACAGATGTAGCTGTTGGTCTGCTCAGGGACACACAGAGATGTAGCTGTTGGTCTGCTGAGGGACACACAGAGATGTAGCTGTTGGTCTGCTGATGGACACACAGAGATGTAGCTGTTGGTCTGCTGAGGGACACACAGAGTTGTAGCTGTTGGTCAGCTGAGGGACACACAGAGTTGTAGCTGTTGGTCTGCTGATGGACACACAGAGATGTAGCTGATGGTCTGCTGAGGGACACACAGAGTTGTAGCTGTTGGTCTGCTGAGGGACACACAGAGATGTAGCTGTTGGTCTGCTGAGGGACACACAGAGATGTAGCTGATGGTCTGCTGAGGGACACACAGAGTTTTAGCTGATGGTCTGCTGAGGGACACACAGAGATGTAGCTGATGGTCTGCTGATGGACACACAGACATGTAGCTGTTGGTCTGCTGAGGGACACACAGATGTAGCTGTTGGTCTGCTGAGGGACACACAGAGATGTAGCTGTTGGTCTGCTCAGGGACACACAGATGTAGCTGTTGGTCTGCTGAGGGACACAGAGAGTTGTAGCTGTTCGTCTGCTGAGGGACACACAGAGATGTAGCTGATGGTCTGCTGAGGGACACACAGAGATGTAGCTGATGGTCTGCTGAGGGACACACAGAGTTGTAGCTGTTGGTCTGCTGAGGGACACACAGAGATGTAGCTGTTGGTCTGCTGAGGGACACGGAGATGTAGCTGATGGTCTGCTGAGGGGCCCACAGAGATGTAGCTGATGGTCTGCTGAGGGACACACAGAGATGTAGCTGTTGGTCTGCTGAGGGACACACAGAGTTGTAGCTGTTGGTCTGCTGAGGGACACGGAGATGTAGCTGATGGTCTGCTGAGGGATACACACAGATGTAGCTGATGGTCTGGTCAGGGATACACACAGATGTAGCTGATGGTCTGGTCAGGGACATACAGAGATGTAGCTGTTGGTCTGCTCAGGGACACACAGAGATGTAGTTGTTGGTCTGCTGATGGACACACATAGAGATGCAGCTGTTGGTCTGCTGAGGGACACACAGAGATGTAGCTGTTGGTCTGCTGAGGGACACACAGAGATGTAGCTGTTGGTCTGCTCAGGGAACCACACAGATGTAGCTGTTGGTCTGCTGAGGGACACACAGAGTTGTAGCTGTTGGTCTGCTGAGGGACACAGAGATGTAGCTGTTGGTCTTCTCACGGACACATAGAGATGTAGCTGTTGGTCTGCTGAGGGACACACAGAGATGTAGCTGTTGGTCTGCTGAGAGACACACAGAGATGTAGCTGTTGGTCTGCTGAGGGACACACAGAGATGTAGCTGTTGGTCTGCTCAGGGACACACAGAGATGTAGCTGTTGGTCTGCTGATGGACACACAGAGATGTAGCTGTTGGGCTGCTCAGGGACACACAGATGTAGCTGTTGGTCTGCTGAGGGACACACAGAGATGTAGCTGTTGGTCTGGTCAGGAAAATACAGAGATGTAGCTGTCGGTCTGCTCAGGGACACGCACAGATGTAGCTGATGGTCTGGTCAGGGACACACAGAGATGTAGCTGTTGGTTTGCTCAGGGACACACAGAGATGTAGCTGTTGGTCTGCTGAGGGACATACAGAGATGTAGGTGTTGGTCTGCTGATGGACACACAGAGATGTAGCTGTTAGTCTGCTGAGGGACACACAGAGTTTTAGCTGTTGGTCAGCTGAGGGACACACAGAGTTGTAGCTGTTGGTCTGCTGATGGACACACAGAGATGTAGCTGATGGTCTGCTGAGGGACACACAGAGTTGTAGCTGTTGGTCTGCTGAGGGACACACAGAGATGTAGCTGTTGGTCTGCTGAGGGACACACAGAGATGTAGCTGATGGTCTGCTGAGGGACACACAGAGTTTTAGCTGATGGTCTGCTGAGGGACACACAGAGATGTAGCTGATGGTCTGCTGATGGACACACAGACATGTAGCTGTTGGTCTGCTGAGGGACACACAGATGTAGCTGTTGGTCTGCTGAGGGACACTCAGAGATGTAGCTGTTGGTCTGCTCAGGGACACACAGATGTAGCTGTTGGTCTGCTGAGGGACACAGAGAGTTGTAGCTGTTGGTCTGCTGAGGGACACACAGACATGTAGCTGATGGTCTGCTGAGGGACACAGAGATGAAGCTGATGGTCTGCTGAGGGACACACAGAGTTGTAGCTGTTGGTCTGCTGAGGGACACACAGAGATGTAGCTGTTGGTCTGCTGAGGGACACGGAGATGTAGCTGATGGTCTGCTGAGGGGCCCACAGAGATGTAGCTGATGGTCTGCTGAGGGACACACAGAGATGTAGCTGTTGGTCTGCTGAGGGACACACAGAGTTGTAGCTGTTGGTCTGCTGAGGGACACGGAGATGTAGCTGATGGTCTGCTGAGGGATACACACAGATGTAGCTGATGGTCTGGTCAGGGATACACACAGATGTAGCTGATGGTCTGGTCAGGGACATACAGAGATGTAGCTGTTGGTCTGCTCAGGGACACACAGAGATGTAGTTGTTGGTCTGCTGATGGACACACATAGAGATGCAGCTGTTGGTCTGCTGAGGGACACACAGAGATGTAGCTGTTGGTCTGCTGAGGGACACACAGAGTTGTAGCTGTTGGTCTGCTGAGGGACACACAGAGATGTAGCTGTTGGTCTGCTGAGGGACACACAGAGATGTAGCTGTTGGTCTGCTGAAGGACACACAGAGATGTAGCTGATGGTCTGCTGAGGGACACAGAGATGTAGCTGTTGGTCTTCTCACGGACACATAGAGATGTAGCTGTTGGTCTGCTGAGGGACACACAGAGATGTAGCTGTTGGTCTGCTGAGAGACACACAGAGATGTAGCTGTTGGTCTGCTGAGGGACACACAGAGATGTAGCTGTTGGTCTGCTCAGGGACACACAGAGATGTAGCTGTTGGTCTGCTGATGGACACACAGAGATGTAACTGTTGGTCTGCTGAGGGACACAGAGATGTTGCTGTTGGTCTGCTGAGGGACACACAGAGATGTAGCTGTTGGTCTGCTGAGGGACACACAGAGATGTAGCTGTTGGTCTGCTCAGGGACACACAGAGATGTAGCTGTTGGTCTGCTGAGGGACACACAGAGATGTAGCTGTTGGTCTGCTGAGGGACACACAGAGATGTAGTTGATGGTCTGCTGATGGACACACAGACATGTAGCTGTTGGTCTGCTAAGGGACACACAGAGATGTAGCTGTTGGTCTACTGAGGGACACACAGAGATGTAGCTGTTGGTCTGCTGAGGGACACACAGACATGTAGCTGTTGGTCTGCTGAGGGACACACAGAGATGTAGCTGTTGGTCTGCTGAGGGACACACAGACATGTAGCTGTTGGTCTGCTGAGGGACACACAGATGTAGCTGTTGATCTACTGAGGGACACACTGAGATGTAGCTGTTGGTTTGCTCAGGGACACACAGATGTAGCTGTTGGTCTGCTGATGGACACACAGCGATGTAGCTGTTGGTCTGGTCAGGAACATACAGAGATGTAGCTGTTGGTCTGCTCAGGGACACACAGAGATGTAGCTGTTGGTCTGCTGAGGGACACACAGAGTTGTAGCTGTTGGTCTGCTGAGGGACACACAGAGTTATAGCTGTTGGTCTGCTGAGGGACACACAGAGTTGTAGCTGTTGGTCTGCTGAGGGACACAGAGTTGTAGCTGTTGGTCTGCTCAGGGACACACAGATGTAGCTGTTGGTCTGCTGAGGGACACAGAGATGTAGCTGTTGGTCTGCCGAGGGACACACAGAGATGTAGCTGATGGTCTGCTGAGGGACACACAGAGATGTAGCTGTTGGTCTGCTGAGGGACACACAGAGATGTAGCTGTTGGTCTGCTCAGGGACACACAGATGTAGCTGATGGTCTGCTGAGGGACACAGAGAGTTGTCGCTGTTGGTCTGCTCAGGGACACACAGAGATGTAGCTGATGGTCTGCTGAGGGACACACAGAGATGTAGCTGATGGTCTGCTGAGGGACACACAGAGATGTAGCTGTTGGTCTGCTGAGGGACACACAGAGTTGTAGCTGTTGGTCTGCTGAGGGACACACAGAGATGTAGCTGTTGGTCTGCTGAGGGACACGGAGATGTAGCTGATGGTCTGTTGAGGGACACACAGAGATGTAGCTGATGGTCTGCTGAGGGACACACAGAGATGTAGCTGTTGGTCTGCTGAGGGACACACAGAGTTGTAGCTGGTAGTCTGCTGAGGGACACACTGAGATGTAGCTGTTGGTCTGCTGAGGGACACGGAGATGTAGCTGATGGTGCTCTGAGGGATACACACAGATGTAGCTGATGGTCTGGTCAGGGACATACAGAGATGTAGCTGTTGGTCTGCTGAGGGATACACACAGATGTAGCTGATGGTCTGGTCAGGGACATACAGAGATGTAGCTGTTGGTCTGCTGATGGACACACATAGAGATGTAGCTGTTGGTCTGCTGAGGGACACACAGAGATGTAGCTGTTGGTCTGCTGAGGGACACACAGAGGTGTAGCTGTTGGTCTGCTGAGGGACACACAGAGATGTAGCTGTTGGTCTGCTCAGGGAACCACACAGATGTAGCTGGTTGTCTGCTGAGGGACACACAGAGTTGTAGCTGTTGGTCTGCTGAGGGACACAGAGATGTAGCTGTTGGTCTTCTCAGGGACACACAGAGATGTAGCTGTTGGTCTGCTGAGGGACACACAGAGATGTAGCTGTTTGTCTGCTCAGGGACACAGAGATGTAGCTGTTGGTCTGCTGAGGGACACAGAGATTTAGCTGATGGTCTGCTGAGGGACACACAGAGATGTAGCTTTTGGTCTGCTGAGGGACACACAGAGATGTAGCTGTTGGTCTGCTGAGGGACACACAGAGATGTAGCTGTTGGTCTGCTGAGGGACACACAGAGATTTAGCTGATGGTCTGCTGATGGACACACAGAGATGTAGCTGTTGGTCTGCTGATGGACACACAGAGATGTAGCTGTTGGTCTGCTGAGGGACACACAGAGATGTAGCTGATGGTCTGCTGATGGACACACAGACATGTAGCTGTTGGTCTGCTGAGGGACACACAGATGTAGCTGTTGGTCTGCCGAGGGACACACAGAGATGTAGCTGTTGGTCTGCTCAGGGACACACAGATGTAGCTGTTGGTCTGCTGAGGGACACACAGAGATGTAGCTGTTGGTCTGGTCAGGAAAATACAGAGATGTAGCTGTCGGTCTGCTCAGGGACACACACAGATGTAGCTGATGGTCTGGTCAGGGACATACAGAGATGTAGCTGTTGGTCTGCTCAGGGACACACAGAGATGTAGCTGTTTGTCTGCTGAGGGACATACAGAGATGTAGCTGTTGGTCTGCTGATGGACACACAGAGATGTAGCTGTTGGTCTGCTGAGGGACACATAGAGATGTAGCTGATGGTCTGCTGAGGGACACACAGAGTTGTAGCTGTTGGTCTGCTGAGGGACACACAGAGATGTAGTTGTTGGTCTGCTGATGGCCACACAGAGATGTAGTTGTTGGTCTGCTGAGGGACACACAGAGATGTAGCTGTTGGTCTACTGAGGGACACACAGAGTTGTAGCTGTTGGTCTGCTGAGGGACACACAGAGATGTAGCTGTTGGTCTGCTGAGGGACACGGAGATGTAGCTGTTGGTCTGCTGAGGGACACACAGAGTTGTAGCTGTTGGTCTGCTGAAGGACACACAGAGATGTAGCTGTTGGTCTGCTGAGGGACACACAGAGTTGTAGCTGTTGGTCTGCTGAGGGACACACAGAGATGTAGCTGTTGGTCTGCTGAAGGACACGGAGATGTAGCTGATGGTCTGCTGAGGGACACACAGAGATGTAGCTGATGGTCTGGTCAGGGACACACAGATGTAGCTGTTGGTCTGCTGAGGGACACAGAGAGTTGTAGCTGTGTGTCTGCTGAGGGACACACAGAGATGTAGCTGATGGTCTGCTGAGGGACACACAGAGATGTAGCTGATGGTCTGCTGAGGGACACACAGAGTTGTAGCTGTTGGTGTGCTGAGGGACACACAGAGATGTAGCTGTTGGTCTGCTGAGGGACACGGAGATGTAGCTGATGGTCTGCTGAGGGGCCCACAGAGATGTAGCTGATGGTCTGCTGAGGGACACACAGAGATGTAGCTGTTGGTCTGCTGAGGGACACACAGAGTTGTAGCTGTTGGTCTGCTGAGGGACACGGAGAGATGTAGCTGATGGTCTGCTGAGGGATACACAGAGATGTAGCTGTTGGTCTGCTCAGGGACACACAGATGTAGCTGTTGGTCTGGTCAGGAAAATACAGAGATGTAGCTGTCGGTCTGCTCAGGGACACACACAGATGTAGCTGATGGTCTGGTCAGGGACATACAGAGATGTAGCTGTTGGTCTGCTCAGGGACACACAGAGATGTAGCTGTTGGTCTGCTGAAGGACACGGAGATGTAGCTGATGGTCTGCTGAGGGACACAGAGATGTAGCTGTTGGTCTTCTCACGGACACATAGAGATGTAGCTGTTGGTCTGCTGAGGGACACACAGAGATGTAGCTGTTGGTCTGCTGAGAGACACACAGAGATGTAGCTGTTGGTCTGCTGAGGGACACACAGAGATGTAGCTGTTGGTCTGCTCAGGGACACACAGAGATGTAGCTGTTGGTCTGCTGATGGACACACAGAGATGTAACTGTTGGTCTGCTGAGGGACACAGAGATGTTGCTGTTGGTCTGCTGAGGGACACACAGAGATGTAGCTGTTGGTCTGCTGAGGGACACACAGAGATGTAGCTGTTGGTCTGCTCAGGGACACACAGAGATGTAGCTGTTGGTCTGCTGAGGGACACACAGAGATGTAGCTGTTGGTCTGCTGAGGGACACACAGAGATGTAGTTGATGGTCTGCTGATGGACACACAGACATGTAGCTGTTGGTCTGCTGAGGGACACACAGAGATGTAGCTGTTGGTCTACTGAGGGACACACAGAGATGTAGCTGTTGGTCTGCTGAGGGACACACAGACATGTAGCTGTTGGTCTGCTGAGGGACACACAGAGATGTAGCTGTTGGTCTGCTGAGGGACACACAGACATGTAGCTGTTGGTCTGCTGAGGGACACACAGATGTAGCTGTTGATCTACTGCGGGACACACTGAGATGTAGCTGTTGGTTTGCTCAGGGACACACAGATGTAGCTGTTGGTCTGCTGATGGACACACAGCGATGTAGCTGTTGGTCTGGTCAGGAACATACAGAGATGTAGCTGTTGGTCTGCTCAGGGACACACAGAGATGTAGCTGTTGGTCTGCTGAGGGACACACAGAGTTGTAGCTGTTGGTCTGCTGAGGGACACACAGAGTTATAGCTGTTGGTCTGCTGAGGGACACACAGAGTTGTAGCTGTTGGTCTGCTGAGGGACACAGAGTTGTAGCTGTTGGTCTGCTGAGGGACACAGAGATTTAGCTGATGGTCTGCTGAGGGACACACAGAGATGTAGCTTTTGGTCTGCTGAGGGACACACAGAGTTGTAGCTGTTGGTCTGCTGAGGGACACACAGAGATGTAGCTGTTGGTCTGCTGAAGGACACGGAGATGTAGCTGATGGTCTGCTGAGGGACACACAGAGATGTAGCTGATGGTCTGGTCAGGGACACACAGAGATGTAGCTGTTGGTCTGCTCAGGGACACACAGAGATGTAGCTGTTGGTCTGCTGAGGGACACAAAGAGATGTAGCTGATGGTCTGCTGATGGACACACAGACATGTAGCTGTTGGTCTGCTGAGGGACACACAGATGTAGCTGTTGGTCTGCTGAGGGACACACAGAGATGTAGCTGTTGGTCTGCTGAGGGACACACAGAGTTGTAGCTGTTGGTCTGCTGAGGGACACGGAGATGTAGCTGATGGTCTGCTGAGGGATACACACAGATGTAGCTGATGGTCTGGTCAGGGATACACACAGATGTAGCTGATGGTCTGGTCAGGGACATACAGAGATGTAGCTGTTGGTCTGCTCAGGGACACACAGAGATGTAGTTGTTGGTCTGCTGATGGACACACATAGAGATGCAGCTGTTGGTCTGCTGAGGGACACACAGAGATGTAGCTGTTGGTCTGCTGAGGGACACACAGAGTTGTAGCTGTTGGTCTGCTGAGGGACACACAGAGATGTAGCTGTTGGTCTGCTGAGGGACACACAGAGATGTAGCTGTTGGTCTGCTGAAGGACACGGAGATGTAGCTGATGGTCTGCTGAGGGACACAGAGATGTAGCTGTTGGTCTTCTCACGGACACATAGAGATGTAGCTGTTGGTCTGCTGAGGGACACACAGAGATGTAGCTGTTGGTCTGCTGAGAGACACACAGAGATGTAGCTGTTGGTCTGCTGAGGGACACACAGAGATGTAGCTGTTGGTCTGCTCAGGGACACACAGAGATGTAGCTGTTGGTCTGCTGATGGACACACAGAGATGTAACTGTTGGTCTGCTGAGGGACACAGAGATGTTGCTGTTGGTCTGCTGAGGGACACACAGAGATGTAGCTGTTGGTCTGCTGAGGGACACACAGAGATGTAGCTGTTGGTCTGCTCAGGGACACACAGAGATGTAGCTGTTGGTCTGCTGAGGGACACACAGAGATGTAGCTGTTGGTCTGCTGAGGGACACACAGAGATGTAGTTGATGGTCTGCTGATGGACACACAGACATGTAGCTGTTGGTCTGCTGAGGGACACACAGAGATGTAGCTGTTGGTCTACTGAGGGACACACAGAGATGTAGCTGTTGGTCTGCTGAGGGACACACAGACATGTAGCTGTTGGTCTGCTGAGGGACACACAGAGATGTAGCTGTTGGTCTGCTGAGGGACACACAGACATGTAGCTGTTGGTCTGCTGAGGGACACACAGATGTAGCTGTTGATCTACTGAGGGACACACTGAGATGTAGCTGTTGGTTTGCTCAGGGACACACAGATGTAGCTGTTGGTCTGCTGATGGACACACAGCGATGTAGCTGTTGGTCTGGTCAGGAACATACAGAGATGTAGCTGTTGGTCTGCTCAGGGACACACAGAGATGTAGCTGTTGGTCTGCTGAGGGACACACAGAGTTGTAGCTGTTGGTCTGCTGAGGGACACACAGAGTTATAGCTGTTGGTCTGCTGAGGGACACACAGAGTTGTAGCTGTTGGTCTGCTGAGGGACACAGAGTTGTAGCTGTTGGTCTGCTCAGGGACACACAGATGTAGCTGTTGGTCTGCTGAGGGACACAGAGATGTAGCTGTTGGTCTGCCGAGGGACACACAGAGATGTAGCTGATGGTCTGCTGAGGGACACACAGAGATGTAGCTGTTGGTCTGCTGAGGGACACACAGAGATGTAGCTGTTGGTCTGCTCAGGGACACACAGATGTAGCTGATGGTCTGCTGAGGGACACAGAGAGTTGTCGCTGTTGGTCTGCTCAGGGACACACAGAGATGTAGCTGATGGTCTGCTGAGGGACACACAGAGATGTAGCTGATGGTCTGCTGAGGGACACACAGAGATGTAGCTGTTGGTCTGCTGAGGGACACACAGAGTTGTAGCTGTTGGTCTGCTGAGGGACACACAGAGATGTAGCTGTTGGTCTGCTGAGGGACACGGAGATGTAGCTGATGGTCTGTTGAGGGACACACAGAGATGTAGCTGATGGTCTGCTGAGGGACACACAGAGATGTAACTGTTGGTCTGCTGAGGGACACACAGAGTTGTAGCTGGTAGTCTGCTGAGGGACACACTGAGATGTAGCTGTTGGTCTGCTGAGGGACACGGAGATGTAGCTGATGGTGCTCTGAGGGATACACACAGATGTAGCTGATGGTCTGGTCAGGGACATACAGAGATGTAGCTGTTGGTCTGCTGAGGGATACACACAGATGTAGCTGTTGGTCTGGTCAGGAAAATACAGAGATGTAGCTGTCGGTCTGCTCAGGGACACACACAGATGTAGCTGATGGTCTGGTCAGGGACATACAGAGATGTAGCTGTTGGTCTGCTCAGGGACACACAGAGATGTAGCTGTTTGTCTGCTGAGGGACATACAGAGATGTAGCTGTTGGTCTGCTGATGGACACACAGAGATGTAGCTGTTGGTCTGCTGAGGGACACATAGAGATGTAGCTGATGGTCTGCTGAGGGACACACAGAGTTGTAGCTGTTGGTCTGCTGAGGGACACACAGAGATGTAGTTGTTGGTCTGCTGATGGCCACACAGAGATGTAGTTGTTGGTCTGCTGAGGGACACACAGAGATGTAGCTGTTGGTCTACTGAGGGACACACAGAGTTGTAGCTGTTGGTCTGCTGAGGGACACACAGAGATGTAGCTGTTGGTCTGCTGAGGGACACGGAGATGTAGCTGTTGGTCTGCTGAGGGACACACAGAGTTGTAGCTGTTGGTCTGCTGAAGGACACACAGAGATGTAGCTGTTGGTCTGCTGAGGGACACACAGAGTTGTAGCTGTTGGTCTGCTGAGGGACACACAGAGATGTAGCTGTTGGTCTGCTGAAGGACACGGAGATGTAGCTGATGGTCTGCTGAGGGACACACAGAGATGTAGCTGATGGTCTGGTCAGGGACACACAGAGATGTAGCTGTTGGTCTGCTCAGGGACACACAGAGATGTAGCTGTTGGTCTGCTGAGGGACACAAAGAGATGTAGCTGATGGTCTGCTGATGGACACACAGACATGTAGCTGTTGGTCTGCTGAGGGACACACAGATGTAGCTGTTGGTCTGCTGAGGGACACACAGAGATGTAGCTGTTGGTCTGCTCAGGGACACACAGATGTAGCTGTTGGTCTGCTGAGGGACACAGAGAGTTGTAGCTGTGTGTCTGCTGAGGGACACACAGAGATGTAGCTGATGGTCTGCTGAGGGACACACAGAGATGTAGCTGATGGTCTGCTGAGGGACACACAGAGTTGTAGCTGTTGGTGTGCTGAGGGACACACAGAGATGTAGCTGTTGGTCTGCTGAGGGACACGGAGATGTAGCTGATGGTCTGCTGAGGGACACACAGAGATGTAGCTGTTGGTCTGCTGAGGGACACGGAGATGTAGCTGATGGTCTGCTGAGGGACACACAGAGATGTAGCTGTTGGTCTGGTCAGGAAAATACAGAGATGTAGCTGTCGGTCTGCTCAGGGACACACACAGATGTAGCTGATGGTCTGGTCAGGGACATACAGAGATGTAGCTGTTGGTCTGCTCAGGGACACACAGAGATGTAGCTGTTTGTCTGCTGAGGGACATACAGAGATGTAGCTGTTGGTCTGCTGATGGACACACAGAGATGTAGCTGTTGGTCTGCTGAGGGACACATAGAGATGTAGCTGATGGTCTGCTGAGGGACACACAGAGTTGTAGCTGTTGGTCTGCTGAGGGACACACAGAGATGTAGTTGTTGGTCTGCTGATGGCCACACAGAGATGTAGTTGTTGGTCTGCTGAGGGACACACAGAGATGTAGCTGTTGGTCTGCTGAGGGACACACAGACATGTAGCTGTTGGTCTGCTGAGGGACACACAGATGTAGCTGTTGATCTACTGCGGGACACACTGAGATGTAGCTGTTGGTTTGCTCAGGGACACACAGATGTAGCTGTTGGTCTGCTGATGGACACACAGCGATGTAGCTGTTGGTCTGGTCAGGAACATACAGAGATGTAGCTGTTGGTCTGCTCAGGGACACACAGAGATGTAGCTGTTGGTCTGCTGAGGGACACACAGAGTTGTAGCTGTTGGTCTGCTGAGGGACACACAGAGTTATAGCTGTTGGTCTGCTGAGGGACACACAGAGTTGTAGCTGTTGGTCTGCTGAGGGACACAGAGTTGTAGCTGTTGGTCTGCTGAGGGACACAGAGATTTAGCTGATGGTCTGCTGAGGGACACACAGAGATGTAGCTTTTGGTCTGCTGAGGGACACACAGAGTTGTAGCTGTTGGTCTGCTGAGGGACACACAGAGATGTAGCTGTTCGTCTGCTGAAGGACACGGAGATGTAGCTGATGGTCTGCTGAGGGACACACAGAGATGTAGCTGATGGTCTGGTCAGGGACACACAGAGATGTAGCTGTTGGTCTGCTCAGGGACACACAGAGATGTAGCTGTTGGTCTGCTGAGGGACACAAAGAGATGTAGCTGATGGTCTGCTGATGGACACACAGACATGTAGCTGTTGGTCTGCTGAGGGACACACAGATGTAGCTGTTGGTCTGCTGAGGGACACACAGAGATGTAGCTGTTGGTCTGCTGAGGGACACACAGAGTTGTAGCTGTTGGTCTGCTGAGGGACACGGAGATGTAGCTGATGGTCTGCTGAGGGATACACACAGATGTAGCTGATGGTCTGGTCAGGGATACACACAGATGTAGCTGATGGTCTGGTCAGGGACATACAGAGATGTAGCTGTTGGTCTGCTCAGGGACACACAGAGATGTAGTTGTTGGTCTGCTGATGGACACACATAGAGATGCAGCTGTTGGTCTGCTGAGGGACACACAGAGATGTAGCTGTTGGTCTGCTGAGGGACACACAGAGTTGTAGCTGTTGGTCTGCTGAGGGACACACAGAGATGTAGCTGTTGGTCTGCTGAGGGACACACAGAGATGTAGCTGTTGGTCTGCTGAAGGACACGGAGATGTAGCTGATGGTCTGCTGAGGGACACAGAGATGTAGCTGTTGGTCTTCTCACGGACACATAGAGATGTAGCTGTTGGTCTGCTGAGGGACACACAGAGATGTAGCTGTTGGTCTGCTGAGAGACACACAGAGATGTAGCTGTTGGTCTGCTGAGGGACACACAGAGATGTAGCTGTTGGTCTGCTCAGGGACACACAGAGATGTAGCTGTTGGTCTGCTGATGGACACACAGAGATGTAACTGTTGGTCTGCTGAGGGACACAGAGATGTTGCTGTTGGTCTGCTGAGGGACACACAGAGATGTAGCTGTTGGTCTGCTGAGGGACACACAGAGATGTAGCTGTTGGTCTGCTCAGGGACACACAGAGATGTAGCTGTTGGTCTGCTGAGGGACACACAGAGATGTAGCTGTTGGTCTGCTGAGGGACACACAGAGATGTAGTTGATGGTCTGCTGATGGACACACAGACATGTAGCTGTTGGTCTGCTGAGGGACACACAGAGATGTAGCTGTTGGTCTACTGAGGGACACACAGAGATGTAGCTGTTGGTCTGCTGAGGGACACACAGACATGTAGCTGTTGGTCTGCTGAGGGACACACAGAGATGTAGCTGTTGGTCTGCTGAGGGACACACAGACATGTAGCTGTTGGTCTGCTGAGGGACACACAGATGTAGCTGTTGATCTACTGAGGGACACACTGAGATGTAGCTGTTGGTTTGCTCAGGGACACACAGATGTAGCTGTTGGTCTGCTGATGGACACACAGCGATGTAGCTGTTGGTCTGGTCAGGAACATACAGAGATGTAGCTGTTGGTCTGCTCAGGGACACACAGAGATGTAGCTGTTGGTCTGCTGAGGGACACACAGAGTTGTAGCTGTTGGTCTGCTGAGGGACACACAGAGTTATAGCTGTTGGTCTGCTGAGGGACACACAGAGTTGTAGCTGTTGGTCTGCTGAGGGACACAGAGTTGTAGCTGTTGGTCTGCTCAGGGACACACAGATGTAGCTGTTGGTCTGCTGAGGGACACAGAGATGTAGCTGTTGGTCTGCCGAGGGACACACAGAGATGTAGCTGATGGTCTGCTGAGGGACACACAGAGATGTAGCTGTTGGTCTGCTGAGGGACACACAGAGATGTAGCTGTTGGTCTGCTCAGGGACACACAGATGTAGCTGATGGTCTGCTGAGGGACACAGAGAGTTGTCGCTGTTGGTCTGCTCAGGGACACACAGAGATGTAGCTGATGGTCTGCTGAGGGACACACAGAGATGTAGCTGATGGTCTGCTGAGGGACACACAGAGATGTAGCTGTTGGTCTGCTGAGGGACACACAGAGTTGTAGCTGTTGGTCTGCTGAGGGACACACAGAGATGTAGCTGTTGGTCTGCTGAGGGACACGGAGATGTAGCTGATGGTCTGTTGAGGGACACACAGAGATGTAGCTGATGGTCTGCTGAGGGACACACAGAGATGTAACTGTTGGTCTGCTGAGGGACACACAGAGTTGTAGCTGGTAGTCTGCTGAGGGACACACTGAGATGTAGCTGTTGGTCTGCTGAGGGACACGGAGATGTAGCTGATGGTGCTCTGAGGGATACACACAGATGTAGCTGATGGTCTGGTCAGGGACATACAGAGATGTAGCTGTTGGTCTGCTGAGGGATACACACAGATGTAGCTGTTGGTCTGGTCAGGAAAATACAGAGATGTAGCTGTCGGTCTGCTCAGGGACACACACAGATGTAGCTGATGGTCTGGTCAGGGACATACAGAGATGTAGCTGTTGGTCTGCTCAGGGACACACAGAGATGTAGCTGTTTGTCTGCTGAGGGACATACAGAGATGTAGCTGTTGGTCTGCTGATGGACACACAGAGATGTAGCTGTTGGTCTGCTGAGGGACACATAGAGATGTAGCTGATGGTCTGCTGAGGGACACACAGAGTTGTAGCTGTTGGTCTGCTGAGGGACACACAGAGATGTAGTTGTTGGTCTGCTGATGGCCACACAGAGATGTAGTTGTTGGTCTGCTGAGGGACACACAGAGATGTAGCTGTTGGTCTACTGAGGGACACACAGAGTTGTAGCTGTTGGTCTGCTGAGGGACACACAGAGATGTAGCTGTTGGTCTGCTGAGGGACACGGAGATGTAGCTGTTGGTCTGCTGAGGGACACACAGAGTTGTAGCTGTTGGTCTGCTGAAGGACACACAGAGATGTAGCTGTTGGTCTGCTGAGGGACACACAGAGTTGTAGCTGTTGGTCTGCTGAGGGACACACAGAGATGTAGCTGTTGGTCTGCTGAAGGACACGGAGATGTAGCTGATGGTCTGCTGAGGGACACACAGAGATGTAGCTGATGGTCTGGTCAGGGACACACAGAGATGTAGCTGTTGGTCTGCTCAGGGACACACAGAGATGTAGCTGTTGGTCTGCTGAGGGACACAAAGAGATGTAGCTGATGGTCTGCTGATGGACACACAGACATGTAGCTGTTGGTCTGCTGAGGGACACACAGATGTAGCTGTTGGTCTGCTGAGGGACACACAGAGATGTAGCTGTTGGTCTGCTCAGGGACACACAGATGTAGCTGTTGGTCTGCTGAGGGACACAGAGAGTTGTAGCTGTGTGTCTGCTGAGGGACACACAGAGATGTAGCTGATGGTCTGCTGAGGGACACACAGAGATGTAGCTGATGGTCTGCTGAGGGACACACAGAGTTGTAGCTGTTGGTGTGCTGAGGGACACACAGAGATGTAGCTGTTGGTCTGCTGAGGGACACGGAGATGTAGCTGATGGTCTGCTGAGGGACACACAGAGATGTAGCTGTTGGTCTGCTGAGGGACACGGAGATGTAGCTGATGGTCTGCTGAGGGACACACAGAGATGTAGCTGTTGGTCTGGTCAGGAAAATACAGAGATGTAGCTGTCGGTCTGCTCAGGGACACACACAGATGTAGCTGATGGTCTGGTCAGGGACATACAGAGATGTAGCTGTTGGTCTGCTCAGGGACACACAGAGATGTAGCTGTTTGTCTGCTGAGGGACATACAGAGATGTAGCTGTTGGTCTGCTGATGGACACACAGAGATGTAGCTGTTGGTCTGCTGAGGGACACATAGAGATGTAGCTGTTGGTCTGCTGAGGGACACACAGAGTTGGAGCTGTTGGTCTGCTGAGGGACACACAGAGATGTAATTGTTGGTCTGCTGATGGCCACACAGAGATGTAGTTGTTGGTCTGCTGAGGGACACACAGAGATGTAGCTGTTGGTCTGCTGAGGGACACACAGAGATGTAGCTGTTGGTCTGCTGAGGGACACACAGAGATGTAGCTGTTGGTCTGCTGAGGGACACGGAGATGTAGCTGTTGGTCTGCTGAGGGACACACAGAGTTGTAGCTGTTGGTCTGCTGAAGGACACACAGAGATGTAGCTGTTGGTCTGCTGAGGGACACACAGAGTTGTAGCTGTTGGTCTGCTGAGGGACACACAGAGATGTAGCTGTTGGTCTGCTGAAGGACACGGAGATGTAGCTGATGGTCTGCTGAGGGACACACAGAGATGTAGCTGATGGTCTGGTCAGGGACACACAGAGATGTAGCTGTTGGTCTGCTCAGGGACACACAGAGATGTAGCTGTTGGTCTGCTGAGGGACACAAAGAGATGTAGCTGATGGTCTGCTGATGGACACACAGACATGTAGCTGTTGGTCTGCTGAGGGACACACAGATGTAGCTGTTGGTCTGCTGAGGGACACACAGAGATGTAGCTGTTGGTCTGCTCAGGGACACACAGATGTAGCTGTTGGTCTGCTGAGGGACACAGAGAGTTGTAGCTGTGTGTCTGCTGAGGGACACACAGAGATGTAGCTGATGGTCTGCTGAGGGACACACAGAGATGTAGCTGATGGTCTGCTGAGGGACACACAGAGTTGTAGCTGTTGGTGTGCTGAGGGACACACAGAGATGTAGCTGTTGGTCTGCTGAGGGACACGGAGATGTAGCTGATGGTCTGCTGAGGGGCCCACAGAGATGTAGCTGATGGTCTGCTGAGGGACACACAGAGATGTAGCTGTTGGTCTGCTGAGGGACACACAGAGTTGTAGCTGTTGGTCTGCTGAGGGACACGGAGAGATGTAGCTGATGGTCTGCTGAGGGACACACAGAGATGTAGCTGTTGGTCTGCTCAGGGACACACAGATGTAGCTGTTGGTCTGGTCAGGAAAATACAGAGATGTAGCTGTCGGTCTGCTCAGGGACACACGCAGATGTAGCTGATGGTCTGGTCAGGGACATACAGAGATGTAGCTGTTGGTCTGCTCAGGGACACACAGAGATGTAGCTGTTGGTCTGCTGAAGGACACGGAGATGTAGCTGATGGTCTGCTGAGGGACACAGAGATGTAGCTGTTGGTCTTCTCACGGACACATAGAGATGTAGCTGTTGGTCTGCTGAGGGACACACAGAGATGTAGCTGTTGGTCTGCTGAGAGACACACAGAGATGTAGCTGTTGGTCTGCTGAGGGACACACAGAGATGTAGCTGTTGGTCTGCTGAGGGACACACAGAGATGTAGCTGTTGGTCTGCTCAGGGACACACAGAGATGTAGCTGTTGGTCTGCTGAGGGACACACAGAGATGTAGCTGTTGGTCTGCTGAGGGACACACAGAGATGTAGTTGATGGTCTGCTGATGGACACACAGACATGTAGCTGTTGGTCTGCTGAGGGACACACAGAGATGTAGCTGTTGGTCTACTGAGGGACACACAGAGATGTAGCTGTTGGTCTGCTGAGGGACACACAGACATGTAGCTGTTGGTCTGCTGAGGGACACACAGAGATGTAGCTGTTGGTCTGCTGAGGGACACACAGACATGTAGCTGTTGGTCTGCTGAGGGACACACAGATGTAGCTGTTGATCTACTGCGGGACACACTGAGATGTAGCTGTTGGTTTGCTCAGGGACACACAGATGTAGCTGTTGGTCTGCTGATGGACACACAGCGATGTAGCTGTTGGTCTGGTCAGGAACATACAGAGATGTAGCTGTTGGTCTGCTCAGGGACACACAGAGATGTAGCTGTTGGTCTGCTGAGGGACACACAGAGTTGTAGCTGTTGGTCTGCTGAGGGACACACAGAGTTATAGCTGTTGGTCTGCTGAGGGACACACAGAGTTGTAGCTGTTGGTCTGCTGAGGGACACAGAGTTGTAGCTGTTGGTCTGCTGAGGGACACAGAGATTTAGCTGATGGTCTGCTGAGGGACACACAGAGATGTAGCTTTTGGTCTGCTGAGGGACACACAGAGATGTAGCTGTTGGTCTGCTGAGGGACACACAGAGATGTAGCTGTTGGTCTGCTGAGGGACACACAGAGATTTAGCTGATGGTCTGCTGATGGACACACAGAGATGTAGCTGTTGGTCTGCTGATGGACACACAGAGATGTAGCTGTTGGTCTGCTGAGGGACACACAGAGATGTAGCTGATGGTCTGCTGATGGACACACAGACATGTAGCTGTTGGTCTGCTGAGGGACACACAGATGTAGCTGTTGGTCTGCCGAGGGACACACAGAGATGTAGCTGTTGGTCTGCTCAGGGACACACAGATGTAGCTGTTGGTCTGCTGAGGGACACACAGAGATGTAGCTGTTGGTCTGGTCAGGAAAATACAGAGATGTAGCTGTCGGTCTGCTCAGGGACACACACAGATGTAGCTGATGGTCTGGTCAGGGACATACAGAGATGTAGCTGTTGGTCTGCTCAGGGACACACAGAGATGTAGCTGTTTGTCTGCTGAGGGACATACAGAGATGTAGCTGTTGGTCTGCTGATGGACACACAGAGATGTAGCTGTTGGTCTGCTGAGGGACACATAGAGATGTAGCTGATGGTCTGCTGAGGGACACACAGAGTTGTAGCTGTTGGTCTGCTGAGGGACACACAGAGATGTAGTTGTTGGTCTGCTGATGGCCACACAGAGATGTAGTTGTTGGTCTGCTGAGGGACACACAGAGATGTAGCTGTTGGTCTACTGAGGGACACACAGAGATGTAGCTGTTGGTCTGCTGAGGGACACACAGAGATGTAGCTGTTGGTCTGCTGAGGGACACGGAGATGTAGCTGTTGGTCTGCTGAGGGACACACAGAGTTGTAGCTGTTGGTCTGCTGAAGGACACACAGAGATGTAGCTGTTGGTCTGCTGAGGGACACACAGAGTTGTAGCTGTTGGTCTGCTGAGGGACACACAGAGATGTAGCTGTTGGTCTGCTGAAGGACACGGAGATGTAGCTGATGGTCTGCTGAGGGACACACAGAGATGTAGCTGATGGTCTGGTCAGGGACACACAGAGATGTAGCTGTTGGTCTGCTCAGGGACACACAGAGATGTAGCTGTTGGTCTGCTGAGGGACACACAGAGATGTAGCTGATGGTCTGCTGATGGACACACAGACATGTAGCTGTTGGTCTGCTGAGGGACACACAGATGTAGCTGTTGGTCTGCTGAGGGACACACAGAGATGTAGCTGTTGGTCTGCTCAGGGACACACAGATGTAGCTGTTGGTCTGCTGAGGGACACAGAGAGTTGTAGCTGTGTGTCTGCTGAGGGACACACAGAGATGTAGCTGATGGTCTGCTGAGGGACACACAGAGATGTAGCTGATGGTCTGCTGAGGGACACACAGAGTTGTAGCTGTTGGTCTGCTGAGGGACACACAGAGATGTAGCTGTTGGTCTGCTGAGGGACACGGAGATGTAGCTGATGGTCTGCTGAGGGGCCCACAGAGATGTAGCTGATGGTCTGCTGAGGGACACACAGAGATGTAGCTGTTGGTCTGCTGAGGGACACACAGAGTTGTAGCTGTTGGTCTGCTGAGGGACACGGAGAGATGTAGCTGATGGTCTGCTGAGGGATACACAGAGATGTAGCTGTTGGTCTGCTCAGGGACACACAGATGTAGCTGTTGGTCTGGTCAGGAAAATACAGAGTCTGGTCAGGGACATACAGAGATGTAGCTGTTGGTCTGCTCAGGGACACACAGAGATGTAGCTGTTGGTCTGCTGAAGGACACGGAGATGTAGCTGATGGTCTGCTGAGGGACACAGAGATGTAGCTGTTGGTCTTCTCACGGACACATAGAGATGTAGCTGTTGGTCTGCTGAGGGACACACAGAGATGTAGCTGTTGGTCTGCTGAGAGACACACAGAGATGTAGCTGTTGGTCTGCTGAGGGACACACAGAGATGTAGCTGTTGGTCTGCTCAGGGACACACAGAGATGTAGCTGTTGGTCTGCTGATGGACACACAGAGATGTAACTGTTGGTCTGCTGAGGGACACAGAGATGTTGCTGTTGGTCTGCTGAGGGACACACAGAGATGTAGCTGTTGGTCTGCTGAGGGACACACAGAGATGTAGCTGTTGGTCTGCTCAGGGACACACAGAGATGTAGCTGTTGGTCTGCTGAGGGACACACAGAGATGTAGCTGTTGGTCTGCTGAGGGACACACAGAGATGTAGTTGATGGTCTGCTGATGGACACACAGACATGTAGCTGTTGGTCTGCTGAGGGACACACAGAGATGTAGCTGTTGGTCTACTGAGGGACACACAGAGATGTAGCTGTTGGTCTGCTGAGGGACACACAGACATGTAGCTGTTGGTCTGCTGAGGGACACACAGAGATGTAGCTGTTGGTCTGCTGAGGGACACACAGACATGTCGCTGTTGGTCTGCTGAGGGACACACAGATGTAGCTGTTGATCTACTGCGGGACACACTGAGATGTAGCTGTTGGTTTGCTCAGGGACACACAGATGTAGCTGTTGGTCTGCTGATGGACACACAGCGATGTAGCTGTTGGTCTGGTCAGGAACATACAGAGATGTAGCTGTTGGTCTGCTCAGGGACACACAGAGATGTAGCTGTTGGTCTGCTGAGGGACACACAGAGTTGTAGCTGTTGGTCTGCTGAGGGACACACAGAGTTATAGCTGTTGGTCTGCTGAGGGACACACAGAGATGTAGCTGTTGGTCTGCTGAGGGACACAGAGTTGTAGCTGTTGGTCTGCTCAGGGACACACAGATGTAGCTGTTGGTCTGCTGAGGGACACAGAGATGTAGCTGTTGGTCTGCCGAGGGACACACAGAGATGTAGCTGATGGTCTGCTGAGGGACACACAGAGATGTAGCTGTTGGTCTGCTGAGGGACACACAGAGATGTAGCTGTTGGTCTGCTCAGGGACACACAGATGTAGCTGATGGTCTGCTGAGGGACACAGAGAGTTGTCGCTGTTGGTCTGCTGAGGGACACACAGAGATGTAGCTGTTGGTCTGCTGAGGGACACACAGAGATGTAGCTGATGGTCTGCTGAGGGACACACAGAGATGTAGCTGTTGGTCTGCTGAGGGACACACAGAGTTGTAGCTGTTGGTCTGCTGAGGGACACACAGAGATGTAGCTGTTGGTTTGCTGAGGGACACGGAGATGTAGCTGATGGTCTGCTGAGGGACACACAGAGAAGTAGCTGATGGTCTGCTGAGGGACACACAGAGATGTAGCTGTTGGTCTGCTGAGGGACACACAGAGTTGTAGCTGGTAGTCTGCTGAGGGACACACTGAGATGTAGCTGTTGGTCTGCTGAGGGACACGGAGATGTAGCTGATGGTGCTCTGAGGGATACACACAGATGTAGCTGATGGTCTGGTCAGGGACATACAGAGATGTAGCTGTTGGTCTGCTGAGGGATACACACAGATGTAGCTGATGGTCTGGTCAGGGACATACAGAGATGTAGCTGTTGGTCTGCTGATGGACACACATAGAGATGTAGCTGTTGGTCTGCTGAGGGACACACAGAGATGTAGCTGTTGGTCTGCTGAGGGACACACAGAGGTGTAGCTGTTGGTCTGCTGAGGGACACACAGAGATGTAGCTGTTGGTCTGCTCAGGGAACCACACAGATGTAGCTGTTGGTCTGCTGAGGGACACACAGAGATGTAGCTGTTGGTCTGCTGAGGGACACACAGAGATGTAGCTGTTGGTCTGCTCAGGGACACACAGAGATGTAGCTGTTGGTCTGCTGATGGACACACAGAGATGTAACTGTTGGTCTGCTGAGGGACACAGAGATGTAGCTGTTGGTCTGCTGAGGGACACACAGAGATGTAGCTGTTGGTCTGCTGAGGGACACACAGAGATGTAGCTGTTTGTCTGCTCAGGGACACAGAGATGTAGCTGTTGGTCTGCTGAGGGACACAGAGATTTAGCTGATGGTCTGCTGAGGGACACACAGAGATGTAGCTTTTGGTCTGCTGAGGGACACACAGAGATGTAGCTGTTGGTCTGCTGAGGGACACACAGAGATGTAGCTGTTGGTCTGCTGAGGGACACACAGAGTTTTAGCTGATGGTCTGCTGAGGGACACACAGAGTTGTAGCTGTTGGTCTGCTGAGGGACACACAGAGATGTAGCTGTTGGTCTGCTGAGGGACACACAGAGATGTAGCTGATGGTCTGCTGATGGACACACAGACATGTAGCTGTTGGTCTGCTGAGGGACACACAGATGTAGCTGTTGGTCTGCTGAGGGACACACAGAGATGTAGCTGTTGGTCTGCTCAGGGACACACAGATGTAGCTGTTGGTCTGCTGAGGGACACACAGAGATGTAGCTGTTGGTCTGGTCAGGAAAATACAGAGATGTAGCTGTCGGTCTGCTCAGGGACACACACAGATGTAGCTGATGGTCTGGTCAGGGACATACAGAGATGTAGCTGTTGGTCTGCTCAGGGACACACAGAGATGTAGCTGTTGGTCTGCTGAGGGACATACAGAGATGTAGCTGTTGGTCTGCTGATGGACACACAGAGATGTAGCTGTTGGTCTGCTGAGGGACACACAGAGTTTTAGCTGTTGGTCAGCTGAGGGACACACAGAGTTGTAGCTGTTGGTCTGCTGATGGACACACAGAGATGTAGCTGATGGTCTGCTGAGGGACACACAGAGTTGTAGCTGTTGGTCTGCTGAGGGACACACAGAGATGTAGTTGTTGGTCTGCTGATGGACACACAGAGATGTAGTTGTTGGTCTGCTGAGGGACACACAGAGATGTAGCTGTTGGTCTACTGAGGGACACACAGAGTTGTAGCTGTTGGTCTGCTGAGGGACACACAGAGATGTAGCTGTTGGTCTGCTGAGGGACACGGAGATGTAGCTGTTGGTCTGCTGAGGGACACACAGAGTTGTAGCTGTTGGTCTGCTGAAGGACACACAGAGATGTAGCTGTTGGTCTGCTGAGGGACACACAGAGTTGTAGCTGTTGGTCTGCTGAGGGACACACAGAGATGTAGCTGTTGGTCTGCTGAAGGACACGGAGATGTAGCTGATGGTCTGCTGAGGGACACACAGAGATGTAGCTGATGGTCTGGTCAGGGACACACAGAGATGTAGCTGTTGGTCTGCTCAGGGACACACAGAGATGTAGCTGTTGGTCTGCTGAGGGACACACAGAGATGTAGCTGATGGTCTGCTGATGGACACACAGACATGTAGCTGTTGGTCTGCTGAGGGACACACAGATGTAGCTGTTGGTCTGCTGAGGGACACACAGAGATGTAGCTGTTGGTCTGCTGAGGGACACACAGACATGTAGCTGTTGGTCTGCTGAGGGACACACAGATGTAGCTGTTGATCTACTGCGGGACACACTGAGATGTAGCTGTTGGTTTGCTCAGGGACACACAGATGTAGCTGTTGGTCTGCTGATGGACACACAGCGATGTAGCTGTTGGTCTGGTCAGGAACATACAGAGATGTAGCTGTTGGTCTGCTCAGGGACACACAGAGATGTAGCTGTTGGTCTGCTGAGGGACACACAGAGTTGTAGCTGTTGGTCTGCTCAGGGACACACAGAGATGTAGCTGTTGGTCTGCTCAGGGAACCACACAGAGTTGTAGCTTTTGGTCTGCTGAGGGACACAGAGTTGTAGCTGTTGGTCTGCTGAGGGACACAGAGATGTAGCTGATGGTCTGCTGAGGGACACACAGAGATGTAGCTGTTGGTCTGCTGAGGGACACACAGAGATGTAGCTGTTGGTCTGCTGAGGGACATACAGACATGTAGCTGTTGGTCTGCTGAGGGACACACAGAGATGTAGCTGATGGTCTGGTGTGGGACACACAGAGATGTAGCTGTTGGTCTGCTGAGGGACACACAGAGATGTAGCTGTTGGTCTGCTGAGGGACACACAGAGATGTAGCTGATGGTCTGCTGATGGACACACAGACATGTAGCTGTTGGTCTGCTGAGGGACACACAGATGTAGCTGTTGGTCTGCTGAGGGACACACAGAGATGTAGCTGTTGGTCTGCTCAGGGACACACAGATGTAGCTGTTGGTCTGCTGAGGGACACACAGAGATGTAGCTGTTGGTCTGGTCAGGAAAATACAGAGATGTAGCTGTCGGTCTGCTCAGGGACACACACAGATGTAGCTGATGGTCTGGTCAGGGACATACAGAGATGTAGCTGTTGGTCTGCTCAGGGACACACAGAGATGTAGCTGTTGGTCTGCTGAGGGACATACAGAGATGTAGCTGTTGGTCTGCTGATGGACACACAGAGATGTAGCTGTTGGTCTGCTGAGGGACACACAGAGATGTAGCTGATGGTCTGCTGAGGGACACACAGAGTTGTAGCTGTTGGTCTGCTGAGGGACACACAGAGATGTAGTTGTTGGTCTGCTGATGGACACACAGAGATGTAGTTGTTGGTCTGCTGAGGGACACACAGAGATGTAGCTGTTGGTCTACTGAGGGACACACAGAGATGTAGCTGCTGGTCTGCTGAGGGACACGGAGATGTAGCTGTTGGTCTGCTGAGGGACACACAGAGATGTAGCTGTTGGTCTGCTGAGGGACACACAGAGTTGTAGCTGTTGGTCTGCTGAGGGACACACAGAGATGTAGCTGTTGGTCTGCTGAGGGACACACAGAGTTGTAGCTGTTGGTCTGCTGAGGGACACACAGAGATGTAGCTGTTGGTCTGCTGAGGGACACGGAGATGTAGCTGATGGTCTGCTGAGGGACACACAGAGATGTAGCTGATGGTCTGGTCAGGGACACACAGAGATGTAGCTGTTGGTCTGCTCAGGGACACACAGAGATGTAGCTGTTGGTCTGCTGAGGGACACACAGAGATGTAGCTGTTGGTCTGCTGAGGGACACACAGAGATGTAGCTGTTGGTCTGCTGAGGGACACACAGAGATGTAGCTGTTGGTCTGCTGAGGGACACACAGAGATGTAGCTGTTGGTCTGCTCAGGGACACACAGATGTAGCTGTTGGTCTGCTGAGGGACACAGAGAGTTGTAGCTGTTGGTCTGCTGAGGGACACACAGAGATGTAGCTGATGGTCTGCTGAGGGACACACAGAGATGTAGCTGATGGTCTGCTGAGGGACACACAGAGTTGTAGCTGTTGGTCTGCTGAGGGACACACAGAGATGTAGCTGTTGGTCTGCTGAGGGACACACAGAGATGTAGCTGTTGGTCTGCTGAGGGACACACAGAGATGTAGCTGATGGTCTGCTGATGGACACACAGAGATGTAGCTGTTGGTCTGCTGAGGGACACACAGAGTTGTAGCTGTTGGTCTGCTGAGGGACACGGAGAGATGTAGCTGATGGTCTGCTGAGGGATACACAGAGATGTAGCTGTTGGTCTGCTCAGGGACACACAGATGTAGCTGTTGGTCTGCTCAGAGTCTGGTCAGGGACATACAGAGATGTAGCTGTTGGTCTGCTCAGGGACACACAGAGATGTAGCTGTTGGTCTGCTGAGGGACACGGAGATGTAGCTGTTGGTCTGCTGAGGGACACAGAGATGTAGCTGTTGGTCTTCTCACGGACACATAGAGATGTAGCTGTTGGTCTGCTGAGGGACACACAGAGATGTAGCTGTTGGTCTGCTGAGAGACACACAGAGATGTAGCTGTTGGTCTGCTGAGGGACACACAGAGATGTAGCTGTTGGTCTGCTCAGGGACACACAGAGATGTAGCTGTTGGTCTGCTGATGGACACACAGAGATGTAACTGTTGGTCTGCTGAGGGACACAGAGATGTAGCTGTTGGTCTGCTGAGGGACACACAGAGATGTAGCTGTTGGTCTGCTGAGGGACACACAGAGATGTAGCTGTTGGTCTGCTCAGGGACACACAGAGATGTAGCTGATGGTCTGCTCAGGGACACACAGAGATGTAGCTGTTGGTCTGCTGAGGGACACACAGAGATGTAGCTGATGGTCTGCTGATGGACACACAGACATGTAGCTGTTGGTCTGCTGAGGGACACACAGAGATGTAGCTGTTGGTCTGCTGAGGGACACACAGAGATGTAGCTGTTGGTCTGCTGAGGGACACACAGACATGTAGCTGTTGGTCTGCTGAGGGACACACAGAGATGTAGCTGTTGGTCTGCTGAGGGACACACAGACATGTAGCTGTTGGTCTGCTGAGGGACACACAGATGTAGCTGTTGGTCTGCTGAGGGACACACAGAGATGTAGCTGTTGGTCTGCTCAGGGACACACAGATGTAGCTGTTGGTCTGCTGAGGGACACACAGAGATGTAGCTGTTGGTCTGCTGAGGGACACACAGAGATGTAGCTGTTGGTCTGCTCAGGGACACACAGAGATGTAGCTGTTGGTCTGCTGAGGGACACACAGAGTTGTAGCTGTTGGTCTGCTGAGGGACACACAGAGATGTAGCTGATGGTCTGCTGAGGGACACACAGAGATGTAGCTGTTGGTCTGCTGAGGGACACACAGAGTTGTAGCTGTTGGTCTGCTCGGGGACACACAGATGTAGCTGTTGGTCTGCTGAGGCACACAGAGATGTAGCTGTTGGTCTGCTGAGGGACACACAGAGATGTAGCCGATGGTCTGCTGAGGGACACACAGAGATGTAGCTGTTGGTCTGCTGAGGGACACACAGATATGTAGCTGTTGGTCTGCTCAGGGACACACAGATGTAGCTGTTGGTCTGCTGAGGGACACAGAGAGTTGTAGCTGTTGGTCTGCTGAGGGACACACAGAGATGTAGCTGATGGTCTGCTGAGGGACACACAGAGATGTAGCTGATGGTCTGCTGAGGGACACACAGAGATGTAGCTGTTGGTCTGCTGAGGGACACACAGAGTTGTAGCTGTTGGTCTGCTGAGGGACACACAGAGATGTAGCTGTTGGTCTGCTGAGGGACACGGAGATGTAGCTGATGGTCTGCTGAGGGACACACAGAGATGTAGCTGATGGTCTGCTGAGGGACACACAGAGATGTAGCTGTTGGTCTGCTGAGGGACACACAGAGTTGTAGCTGTTGGTCTGCTGAGGGACACACAGAGATGTAGCTGTTGGTCTGCTGAGGGACACGGAGATGTAGCTGATGGTCTGCTGAGGGATACACACAGATGTAGCTGATGGTCTGGTCAGGGACATACAGAGATGTAGCTGTTGGTCTGCTCAGGGATACACACAGATGTAGCTGATGGTCTGGTCAGGGACATACAGAGATGTAGCTGTTGGTCTGCTGATGGACACACATAGAGATGTAGCTGTTGGTCTGCTGAGGGACACACAGAGATGTAGCTGTTGGTCTGCTGAGGGACACACAGAGATGTAGCTGTTGGTCTGCTGAGGGACACACAGAGATGTAGCTGTTGGTCTGCTCAGGGACACACAGAGATGTAGCTGTTGGTCTGCTGAGGGACACACAGAGATGTAGCTGTTGGTCTGCTGAGGGACACACAGAGATGTAGCTGTTGGTCTGCTCAGGGACACACAGAGATGTAGCTGTTGGTCTGCTGATGGACACACAGAGATGTAGTTGTTGGTCTGCTGAGGGACACAGAGATGTAGCTGTTGGTCTGCTGAGGGACACACAGAGATGTAGCTGTTGGTCTGCTGAGGGACACACAGAGATGTAGCTGTTGGTCTGCTGAGGGACACACAGAGATGTAGCTGTTGGTCTGCTGAGGGACACACAGAGATGTAGCTGATGGTCTGCTGAGGGACACACAGAGATGTAGCTGTTGGTCTGCTGAGGGACACACAGAGATGTAGCTGTTGGTCTGCTGAGGGACACACAGAGATGTAGCTGTTGGTCTGCTGAGGGACACACAGAGATGTACCTGTTGGTCTGCTGAGGGACACACAGAGTTGTAGCTGTTGGTCTGCTGAGGGACACACAGAGATGTAGCTGTTGGTCTGCTGAGGGACACACAGAGATGTAGCTGATGGTCTGCTGATGGACACACAGACATGTAGCTGTTGGTCTGCTGAGGGACACACAGATGTAGCTGTTGGTCTGCCGAGGGACACACAGAGATGTAGCTGTTGGTCTGCTCAGGGACACAGATGTAGCTGTTGGTCTGCTGAGGGACACACAGAGATGTAGCTGTTGGTCTGGTCAGGAAAATACAGAGATGTAGCTGTCGGTCTGCTCAGGGACACCCACAGATGTAGCTGATGGTCTGGTCAGGGACATACAGAGATGTAGCTGTTGGTCTGCTCAGGGACACACAGAGATGTAGCTGTTGGTCTGCTGAGGGACATACAGAGATGTAGCTGTTGGTCTGCTGATGGACACACAGAGATGTAGCTGTTGGTCTGCTGAGGGACACACAGAGTTGTAGCTGTTGGTCTGCTGAGGGACACACAGAGTTGTAGCTGTTGGTCTGCTGATGGACACACAGAGATGTAGCTGATGGTCTGCTGAGGGACACACAGATGTAGCTGTTGGTCTGCTCAGGGACACACAGAGATGTAGCTGTTGGTCTGCTGATGGAAACACAGAGATGTAGTTGTTGGTCTGCTGAGGGACACACAGAGATGTAGCTGTTGGTCTACTGAGGGACACACAGAGTTGTAGCTGTTGGTCTGCTGAGGGACACACAGAGATGTAGCTGCTGGTCTGCTGAGGGACACGGAGATGTAGCTGTTGGTCTGCTGAGGGACACACAGAGTTGTAGCTGTTGGTCTGCTGAAGGACACACAGAGATGTAGCTGTTGGTCTGCTGAGGGACACACAGAGTTGTACCTGTTGGTCTGCTGAGGGACACACAGAGATGTAGCTGTTGGTCTGCTGAGGGACACGGAGATGTAGCTGATGGTCTGCTGAGGGACCCACAGAGATGTAGCTGATGGTCTGGTCAGGGACACACAGAGATGTAGCTGTTGGTCTGCTCAGGGACACACAGAGATGTAGCTGTTGGTCTGCTGAGGGACACACAGAGATGTAGCTGATGGTCTGCTGATGGACACACAGACATGTAGCTGTTGGTCTGCTGAGGGACACACAGATGTAGCTGTTGGTCTGCTGAGGGACACACAGAGATGTAGCTGTTGGTCTGCTCAGGGACACACAGATGTAGCTGTTGGTCTGCTGAGGGACACAGAGAGTTGTAGCTGTTGGTCTGCTGAGGGACACACAGAGATGTAGCTGATGGTCTGCTGAGGGACACACAGAGATGTAGCTGATGGTCTGCTGAGGGACACACAGAGTTGTAGCTGTTGGTCTGCTGAGGGACACACAGAGATGTAGCTGTTGGTCTGCTGAGGGACACGGAGATGTAGCTGTTGGTCTGCTGAGGGACACAGAGAGTTGTAGCTGTGTGTCTGCTGAGGGACACACAGAGATGTAGCTGATGGTCTGCTGAGGGACACACAGAGATGTAGCTGATGGTCTGCTGAGGGACACACAGAGTTGTAGCTGTTGGTCTGCTGAGGGACACACAGAGATGTAGCTGTTGGTCTGCTGAGGGACACGGAGATGTAGCTGATGGTCTGCTGAGGGGCCCACAGAGATGTAGCTGATGGTCTGCTGAGGGACACACAGAGATTTAGCTGATGGTCTGCTGATGGACACACAGAGATGTAGCTGTTGGTCTGCTGATGGACACACAGAGATGTAGCTGTTGGTCTGCTGAGGGACACACAGAGATGTAGCTGATGGTCTGCTGATGGACACACAGAGATGTAGCTGTTGGTCTGCTGAGGGACACACAGATGTAGCTGTTGGTCTGCTGAGGGACACACAGAGATGTAGCTGTTGGTCTGCTCAGGGACACACAGATGTAGCTGTTGGTCTGCTGAGGGACACACAGAGATGTAGCTGTTGGTCTGGTCAGGAAAATACAGAGATGTAGCTGTCGGTCTGCTCAGGGACACACACAGATGTAGCTGATGGTCTGGTCAGGGACATACAGAGATGTAGCTGTTGGTCTGCTCAGGGACACACAGAGATGTAGCTGTTGGTCTGCTGAGGGACATACAGAGATGTAGCTGTTGGTCTGCTGATGGACACACAGAGATGTAGCTGTTGGTCTGCTGAGGGACACACAGAGTTGTAGCTGTTGGTCTGCTGAGGGACACACAGAGTTGTAGCTGTTGGTCTGCTGATGGACACACAGAGATGTAGCTGATGGTCTGCTGAGGGACACACAGAGTTGTAGCTGTTGGTCTGCTGAGGGACACACAGAGATGTAGTTGTTGGTCTGCTGATGGACACACAGAGATGTAGTTGTTGGTCTGCTGAGGGACACACAGAGATGTAGCTGTTGGTCTGCTGAGGGACACACAGAGTTGTAGCTGTTGGTCTGCTGAGGGACACACAGAGATGTAGCTGTTGGTCTGCTGAGGGACACGGAGATGTAGCTGTTGGTCTGCTGAGGGACACACAGAGATGTAGCTGTTGGTCTGCTGAGGGACACACAGAGATGTAGCTGTTGGTCTGCTGAGGGACACACAGAGTTGTAGCTGTTGGTCTGCTGAGGGACACACAGAGATGTAGCTGTTGGTCTGCTGAAGGACACGGAGATGTAGCTGATGGTCTGCTGAGGGACACACAGAGATGTAGCTGATGGTCTGGTCAGGGACACACAGAGATGTAGCTGTTGGTCTGCTCAGGGACACACAGAGATGTAGCTGTTGGTCTGCTGAGGGACACACAGAGATGTAGCTGATGGTCTGCTGATGGACACACAGACATGTAGCTGTTGGTCTGCTGAGGGACACACAGATGTAGCTGTTGGTCTGCTGAGGGACACACAGAGATGTAGCTGTTGGTCTGCTCAGGGACACACAGATGTAGCTGTTGGTCTGCTGAGGGACACAGAGAGTTGTAGCTGTTGGTCTGCTGAGGGACACACAGAGATGTAGCTGATGGTCTGCTGAGGGACACACAGAGATGTAGCTGTTGGTCTGCTGAGGGACACACAGAGTTGTAGCTGTTGGTCTGCTGAGGGACACACAGAGATGTAGCTGTTGGTTTGCTGAGGGACACGGAGATGTAGCTGATGGTCTGCTGAGGGACACACAGAGATGTAGCTGATGGTCTGCTGAGGGACACACAGAGATGTAGCTGTTGGTCTGCTGAGGGACACACAGAGTTGTAGCTGTTGGTCTGCTGAGGGACACACAGAGATGTAGCTGTTGGTCTGCTGAGGGACACACAGAGATGTAGCTGTTGGTCTGCTGAGGGACACACAGAGATGTAGCTGTTGGTCTGCTGAGGGACACACAGAGATGTAGCTGTCGGTCTGCTGAGGGACACGGAGATGTAGCTGATGGTCTGCTGAGGGGCCCACAGAGATGTAGCTGATGGTCTGCTGAAGGACACATAGAGATGTAGCTGTTGGTCTGCTGAGGGACACACAGAGATGTAGCTGTTGGTCTGCTGAGGGACACACAGAGTTGTAGCTGTTGGTCTGCTGAGGGACACACAGAGATGTAGCTGTTGGTCTGCTGAGGGACACGGAGATGTAGCTGATGGTCTGCTGAGGGACACAGAGATGTAGCTGTTGGTCTGCTGATGGACACACATAGAGATGTAGCTGTTGGTCTGCTGAGGGACACACACAGATGTAGCTGTTGGTCTGCTGAGGGACACACAGAGATGTAGCTGTTGGTCTGCTCAGGGATACACACAGATGTAGCTGATGGTCTTGTCAGGGACATACAGAGATGTAGCTGTTGGCCTGCTCAGGGACACACAGAGATGTAGTTGTTGGTCTGCTGATGGACACACATAGAGATGCAGCTGTTGGTCTGCTGAGGGACACACAGAGATGTAGCTGTTGGTCTGCTGAGGGACACACAGAGATGTAGCTGTTGGTCTGCTCAGGGACACACACAGATGTAGCTGTTGGTCTGCTGAGGGACACACAGAGTTGTAGCTGTTGGTCTGCTGAGGGACACAGAGATGTAGCTGTTGGTCTTCTCACGGACACATAGAGATGTAGCTGTTGGTCTGCTCAGGGACACACAGAGATGTAGTTGTTGGTCTGCTGATGGACACACATAGAGATGTAGCTGTTGGTCTGCTCAGGGACACACAGAGATGTAGCTGTTTGTCTGCTGAGGGACACACAGAGATGTAGCTGTTGGTCTGCTGATGGACACACAGAGATGTAGCTGTTGGTCTGCTCAGGGACACACAGATGTAGCTGTTGGTCTGCTGAGGGACACACAGAGATGTAGCTGTTGGTCTGGTCAGGAAAATACAGAGATGTAGCTGTCGGTCTGCTCAGGGACACCCACAGATGTAGCTGATGGTCTGGTCAGGGACATACAGAGATGTAGCTGTTGGTCTGCTCAGGGACACACAGAGATGTAGCTGTTGGTCTGCTGAGGGACACACAGAGATGTAGCTGTTGGTCTGCTGATGGACACACAGAGATGTAGCTGTTGGTCTGCTGAGGGACACACAGAGTTGTAGCTGTTGGTCAGCTGAGGGACACACAGAGTTGTAGCTGTTGGTCTGCTGATGGACACACAGAGATGTAGCTGATGGTCTGCTGATGGACACACAGAGATGTAGTTGTTGGTCTGCTGAGGGACACACAGAGATGTAGCTGTTGGTCTGCTGAGGGACACACAGAGATGTAGCTGATGGTCTGCTGAGGGACACACAGAGTTTTAGCTGATGGTCTGCTGAGGGACACACAGAGATGTAGCTGATGGTCTGCTGATGGACACACAGACATGTAGCTGTTGGTCTGCTGAGGGACACACAGATGTAGCTGTTGGTCTGCTGAGGGACACACAGAGATGTAGCTGTTGGTCTGCTCAGGGACACACAGATGTAGCTGTTGGTCTGCTGAGGGACACACAGAGATGTAGCTGTTGGTCTGGTCAGGAAAATACAGAGATGTAGCTGTCGGTCTGCTCAGGGACACACACAGATGTAGCTGATGGTCTGGTCAGGGACATACAGAGATGTAGCTGTTGGTCTGCTCAGGGACACACAGAGATGTAGCTGTTGGTCTGCTGAGGGACATACAGAGATGTAGCTGTTGGTCTGCTGATGGACACACAGAGATGTAGCTGTTGGTCTGCTGAGGGACACACAGAGTTGTAGCTGTTGGTCAGCTGAGGGACACACAGAGTTGTAGCTGTTGGTCTGCTGATGGACACACAGAGATGTAGCTGATGGTCTGCTGAGGGACACACAGAGTTGTAGCTGTTGGTCTGCTGAGGGACACACAGAGATGTAGTTGTTGGTCTGCTGATGGCCACACAGAGATGTAGTTGTTGGTCTGCTGAGGGACACACAGAGATGTAGCTGTTGGTCTACTGAGGGACACACAGAGTTGTAGCTGTTGGTCTGCTGAGGGACACACAGAGATGTAGCTGTTGGTCTGCTGAGGGACACGGAGATGTAGCTGTTGGTCTGCTGAGGGACACACAGAGATGTAGCTGTTGGTCTGCTGAGGGACACACAGAGTTGTAGCTGTTGGTCCTCTGAGGGACACACAGAGATGTAGCTGTTGGTCTGCTGAAGGACACGGAAATGTAGCTGATGGTCTGCTGAGGGACACACAGAGATGTAGCTGATGGTCTGGTCAGGGACACACAGAGATGTAGCTGTTGGTCTGCTCAGGGACACACAGAGATGTAGCTGTTGGTCTGCTGAGGGACACACAGAGATGTAGCTGATGGTCTGCTGATGGACACACAGACATGTAGCTGTTGGTCTGCTGAGGGACACACAGATGTAGCTGTTGGTCTGCTGAGGGACACACAGAGATGTAGCTGTTGGTCTGCTCAGGGACACACAGATGTAGCTGTTGGTCTGCTGAGGGACACACAGAGATGTAGCTGTTGGTCTGCTGAGGGACACACAGAGATGTAGCTGATGGTCTGCTCAGGGACACACAGAGATGTAGCTGTTGGTCTGCTGATGGACACACATAGAGATGTAGCTGTTGGTCTGCTGAGGGACACACAGAGATGTAGCTGATGGTCTGCTGAGGGACACACAGAGATGTAGCTGTTGGTCTGCTGAGGGACACACAGAGTTGTAGCTGTTGGTCTGCTCGGGGACACACAGAGATGTAGCTGTTGGTCTGCTCAGGGACACACAGATGTAGCTGTTGGTCTGCTGAGGGACACAGAGAGTTGTAGCTGTTGGTCTGCTGAGGGACACACAGACATGTAGCTGATGGTCTGCTGAGGGACACAGAGATGTAGCTGATGGTCTGCTGAGGGACACACAGAGTTGTAGCTGTTGGTCTGCTGAGGGACACACAGAGATGTAGCTGTTGGTTTGCTGAGGGACACGGAGATGTAGCTGATGGTCTGCTGAGGGACACACAGAGAAGTAGCTGATGGTCTGCTGAGGGACACACAGAGATGTAGCTGTTGGTCTGCTGAGGGACACACAGAGATGTAGCTGTTGGTCTGCTGAGGGACACGGAGATGTAGCTGATGGTCTGCTGAGGGATACACAGAGATGTAGCTGATGGTCTGGTCAGGGATACACGCAGATGTAGCTGATGGTCTGGTCAGGGACATACAGAGATGTAGCTGTTGGTCTGCTCAGGGACACACAGAGATGTAGTTGTTGGTCTGCTGATGGACACACAGAGATGTAGCTGTTGGTCTGCTGAGGGACACACAGAGATGTAGCTGTTGGTCTGCTGAGGGACACACAGAGTTGTAGCTGTTGGTCTGCTGAGGGACACACAGAGTTGTAGCTGTTGGTCTGCTGAGGGACACACAGAGATGTAGCTGTTGGTCTGCTGAGGGACACGGAGATGTAGCTGATGGTCTGCTGAGGGACACAGAGATGTAGCTGTTGGTCTTCTCACGGACACATAGAGATGTAGCTGTTGGTCTGCTGAGGGACACACAGAGATGTAGCTGTTGGTCTGCTGAGAGACACACAGAGATGTAGCTGTTGGTCTGCTGAGGGACACACAGAGATGTAGCTGTTGGTCTGCTCAGGGACACACAGAGATGTAGCTGTTGGTCTGCTGATGGACACACAGAGATGTAACTGTTGGTCTGCTGAGGGACACAGAGATGTAGCTGTTGGTCTGCTGAGGGACACACAGAGATGTAGCTGTTGGTCTGCTGAGGGACACACAGAGATGTAGCTGTTGGTCTGCTCAGGGACACACAGAGATGTAGCTGTTGGTCTGCTGAGGGACACACAGAGATGTAGCTGTTGGTCTGCTCAGGGACACACAGAGATGTAGCTGATGGTCTGCTGATGGACACACAGAGATGTAGCTGTTGGTCTGCTGAGGGACACACAGAGATGTAGCTGTTGGTCTGCTGAGGGACACACAGAGATGTAGCTGTTGGTCTGCTGAGGGACACACAGACATGTAGCTGTTGGTCTGCTGAGGGACACACAGAGATGTAGCTGATGGTCTGCTGATGGACACACAGAGATGTAGCTGTTGGTCTGGTCAGGAACATACAGAGATGTAGCTGTTGGTCTGCTGAGGCACACACAGAGTTGTAGCTGTTGGTCTGCTGAGGGACACACAGAGTTGTAGCTGTTGGTCTGCTCAGGGACACACAGATGTAGCTGTTGGTCTGCTCAGGGACACACAGAGATGTAGCTGTTGGTCTGCTGAGGGACACAGAGTTGTAGCTGTTGGTCTGCTCAGGGACACACAGATGTAGCTGTTGGTCTGCTGAGGGACACAGAGATGTAGCTGTTGGTCTGCCGAGGGACACACAGAGATGTAGCTGATGGTCTGCTGAGGGACACACAGAGATGTAGCTGTTGGTCTGCTGAGGGACACACAGAGATGTAGCTGTTGGTCTGCTCAGGGACACACAGATGTAGCTGATGGTCTGCTGAGGGACACAGAGAGTTGTAGCTGTTGGTCTGCTCAGGGACACACAGAGATGTAGCTGATGGTCTGCTGAGGGGCCCACAGAGATGTAGCTGATGGTCTGCTGAGGGACACACAGAGATGTAGCTGTTGGTCTGCTGAGGGACACACAGAGTTGTAGCTGTTGGTCTGCTGAGGGACACACAGAGATGTAGCTGTTGGTCTGCTGAGGGACACGGAGATGTAGCTGATGGTCTGCTGAGGGACACACAGAGATGTAGCTGTTGGTCTGCTGAGGGACACACAGAGTTGTAGCTGTTGGTCTGCTGAGGGACACACAGAGTTGTAGCTGTTGGTCTGCTGAGGGACACACAGAGATGTAGCTGTTGGTCTGCTGAGGGACACGGAGATGTAGCTGATGGTGCTCTGAGGGATACACACAGATGTAGCTGATGGTCTGGTCAGGGACATACAGAGATGTAGCTGTTGGTCTGCTGAGGGATACACACAGATGTAGCTGATGGTCTGGTCAGGGACATACAGAGATGTAGCTGTTGGTCTGCTGATGGACACACATAGAGATGTAGCTGTTGGTCTGCTGAGGGACACACAGAGATGTAGCTGTTGGTCTGCTGAGGGACACACAGAGATGTAGCTGTTGGTCTGCTGAGGGACACACAGAGATGTAGCTGTTGGTCTGCTCAGGGACACACAGAGATGTAGCTGTTGGTCTGCTGATGGACACACAGAGATGTAACTGTTGGTCTGCTGAGGGACACAGAGATGTAGCTGTTGGTCTGCTGAGGGACACACAGAGATGTAGCTGTTGGTCTGCTGAGGGACACACAGAGCTGTAGCTGTTGGTCTGCTCAGGGACACACAGAGATGTAGCTGATGGTCTGCTGAGGGACACACAGAGATTGTAGCTGATGGTCTGCTGAGGGACACACAGAGATGTAGCTGTTGGTCTGCTGAGGGACACACAGAGATGTAGCTGTTGGTCTGCTAAGGGACACACTGAGTTGTAGTTGTTGGTCTGCTGAGGGACACACAGAGATGTAGCTGTTGGTCTGCTGAGGGACACACAGAGATGTAGCTGTTGGTCTGCTGAGGGACACACAGAGATGTAGCTGATGGTCTGCTGATGGACACACAGACATGTAGCTGTTGGTCTGCTGAGGGACACACAGATGTAGCTGTTGGTCTGCTGAGGGACACACAGAGATGTAGCTGTTGGTCTGCTCAGGGACACACAGATGTAGCTGTTGGTCTGCTGAGGGACACACAGAGATGTAGCTGTTGGTCTGGTCAGGAAAATACAGAGATGTAGCTGTCGGTCTGCTCAGGGACACACACAGATGTAGCTGATGGTCTGGTCAGGGACATACAGAGATGTAGCTGTTGGTCTGCTCAGGGACACACAGAGATGTAGCTGTTGGTCTGCTGAGGGACATACAGAGATGTAGCTGTTGGTCTGCTGATGGACACACAGAGATGTAGCTGTTGGTCTGCTGAGGGACACACAGAGTTGTAGCTGTTGGTCTGCTGAGGGACACACAGAGTTGTAGCTGTTGGTCTGCTGATGGACACACAGAGATGTAGCTGATGGTCTGCTGAGGGACACACAGAGTTGTAGCTGTTGGTCTGCTGAGGGACACACAGAGATGTAGTTGTTGGTCTGCTGATGGACACACAGAGATGTAGTTGTTGGTCTGCTGAGGGACACACAGAGATGTAGCTGTTGGTCTACTGAGGGACACACAGAGTTGTAGCTGTTGGTCTGCTGAGGGACACACAGAGATGTAGCTGTTGGTCTGCTGAGGGACACGGAGATGTAGCTGTTGGTCTGCTGAGGGACACACAGAGTTGTAGCTGTTGGTCTGCTGAAGGACACACAGAGATGTAGCTGTTGGTCTGCTGAGGGACACACAGAGTTGTAGCTGTTGGTCTGCTGAGGGACACACAGAGATGTAGCTGTTGGTCTGCTGAAGGACACGGAGATGTAGCTGATGGTCTGCTGAGGGACACACAGAGATGTAGCTGATGGTCTGGTCAGGGACACACAGAGATGTAGCTGTTGGTCTGCTCAGGGACACACAGAGATGTAGCTGTTGGTCTGCTGAGGGACACACAGAGATGTAGCTGATGGTCTGCTGATGGACACACAGACATGTAGCTGTTGGTCTGCTGAGGGACACACAGATGTAGCTGTTGGTCTGCTGAGGGACACACAGAGATGTAGCTGTTGGTCTGCTCAGGGACACACAGATGTAGCTGTTGGTCTGCTGAGGGACACAGAGAGTTGTAGCTGTTGGTCTGCTGAGGGACACACAGAGATGTAGCTGATGGTCTGCTGAGGGACACACAGAGATGTAGCTGATGGTCTGCTGAGGGACACACAGAGTTGTAGCTGTTGGTCTGCTGAGGGACACACAGAGATGTAGCTGTTGGTCTGCTGAGGGACACGGAGATGTAGCTGATGGTCTGCTGAGGGATACACACAGATGTAGCTGATGGTCTGCTGAGGGACACACAGAGATGTAGCTGTTGGTCTGCTGAGGGACACACAGAGTTGTAGCTGTTGGTCTGCTGAGGGACACGGAGAGATGTAGCTGATGGTCTGCTGAGGGATACACAGAGATGTAGCTGTTGGTCTGCTCAGGGACACACAGATGTAGCTGTTGGTTTGGTCAGGAAAATACAGAGATGTAGCTGTCGGTCTGCTCAGGGACACACACAGATGTAGCTGATGGTCTGGTCAGGGACATACAGAGATGTAGCTGTTGGTCTGCTCAGGGACACACAGAGATGTAGCTGTTGGTCTGCTGAAGGACACGGAGATGTAGCTGATGGTCT
This sequence comes from Lampris megalopsis, assembly GCA_022114975.2. NCBI lineage: Eukaryota > Metazoa > Chordata > Actinopteri > Lampriformes > Lampridae > Lampris > Lampris megalopsis. The sequence continues at coordinate 438,261 of JAJHIY020001136.1, read as the reverse complement.
GCTGAGGGACACAGAGATGTAGCTGTTGGTCTTCTCACGGACACATAGAGATGTAGCTGTTGGTCTGCTGAGGGACACACAGAGATGTAGCTGTTGGTCTGCTGAGAGACACACAGAGATGTAGCTGTTGGTCTGCTGAGGGACACACAGAGATGTAGCTGTTGGTCTGCTCAGGGACACACAGAGATGTAGCTGTTGGTCTGCTGATGGACACACAGAGATGTAACTGTTGGTCTGCTGAGGGACACAGAGATGTAGCTGTTGGTCTGCTGAGGGACACACAGAGATGTAGCTGTTGGTCTGCTGAGGGACACACAGAGATGTAGCTGTTGGTCTGCTCAGGGACACACAGAGATGTAGCTGTTGGTCTGCTGAGGGACACACAGAGATGTAGCTGTTGGTCTGCTGAGGGACACACAGAGATGTAGCTGTTGGTCTGCTGATGGACACACAGAGATGTAGCTGTTGGTCTGCTGAGGGACACACAGAGATGTAGCTGTTGGTCTACTGAGGGACACACAGAGATGTAGCTGTTGGTCTGCTGAGGGACACACAGAGATGTAGCTGTTGGTCTGCTGAGGGACACATAGAGATGTAGCTGTTGGTCTGCTGAGGGACACACAGACATGTAGCTGTTGGTCTGCTGAGGGACACACATATGTAGCTGTTGGTCTGCTGAGGGACACACAGAGATGTAGCTGTTGGTCTGCTCAGGGACACACAGATGTAGCTGTTGGTCTGCTGAGGGACACACAGAGATGTAGCTGATGGTCTGCTGAGGGACACACAGAGATGTAGCTGTCGGTCTGCTCAGGGACACACAGAGATGTAGCTGTTGGTCTGCTGAGGGACACACAGAGTTGTAGCTGTTGGTCTGCTGAGGGACACAGAGATGTAGCTGTTGGTCTGCTGAGGGACACACAGAGCTGTAGCTGTTGGTCTGCTCAGGGACACAGAGTTGTACCTGTTGGTCTGCTCAGGGACACACAGATGTAGCTGTTGGTCTGCTGAGGGACACAGAGATGTAGCTGTTGGTCTGCTGAGGGACACACAGAGATGTAGCTGATGGTCTGCTGAGGGACACACAGAGATGTAGCTGTTGGTCTGCTGAGGGACACACAGAGATGTAGCTGTTGGTCTGCTCAGGGACACACAGATGTAGCTGTTGGTCTGCTGAGGGACACAGAGAGTTGTCGCTGTTGGTCTGCTGAGGGACACACAGAGATGTAGCTGATGGTCTGCTGAGGGACACACAGAGATGTAGCTGATGGTCTGCTGAGGGACACACAGAGATGTAGCTGTTGGTCTGCTGAGGGACACACAGAGTTGTAGCTGTTGGTCTGCTGAGGGACACACAGAGATGTAGCTGTTGGTCTGCTGAGGGACACGGAGATGTAGCTGATGGTCTGCTGAGGGACACACAGAGATGTAGCTGATGGTCTGCTGAGGGACACACAGAGATGTAGCTGTTGGTCTGCTGAGGGACACACAGAGTTGTAGCTGGTAGTCTGCTGAGGGACACACTGAGATGTAGCTGTTGGTCTGCTGAGGGACACGGAGATGTAGCTGATGGTGCTCTGAGGGATACACACAGATGTAGCTGATGGTCTGGTCAGGGACATACAGAGATGTAGCTGTTGGTCTGCTGAGGGATACACACAGATGTAGCTGATGGTCTGGTCAGGGACATAAGAAGATGTAGCTGTTGGTCTGCTGATGGACACACATAGAGATGTAGCTGTTGGTCTGCTGAGGGACACACAGAGATGTAGCTGTTGGTCTGCTGAGGGACACACAGAGTTGTAGCTGTTGGTCTGCTGAGGGACACACAGAGATGTAGCTGTTGGTCTGCTGAGGGACACACAGAGATGTAGCTGTTGGTCTGCTGAGAGACACACAGAGATGTAGCTGTTGGTCTGCTGAGGGACACACAGAGATGTAGCTGTTGGTCTGCTCAGGGACACACAGAGATGTAGCTGTTGGTCTGCTGATGGACACACAGAGATGTAACTGTTGGTCTGCTGAGGGACACAGAGATGTAGCTGTTGGTCTGCTGAGGGACACACAGAGATGTAGCTGTTGGTCTGCTGAGGGACACACAGAGATGTAGCTGTTGGTCTGCTCAGGGACACAGAGATGTAGCTGTTGGTCTGCTGAGGGACACAGAGATTTAGCTGATGGTCTGCTGAGGGACACACAGAGATGTAGCTGTTGGTCTGCTGAGGGACACACAGAGATGTAGCTGTTGGTCTGCTGAGGGACACACAGAGATGTAGCTGTTGGTCTGCTGAGGGACACACAGAGATTTAGCTGATGGTCTGCTGATGGACACACAGAGATGTAGCTGTTGGTCTGCTGAGGGACACACAGAGATGTAGCTGTTGGTCTGCTGAGGGACACACAGAGATGTAGCTGATGGTCTGCTGATGGACACACAGACATGTAGCTGTTGGTCTGCTGAGGGACACACAGATGTAGCTGTTGGTCTGCTGAGGGACACACAGAGATGTAGCTGTTGGTCTGCTCAGGGACACACAGATGTAGCTGTTGGTCTGCTGAGGGACACACAGAGATGTAGCTGTTGGTCTGGTCAGGAAAATACAGAGATGTAGCTGTCGGTCTGCTCAGGGACACACACAGATGTAGCTGATGGTCTGGTCAGGGACATACAGAGATGTAGCTGTTGGTCTGCTCAGGGACACACAGAGATGTAGCTGTTGGTCTGCTGAGGGACATACAGAGATGTAGCTGTTGGTCTGCTGATGGACACACAGAGATGTAGCTGTTGGTCTGCTGAGGGACACACAGAGTTGTAGCTGTTGGTCTGCTGAGGGACACACAGAGTTGTAGCTGTTGGTCTGCTGATGGACACACAGAGATGTAGCTGATGGTCTGCTGAGGGACACACAGAGTTGTAGCTGTTGGTCTGCTGAGGGACACACAGAGATGTAGTTGTTGGTCTGCTGATGGCCACACAGAGATGTAGTTGTTGGTCTGCTGAGGGACACACAGAGATGTAGCTGTTGGTCTGCTGAGGGACACACAGAGATGTAGCTGTTGGTCTGCTGAGGGACACACAGAGATGTAGCTGTTGGTCTGCTGAGGGACACGGAGATGTAGCTGTTGGTCTGCTGAGGGACACACAGAGTTGTAGCTGTTGGTCTGCTGAAGGACACACAGAGATGTAGCTGTTGGTCTGCTGAGGGACACACAGAGTTGTAGCTGTTGGTCTGCTGAGGGACACACAGAGATGTAGCTGTTGGTCTGCTGAAGGACACGGAGATGTAGCTGATGGTCTGCTGAGGGACACACAGAGATGTAGCTGATGGTCTGGTCAGGGACACACAGAGATGTAGCTGTTGGTCTGCTCAGGGACACACAGAGATGTAGCTGTTGGTCTGCTGAGGGACACACAGAGATGTAGCTGATGGTCTGCTGATGGACACACAGACATGTAGCTGTTGGTCTGCTGAGGGACACACAGATGTAGCTGTTGGTCTGCTGAGGGACACACAGAGATGTAGCTGTTGGTCTGCTCAGGGACACACAGATGTAGCTGTTGGTCTGCTGAGGGACACAGAGAGTTGTAGCTGTTGGTCTGCTGAGGGACACACAGAGATGTAGCTGATGGTCTGCTGAGGGACACACAGAGATGTAGCTGATGGTCTGCTGAGGGACACACAGAGTTGTAGCTGTTGGTGTGCTGAGGGACACACAGAGATGTAGCTGTTGGTCTGCTGAGGGACACGGAGATGTAGCTGATGGTCTGCTGAGGGGCCCACAGAGATGTAGCTGATGGTCTGCTGAGGGACACACAGAGATGTAGCTGTTGGTCTGCTGAGGGACACACAGAGTTGTAGCTGTTGGTCTGCTGAGGGACACACAGAGATGTAGCTGTTGGTCTGCTGAGGGATACACAGAGATGTAGCTGTTGGTCTGCTGAGGGATACACAGAGATGTAGCTGTTGGTCTGCTGAGGGACACACAGAGATGTAGCTGTTGGTCTGCTGAGGGACACGGAGATGTAGCTGATGGTCTGCTGAGGGGCCCACAGAGATGTAGCTGATGGTCTGCTGAGGGACACACAGAGTTGTAGCTGTTGGTCTGCTGAAGGACACACAGAGATGTAGCTGTTGGTCTGCTGAGGGACACACAGAGTTGTAGCTGTTGGTCTGCTGAGGGACACACAGAGATGTAGCTGTTGGTCTGCTGAGGGACACGGAGATGTAGCTGATGGTCTGCTGAGGGGCCCACAGAGATGTAGCTGATGGTCTGCTGATGGACACACATAGAGATGTAGCTGTTGGTCTGCTGAGGGACACACAGAGTTGTAGCTGTTGGTCTGCTGAGGGACACACAGAGATGTAGCTGATGGTCTGCTGAGGGATACACACAGATGTAGCTGATGGTCTGGTCAGGGACATACAGAGATGTAGCTGTTGGTCTGCTCAGGGACACACAGAGATGTAGTTGTTGGTCTGCTGATGGACACACATAGAGATGCAGCTGTTGGTCTGCTGAGGGACACACAGAGATGTAGCTGTTGGTCTGCTGAGGGACACACAGAGATGTAGCTGTTGGTCTGCTCAGGGAACCACACAGATGTAGCTGTTGGTCTGCTGAGGGACACACAGAGTTGTAGCTGTTGGTCTGCTGAGGGACACAGAGATGTAGCTGTTGGTCTTCTCACGGACACATAGAGATGTAGCTGTTGGTCTGCTGAGGGACACACAGAGATGTAGCTGTTGGTCTGCTGAGAGACACACAGAGATGTAGCTGTTGGTCTGCTGAGGGACACACAGAGATGTAGCTGTTGGTCTGCTCAGGGACACACAGAGATGTAGCTGTTGGTCTGCTGATGGACACACAGAGATGTAACTGTTGGTCTGCTGAGGGACACAGAGATGTTGCTGTTGGTCTGCTGAGGGACACACAGAGATGTAGCTGTTGGTCTGCTGAGGGACACACAGAGATGTAGCTGTTGGTCTGCTCAGGGACACACAGAGATGTAGCTGTTGGTCTGCTGAGGGACACACAGAGATGTAGCTGTTGGTCTGCTGAGGGACACACAGAGATGTAGCTGATGGTCTGCTGATGGACACACAGACATGTAGCTGTTGGTCTGCTGAGGGACACACAGAGATGTAGCTGTTGGTCTGCTGAGGGACACACAGAGATGTAGCTGTTGGTCTGCTGAGGGACACACAGACATGTAGCTGTTGGTCTGCTGAGGGACACACAGAGATGTAGCTGTTGGTCTGCTGAGGGACACACAGAGTTTTAGCTGATGGTCTGCTGAGGGACACACAGAGATGTAGCTGATGGTCTGCTGATGGACACACAGACATGTAGCTGTTGGTCTGCTGAGGGACACACAGATGTAGCTGTTGGTCTGCTGAGGGACACACAGAGATGTAGCTGTTGGTCTGCTCAGGGACACACAGATGTAGCTGTTGGTCTGCTGAGGGACACACAGAGATGTAGCTGTTGTTCTGGTCAGGAACATACAGAGATGTAGCTGTTGGTCTGCTCAGGGACACACACAGATGTAGCTGATGGTCTGGTCAGGGACATACAGAGATGTAGCTGTTGGTCTGCTCAGGGACACACAGAGATGTAGCTGTTGGTCTGCTCAGGGAACCACACAGATGTAGCTGTTGGTCTGCTGAGGGACACACAGAGTTGTAGCTGTTGGTCTGCTGAGGGACACACAGAGTTGTAGCTGTTGGTCTGCTCAGGGACACACAGATGTAGCTGTTGGTCTGCTCAGGGACACACAGAGATGTAGCTGTTGGTCTGCTGAGGGACACACAGAGATGTAGCTGTTGGTCTGCTGAGGGACACACAGACATGTAGCTGTTGGTCTGCTGAGGGACACACAGAGCTGTAGCTGTTGGTCTGCTCAGGGACACACAGATGTAGCTGTTGGTCTGCTGAGGGACACACAGAGATGTAGCTGATGGTCTGCTGAGGGACACACAGAGATGTAGCTGTCGGTCTGCTCAGGGACACACAGAGATGTAGCTGATGGTCTGGTCAGGGACATACAGAGATGTAGCTGTTGGTCTGCTCAGGGACACACAGAGATGTAGCTGTTGGTCTGCTGAGGGACACACAGAGATGTAGCTGTTGGTCTGCTCAGGGACACACAGAGATTTAGCTGATGGTCTGCTGATGGACACACAGAGATGTAGCTGTTGGTCTGCTGATGGACACACAGAGATGTAGCTGTTGGTCTGCTGAGGGACACACAGAGTTGTAGCTGTTGGTCTGCTGAGGGACACACAGAGTTTTAGCTGATGGTCTGCTGAGGGACACACAGAGATGTAGCTGATGGTCTGCTGATGGACACACAGACATGTAGCTGTTGGTCTGCTGAGGGACACACAGATGTAGCTGTTGGTCTGCTGAGGGACACACAGAGATGTAGCTGTTGGTCTGCTCAGGGACACACAGATGTAGCTGTTGGTCTGCTGAGGGACACACAGAGATGTAGCTGTTGGTCTGGTCAGGAACATACAGAGATGTAGCTGTTGGTCTGCTCAGGGACACACACAGATGTAGCTGATGGTCTGGTCAGGGACATACAGAGATGTAGCTGTTGGTCTGCTCAGGGACACACAGAGATGTAGCTGTTGGTCTGCTCAGGGAACCACACAGATGTAGCTGTTGGTCTGCTGAGGGACACACAGAGTTGTAGCTGTTGGTCTGCTGAGGGACACACAGAGTTGTAGCTGTTGGTCTGCTCAGGGACACACAGATGTAGCTGTTGGTCTGCTCAGGGACACACAGAGATGTAGCTGTTGGTCTGCTGAGGGACACACAGAGATGTAGCTGTTGGTCTGCTCAGGGACACACAGAGATTTAGCTGTTGGTCTGCTGAGGGACACACAGAGATGTAGCTGTTGGTCTGCTGAGGGACACACAGACATGTAGCTGTTGGTCTGCTGAGGGACACACAGAGCTGTAGCTGTTGGTCTGCTGAGGGACACACAGATGTAGCTGTTGGTCTGCTGAGGGACACACAGAGATGTAGCTGTTGGTCTGCTCAGGGACACACAGAGATGTAGCTGATGGTCTGGTCAGGGACATACAGAGATGTAGCTGTTGGTCTGCTCGGGGACACACAGAGATGTAGCTGTTGGTCTGCTGAGGGACACACAGAGATGTAGCTGTTGGTCTGCTCAGGGACACACAGAGATTTAGCTGATGGTCTGCTGATGGACACACAGAGATGTAGCTGTTGGTCTGCTGATGGACACACAGAGATGTAGCTGTTGGTCTGCTGAGGGACACACAGAGTTGTAGCTGTTGGTCTGCTGAGGGACACACAGAGTTTTAGCTGATGGTCTGCTGAGGGACACACAGAGATGTAGCTGATGGTCTGCTGATGGACACACAGACATGTAGCTGTTGGTCTGCTGAGGGACACACAGATGTAGCTGTTGGTCTGCTGAGGGACACACAGAGATGTAGCTGTTGGTCTGCTCAGGGACACACAGATGTAGCTGTTGGTCTGCTGAGGGACACACAGAGATGTAGCTGTTGGTCTGGTCAGGAAAATACAGAGATGTAGCTGTCGGTCTGCTCAGGGACACACACAGATGTAGCTGATGGTCTGGTCAGGGACATACAGAGATGTAGCTGTTGGTCTGCTCAGGGACACACAGAGATGTAGCTGTTGGTCTGCTGATGGACACACAGAGATGTAGCTGTTGGTCTGCTGAGGCACACACAGAGTTTTAGCTGTTGGTCATCTGAGGGACACACAGAGTTGTAGCTGTTGGTCTGCTGAGGGACACACAGAGATGTAGCTGTTGGTCTGCTGAGGGACACACAGAGTTTTAGCTGATGGTCTGCTGAGGGACACACAGAGTTGTAGCTGTTGGTCTGCTGAGGGACACACAGAGATGTAGCTGATGGTCTGCTGAGGGACACACAGAGTTTTAGCTGATGGTCTGCTGAGGGACACACAGAGATGTAGCTGATGGTCTGCTGATGGACACACAGACATGTAGCTGTTGGTCTGCTGAGGGACACACAGATGTAGCTGTTGGTCTGCTGAGGGACACACAGAGATGTAGCTGTTGGTCTGCTCAGGGACACACAGATGTAGCTGTTGGTCTGCTGAGGGACACACAGAGATGTAGCTGTTGGTCTGGTCAGGAAAATACAGAGATGTAGCTGTCGGTCTGCTCAGGGACACACACAGATGTAGCTGATGGTCTGGTCAGGGACATACAGAGATGTAGCTGTTGGTCTGCTCAGGGACACACAGAGATGTAGCTGTTGGTCTGCTGAGGGACATACAGAGATGTAGCTGTTGGTCTGCTGATGGACACACAGAGATGTAGCTGTTGGTCTGCTGAGGGACACACAGAGTTGTAGCTGTTGGTCAGCTGAGGGACACACAGAGTTGTAGCTGTTGGTCTGCTGATGGACACACAGAGATGTAGCTGATGGTCTGCTGAGGGACACACAGAGTTGTAGCTGTTGGTCTGCTGAGGGACACACAGAGATGTAGTTGTTGGTCTGCTGATGGCCACACAGAGATGTAGTTGTTGGTCTGCTGAGGGACACACAGAGATGTAGCTGTTGGTCTACTGAGGGACACACAGAGTTGTAGCTGTTGGTCTGCTGAGGGACACACAGAGATGTAGCTGTTGGTCTGCTGAGGGACACGGAGATGTAGCTGTTGGTCTGCTGAGGGACACACAGAGTTGTAGCTGTTGGTCTGCTGAAGGACACACAGAGATGTAGCTGTTGGTCTACTGAGGGACACACAGAGTTGTAGCTGTTGGTCTGCTGAGGGACACACAGAGATGTAGCTGCTGGTCTGCTGAGGGACACGGAGATGTAGCTGATGGTCTGCTGATGGACACACAGACATGTAGCTGTTGGTCTGCTGAGGGACACACAGAGATGTAGCTGTTGGTCTGCTGAGGGACACACAGAGATGTAGCTGATGGTCTGCTGATGGACACACAGACATGTAGCTGTTGGTCTGCTGAGGGACACACAGATGTAGCTGTTGGTCTGCTGAGGGACACACAGAGATGTAGCTGTTGGTCTGCTCAGGGACACACAGATGTAGCTGTTGGTCTGCTGAGGGACACACAGAGATGTAGCTGTTGGTCTGCTGAGGGACACACAGAGATGTAGCTGATGGTCTGCTCAGGGACACACAGAGATGTAGCTGTTGGTCTGCTGATGGACACACATAGAGATGTAGCTGTTGGTCTGCTGAGGGACACACAGAGATGTAGCTGTTGGTCTGCTGAGGGACACACAGAGTTGTAGCTGTTGGTCTGCTGAGGGACACACAGAGATGTAGCTGTTGGTCTGCTCAGGGACACACAGATGTAGCTGTTGGTCTGCTGAGGGACACAGGGAGTTGTAGCTGTTGGTCTGCTGAGGGACACACAGACATGTAGCTGATGGTCTGCTGAGGGACACAGAGATGTAGCTGATGGTCTGCTGAGGGACACGGAGATGTAGCTGATGGTCTGCTGAGGGGCCCACAGAGATGTAGCTGATGGTCTGCTGAGGGACCCACAGAGATGTAGCTGTTGGTCTGCTGAGGGACACACAGAGTTGTAGCTGTTGGTCTGCTGAGGGACACGGAGATGTAGCTGATGGTCTGCTGAGGGATACACACAGATGTAGCTGATGGTCTGGTCAGGGATACACACAGATGTAGCTGATGGTCTGGTCAGGGACATACAGAGATGTAGCTGTTGGTCTGCTCAGGGACACACAGAAATGTAGTTGTTGGTCTGCTGATGGACACACATAGAGATGCAGCTGTTGGTCTGCTGAGGGACACACAGAGATGTAGCTGTTGGTCTGCTCAGGGACACACAGAGATGTAGCTGTTGGTCTGCTGAGGGACACACAGAGATGTAGCTGTTGGTCTGCTGAGGGACACACAGATGTAGCTGTTGGTCTGCTGATGGACACACAGACATGTAGCTGTTGGTCTGCTGAGGGACACACAGAGATGTAGCTGTTGGTCTGCTGAGGGACACACAGAGATGTAGCTGTTGGTCTGCTGAGGGACACACAGACATGTAGCTGTTGGTCTGCTGAGGGACACACAGAGATGTAGCTGTTGGTCTGCTGAGGGACACGGAGATGTAGCTGATGGTGCTCTGAGGGATACACACAGATGTAGCTGATGGTCTGGTCAGGGACATACAGAGATGTAGCTGTTGGTCTGCTGAGGGATACACACAGATGTAGCTGATGGTCTGGTCAGGGACATACAGAGATGTAGCTGTTGGTCTGCTGATGGACACACATAGAGATCTACCTGTTGGTCTGCTGAGGGACACACAGAGATGTAGCTGTTGGTCTGCTGAGGGACACACAGAGATGTAGCTGTTGGTCTGCTGAGGGACACACAGAGATGTAGCTGTTGGTCTGCTCAGGGAACCACACAGATGTAGCTGTTGGTCTGCTGAGGGACACACAGAGTTGTAGCTGTTGGTCTGCTGAGGGGCACAGAGATGTAGCTGTTGGTCTTCTCAGGGACACACAGAGATGTAGCTGTTGGTCTGCTGAGGGACACACAGAGATGTAGCTGTTGGTCTGCTGAGGGACACACAGAGATGTAGCTGTTGGTCTGCTCAGGGACACACAGAGATGTAGCTGTTGGTCTGCTGAGGGACACACAGAGATGTAACTGTTGGTCTGCTGAGGGACACAGAGATGTAGCTGTTGGTCTGCTGAGGGACACACAGAGATGTAGCTGTTGGTCTGCTGAGGGACACACAGAGATGTAGCTGTTGGTCTGCTCAGGGACACAGAGATGTAGCTGTTGGTCTGCTGAGGGACACAGAGATTTAGCTGATGGTCTGCTGAGGGACACACAGAGATGTAGCTGTTGGTCTGCTGAGGGACACACAGAGTTGTAGCTGTTGGTCTGCTCAGGGACACACAGAGATGTAGCTGTTGGTCTGCTGAGGGACACACAGAGATTTAGCTGATGGTCTGCTGATGGACACACAGAGATGTAGCTGTTGGTCTGCTGAGGGACACACAGAGTTGTAGCTGTTGGTCTGCTGAGGGATACTCAGAGTTTTAGCTGATGGTCTGCTGAGGGACACACAGAGATGTAGCTGATGGTCTGCTGATGGACACACAGACATGTAGCTGTTGGTCTGCTGAGGGACACACAGATGTAGCTGTTGGTCTGCTGAGGGACACACAGAGATGTAGCTGTTGGTCTGCTCAGGGACACACAGATGTAGCTGTTGGTCTGCTGAGGGACACACAGAGATGTAGCTGTTGGTCTGGTCAGGAAAATACAGAGATGTAGCTGTCGGTCTGCTCAGGGACACACACAGATGTAGCTGATGGTCTGGTCAGGGACATACAGAGATGTAGCTGTTGGTCTGCTGATGGACACACATAGAGATGTAGCTGTTGGTCTGCTGAGGGACACACAGAGATGTAGCTGATGGTCTGCTGAGGGACACACAGAGATGTAGCTGTTGGTCTGCTGAGGGACACACAGAGATGTAGCTGTTGGTCTGCTGAGGGACACACAGAGATGTAGCTGTTGGTCTGCTCAGGGACACACAGAGATGTAGCTGTTGGTCTGCTGATGGACACACAGAGATGTAACTGTTGGTCTGCTGAGGGACACAGAGATGTAGCTGTTGGTCTGCTGAGGGACACACAGAGATGTAGCTGTTGGTCTGCTGAGGGACACACAGAGATGTAGCTGTTTGTCTGCTCAGGGACACAGAGATGTAGCTGTTGGTCTGCTGAGGGACACAGAGATTTAGCTGATGGTCTGCTGAGGGACACACAGAGATGTAGCTTTTGGTCTGCTGAGGGACACACAGAGTTGTAGCTGTTGGTCTGCTCAGGGACACACAGAGATGTAGCTGTTGGTCTGCTGAGGGACACACAGAGATTTAGCTGATGGTCTGCTGATGGACACACAGAGATGTAGCTGTTCGTCTGCTGATGGACACACAGAGATGTAGCTGTTGGTCTGCTGAGGGACACACAGAGTTGTAGCTGTTGGTCTGCTGAGGGATACTCAGAGTTTTAGCTGATGGTCTGCTGAGGGACACACAGAGATGTAGCTGATGGTCTGCTGATGGACACACAGACATGTAGCTGTTGGTCTGCTGAGGGACACACAGATGTAGCTGTTGGTCTGCTGAGGGACACACAGAGATGTAGCTGTTGGTCTGCTCAGGGACACACAGATGTAGCTGTTGGTCTGCTGAGGGACACACAGAGATGTAGCTGTTGGTCTGGTCAGGAAAATACAGAGATGTAGCTGTCGGTCTGCTCAGGGACACACACAGATGTAGCTGATGGTCTGGTCAGGGACATACAGAGATGTAGCTGTTGGTCTGCTCAGGGACACACAGAGATGTAGCTGTTGGTCTGCTGAGGGACATACAGAGATGTAGCTGTTGGTCTGCTGATGGACACACAGAGATGTAGCTGTTGGTCTGCTGAGGGACACACAGAGTTGTAGCTGTTGGTCAGCTGAGGGACACACAGAGTTGTAGCTGTTGGTCTGCTGATGGACACACAGAGATGTAGCTGATGGTCTGCTGAGGGACACACAGAGTTGTAGCTGTTGGTCTGCTGAGGGACACACAGAGTTGTAGCTGTTGGTCTGCTGAAGGACACACAGAGATGTAGCTGTTGGTCTGCTGAGGGACACACAGAGTTGTAGCTGTTGGTCTGCTGAGGGACACACAGAGATGTAGCTGTTGGTCTGCTGAAGGACACGGAGATGTAGCTGATGGTCTGCTGAGGGACACACAGAGATGTAGCTGATGGTCTTGTCAGGGACACACAGAGATGTAGCTGTTGGTCTGCTCAGGGACACACAGAGATGCAGCTGTTGGTCTGCTGAGGGACACACAGAGATGTAGCTGATGGTCTGCTGATGGACACACAGACATGTAGCTGTTGGTCTGCTGAGGGACACACAGATGTAGCTGTTGGTCTGCTGATGGACACACAGCGATGTAGCTGTTGGTCTGGTCAGGAACATACAGAGATGTAGCTGTTGGTCTGCTCAGGGACACACAGAGATGTAGCTGTTGGTCTGCTGAGGGACACACAGAGTTGTAGCTGTTGGTCTGCTGAGGGACACACAGAGTTATAGCTGTTGGTCTGCTGAGGGACACACAGAGTTGTAGCTGTTGGTCTGCTGAGGGACACAGAGTTGTAGCTGTTGGTCTGCTCAGGGACACACAGATGTAGCTGTTGGTCTGCTGAGGGACACAGAGATGTAGCTGTTGGTCTGCTGAGGGACACACAGAGATGTAGCTGATGGTCTGCTGAGGGACACACAGAGATGTAGCTGTTGGTCTGCTGAGGGACACACAGAGATGTAGCTGTTGGTCTGCTCAGGGACACACAGATGTAGCTGATGGTCTGCTGGGGGACACAGAGAGTTGTCGCTGTTGGTCTGCTCAGGGACACACAGAGATGTAGCTGATGGTCTGCTGAGGGACACACAGAGATGTAGCTGATGGTCTGCTGAGGGACACACAGAGATGTAGCTGTTGGTCTGCTGAGGGACACACAGAGTTGTAGCTGTTGGTCTGCTGAGGGACACACAGAGATGTAGCTGTTGGTCTGCTGAGGGACACGGAGATGTAGCTGATGGTCTGTTGAGGGACACACAGAGATGTAGCTGATGGTCTGCTGAGGGACACACAGAGATGTAGCTGTTGGTCTGCTGAGGGACACACAGAGTTGCAGCTGGTAGTCTGCTGAGGGACACACTGAGATGTAGCTGTTGGTCTGCTGAGGGACACGGAGATGTAGCTGATGGTGCTCTGAGGGATACACACAGATGTAGCTGATGGTCTGGTCAGGGACATACAGAGATGTAGCTGTTGGTCTGCTGAGGGATACACACAGATGTAGCTGATGGTCTGGTCAGGGACATACAGAGATGTAGCTGTTGGTCTGCTGATGGACACACATAGAGATGTAGCTGTTGGTCTGCTGAGGGACACACAGAGATGTAGCTGTTGGTCTGCTGAGGGACACACAGAGGTGTAGCTGTTGGTCTGCTGAGGGACACACAGAGATGTAGCTGTTGGTCTGCTCAGGGAACCACACAGATGTAGCTGTTGGTCTGCTGAGGGACACACAGAGTTGTAGCTGTTGGTCTGCTGAGGGACACAGAGATGTAGCTGTTGGTCTTCTCAGGGACACACAGAGATGTAGCTGTTGGTCTGCTGAGGGACACACAGAGATGTAGCTGTTGGTCTGCTGAGGGACACAGAGATGTAGCTCTTGGTCTGCTCAGGGACACACAGAGATGTAGCTGTTGGTCTGCTGATGGACACACAGAGATGTAACTGTTGGTCTGCTGAGGGACACAGAGATGTAGCTGTTGGTCTGCTGAGGGACACACAGAGATGTAGCTGTTGGTCTGCTGAGGGACACACAGAGATGTAGCTGTTGGTCTGCTCAGGGACACAGAGATGTAGCTGTTGGTCTGCTGAGGGACACAGAGATTTAGCTGATGGTCTGCTGAGGGACACACAGAGATGTAGCTGTTGGTCTGCTGAGGGACACACAGAGATGTAGCTGTTGGTCTGCTGAGGGACACACAGAGATGTAGCTGTTGGTCTGCTGAGGGACACACAGAGATTTAGCTGATGGTCTGCTGAGGGACACACAGAGATGTAGCTGTTGGTCTGCTGAGGGACACACAGAGATGTAGCTGTTGGTCTGCTGAGGGACACACAGAGATGTAGCTGATGGTCTGCTGATGGACACACAGACATGTAGCTGTTGGTCTGCTGAGGGACACACAGATGTAGCTGTTGGTCTGCTGAGGGACACACAGAGATGTAGCTGTTGGTCTGCTCAGGGACACACAGATGTAGCTGTTGGTCTGCTGAGGGACACACAGAGATGTAGCTGTTGGTCTGGTCAGGAAAATACAGAGATGTAGCTGTCGGTCTGCTCAGGGACACACACAGATGTAGCTGATTGTCTGGTCAGCGACATACAGAGATGTAGCTGTTGGTCTGCTCAGGGACACACAGAGATGTAGCTGTTTGTCTGCTGAGGGACATACAGAGATGTAGCTGTTGGTCTGCTGATGGACACACAGAGATGTAGCTGTTGGTCTGCTGAGGGACACACAGAGTTTTAGCTGTTGGTCTGCTGAGGGACACACAGAGTTGTAGCTGTTGGTCTGCTGATGGACACACAGAGATGTAGCTGATGGTCTGCTGAGGGACACACAGAGTTGTAGCTGTTGGTCTGCTGAGGGACACACAGAGATGTAGTTGTTGGTCTGCTGATGGCCACACAGAGATGTAGTTGTTGGTCTGCTGAGGGACACACAGAGATGTAGCTGTTGGTCTACTGAGGGACACACAGAGTTGTAGCTGTTGGTCTGCTGAGGGACACACAGAGATGTAGCTGTTGGTCTGCTGAGGGACACGGAGATGTAGCTGTTGGTCTGCTGAGGGACACACAGAGTTGTAGCTGATGGTCTGCTGAAGGACACACAGAGATGTAGCTGTTGGTCTGCTGAGGGACACACAGAGTTGTAGCTGTTGGTCTGCTGAGGGACACACAGAGATGTAGCTGTTGGTCTGCTGAAGGACACGGAGATGTAGCTGATGGTCTGCTGAGGGACACACAGAGATGTAGCTGATGGTCTGGTCAGGGACACACAGAGATGTAGCTGTTGGTCTGCTCAGGGACACACAGAGATGTAGCTGTTGGTCTGCTGAGGGACACACAGAGATGTAGCTGATGGTCTGCTGATGGACACACAGACATGTAGCTGTTGGTCTGCTGAGGGACACACAGATGTAGCTGTTGGTGTGCTGAGGGACACACAGAGATGTATCTGTTGGTCTGCTCAGGGACACACAGATGTAGCTGTTGGTCTGCTGAGGGACACAGAGAGTTGTAGCTGTTCGTCTGCTGAGGGACACACAGAGATGTAGCTGATGGTCTGCTGAGGGACACACAGAGATGTAGCTGATGGTCTGCTGAGGGACACACAGAGTTGTAGCTGTTGGTCTGCTGAGGGACACACAGAGATGTAGCTGTTGGTCTGCTGAGGGACACGGAGATGTAGCTGATGGTCTGCTGAGGGGCCCACAGAGATGTAGCTGATGGTCTGCTGAGGGACACACAGAGATGTAGCTGTTGGTCTGCTGAGGGACACACAGAGTTGTAGCTGTTGGTCTGCTGAGGGACACGGAGAGATGTAGCTGATGGTCTGCTGAGGGATACACAGAGATGTAGCTGTTGGTCTGCTGAGGGACACACAGAGATGTAGCTGTTGGTCTGCTGAGGGACACACAGAGATGTAGCTGTTGGTCTGCTGAGGGACACGGAGATGTAGCTGATGGTCTGCTGAGGGGCCCACAGAGATGTAGCTGATGGTCTGCTGAGGGACACACAGAGTTGTAGCTGTTGGTCTGCTGAAGGACACACAGAGATGTAGCTGTTGGTCTGCTGAGGGACACACAGAGTTGTAGCTGTTGGTCTGCTGAGGGACACACAGAGATGTAGCTGTTGGTCTGCTGAGGGACACGGAGATGTAGCTGATGGTCTGCTGAGGGGCCCACAGAGATGTAGCTGATGGTCTGCTGAGGGACACACAGAGATGTAGCTGTTGGTCTGCTGAGGGACACACAGAGTTGTAGCTGTTGGTCTGCTGAGGGACACACAGAGATGTAGCTGATGGTCTGCTGAGGGATACACACAGATGTAGCTGATGGTCTGGTCAGGGACATACAGAGATGTAGCTGTTGGTCTGCTCAGGGACACACAGAGATGTAGTTGTTGGTCTGCTGATGGACACACATAGAGATGCAGCTGTTGGTCTGCTGAGGGACACACAGAGATGTAGCTGTTGGTCTGCTGAGGGACACACAGAGATGTAGCTGTTGGTCTGCTCAGGGAACCACACAGATGTAACTGTTGGTCTGCTGAGGGACACACAGAGTTGTAGCTGTTGGTCTGCTGAGGGACATAGAGATGTAGCTGTTGGTCTTCTCACGGACACATAGAGATGAAGCTGTTGGTCTGCTGAGGGACACACAGAGATGTAGCTGTTGGTCTGCTGAGAGACACACAGAGATGTAGCTGTTGGTCTGCTGAGGGACACACAGAGATGTAGCTGTTGGTCTGCTCAGGGACACACAGACATGTAGCTGTTGGTCTGCTGAGGGACACACAGAGATGTAGCTGTTGATCTGCTGAGGGACACAGAGATGTTGCTGTTGGTCTGCTGAGGGACACACAGAGATGTAGCTGTTGGTTTGCTGAGGGACACACAGAGATGTAGCTGTTGGTCTGCTCAGGGACACACAGAGATGTAGCTGTTGGTCTGCTGAGGGACACACAGAGATGTAGCTGTTGGTCTGCTGAGGGACACACAGAGATGTAGCTGATGGTCTGCTGATGGACACACAGACATGTAGCTGTTGGTCTGCTGAGGGACACACAGAGATGTAGCTGTTGGTCTGCTGAGGGACACACAGAGATGTAGCTGTTGGTCTGCTCAGGGACACACAGACATGTAGCTGTTGGTCTGCTGAGGGACACACAGAGATGTAGCTGTTGATCTGCTGAGGGACACACAGACATGTAGCTGTTGGTCTGCTGAGGGACACACAGATGTAGCTGTTGGTCTGCTGAGGGACACACAGAGATGTAGCTGTTGGTCTGCTCAGGGACACACAGATGTAGCTGTTGGTCTGCTGATGGACACACAGAGATGTAGCTGTTGGTCTGCTGATGGACACACAGAGATGTAGCTGTTGGTCTGCTGAGGGACACACACAGATGTAGCTGTTGGTCTGCTCAGGGACACACACAGATGTAGCTGATGGTCTGGTCAGGGACATACAGAGATGTAGCTGTTGGTCTGCTCAGGGACACACAGAGATGTAGCTGTTGGTCTGCTGAGGGACACACAGAGTTGTAGCTGTTGGTCTGCTGAGGGACACACAGAGTTGTAGCTGTTGGTCTGCTGAGGGACACACAGAGTTGTAGCTGTTGGTCTGCTGAGGGACACACAGAGTTGTAGCTGTTGGTCTGCTCAGGGACACACAGATGTAGCTGTTGGTCTGCTGAGGGACACAGAGATGTAGCTGTTGGTCTGCTGAGGGACACACAGAGATGTAGCTGATGGTCTGCTGAGGGACACACAGAGATGTAGCTGTTGGTCTGCTGAGGGACACACAGAGATGTAGCTGATGGTCTGCTCAGGGACACACAGATGTAGCTGTTGGTCTGCTGAGGGACACAGAGAGTTGTAGCTGTTGGTCTGCTCAGGGACACACAGAGATGTAGCTGATGGTCTGCTGAGGGACACACAGAGATGTAGCTGATGGTCTGCTGAGGGACACACAGAGATGTAGCTGTTGGTCTGCTGAGGGACACACAGATGTAGCTGTTGGTCTGCTGAGGGACACACAGAGATGTAGCTGTTGGTCTGCTGAGGGACACGAAGATGTAGCTGATGGTCTGCTGAGGGACACACAGAGATGTAGCTGATGGTGTGCTGAGGGACACACAGAGATGTAGCTGTTGGTCTGCTGAGGGACACACAGAGTTGTAGCTGTTGGTCTGCTGAGGGACACACAGAGATGTAGCTGTTGGTCTGCTGAGGGACACGGAGATGTAGCTGATGGTGCTCTGAGGGATACACACAGATGTAGCTGATGGTCTGGTCAGGGACATACAGAGATGTAGCTGTTGGTCTGCTGAGGGATACACACAGATGTAGCTGATGGTCTGGTCAGGGACATACAGAGATGTAGTTGTTGGTCTGCTGATGGACACACATAGAGATGTAGCTGTTGGTCTGCTGAGGGACACACAGAGATGTAGCTGCTGGTCTGCTGAGGGACACACAGAGATGTAGCTGTTGGTCTGCTGAGGGACACACAGAGATGTAGCTGTTGGTCTGCTCAGGGAACCACACAGATGTAGCTGTTGGTCTGCTGAGGGACACAGAGATGTAGCTGTTGGTCTTCTCAGGGACACACAGAGATGTAGCTGTTGGTCTGCTGAGGGACACACAGAGATGTAGCTGTTGGTCTGCTGAGGGACACACAGAGATGTAGCTGTTGGTCTGCTGAGGGACACACAGAGATGTAGCTGTTGGTCTGCTCAGGGACACACAGAGATGTAGCTGTTGGTCTGCTGATGGACACACAGAGATGTAACTGTTGGTCTGCTGAGGGACACAGAGATGTAGCTGTTGGTCTGCTGAGGGACACACAGAGATGTAGCTGTTGGTCTGCTGAAGGACACACAGAGATGTAGCTGTTGGTCTGCTCAGGGACACAGAGATTTAGCTGATGGTCTGCTGAGGGACACACAGAGATGTAGCTTTTGGTCTGCTGTAGGACACACAGAGATGTAGCTGTTGGTCTGCTCAGGGACACACAGAGATGTAGCTGTTGGTCTGCTGAGGGACACACAGAGGTGTAGCTGTTGGTCTGCTGAGGGACACACACAGATGTAGCTGTTGGTCTGCTGAGGGACACACACAGATGTAGCTGTTGGTCAGCTGAGGGACACACAGAGATGTAGCTGTTGGTCTGCTGAGGGACACACAGAGATGTAGCTGTTGGTCTGCTGTGGGACACACAGAGATGTAGCTGATGGTCTGCTGAGGGACACAGAGATGTAGCTGTTGGTCTGCTGAGGGACACACAGAGATGTAGCTGATGGTCTGCTGAGGGACATAGAGATGTAGCTGATGGTCTGCTCAGAGACACACAGAGATGTAGCTGATGGTCTGCTGAGGGACACACAGAGATGTAGCTGATGGTCTGCTGAGGGACACACAGAGATGTAACTGTTGGTCTGCTGAGGGACAGACAGAGATTCCTTGATGACTACAGAGTCACTGGTTTGGCAGCAGCTCAAGCAACAGCTAAAGAAATCTGTGATGGGATGAATGTGGATGCCACACTAAAGCAGAAGCGGCTGAGAAGCACCAAATGGCAGTTTGTCTATGAATCGTGTGATGAGCCTTTCAGAGATGTGTTAAAAAGGTCAGAGGTGACATTCTTTAAGACTGTTGTAGATGCGGCCAAATCGTCTGTTGAGGAAAGGTTTGTCTGTCTGTCTGAGGTGAAAGACAAGTTCAGTGTGCTGAAAACCCTTACTAATCTGACAAATGATGAACTGTCAACTCAGTGTGAGACACATAGTGCTGCTCTAACAACAAATCGTGATCATGACATCAATGGTAGGGAGCTAGCCCAGGAGTTAAGAAGCTTACCACAGTTGCCTTCACCCAATATGTCCCTGCTGGACTTCCTGTCATTCATTCACACCCAGCATTTGAAAGAGGTTTACCCCAATCTCTGGACAGCTCTTCGTGTTGCATTAACTCTACCAGTAACTGTGGCCAGTGCAGAGAGAAGCTTTTCAAAGCTAAAACTAATTAAAACGTACTTACGATCCACAATGTCCCAGCAGCGCCTCACTGGCCTTGTGATTCTCAGAGTGAATCATAGAATAAGTGAGAGAATCACATACAGTGACGTAATCAATGGTTTTGCTGCTGTGAAGTCACGTAGAGTCAAGATCTAAAAGACACTCTACTGTGAGCTATAATGGTAACTCTGCTGAGAACTACTCTGTCTGTGGGCAGAGAGATGTACTGTGAGTTATACTGAGGGATATACTGAGAAATATACTGTGAGTTATACTGAGGGATATACTGAGAAATATACTGTGAGTTATACTGAGAGATATACTGAGAAATATACTGTGAGTTATACTGAGGGATATACTGAGAAATATACTGTGAGTTATACTGAGAGATATACTGAGAAATATACTGTGAGTTATACTGAGGGATATACTGAGAAATATACTGTGAGTTATACTGAGGGATATACTGAGACATATACTGTGAGTTATACTGAGGGATATACTGAGAAATATACTGAGAGATATCCTGAGAAATATACTGTGAGATATACTGAGGGATATACTGAGAGATATACTGTGAGTTATACTGAGGGATATACTGAGAAATATACTGTGAGTTATACTGAGGGATATACTGAGAAATATACTGTGAGATATACTGAGGGATATACTGAGAAATATACTGTGAGTTATACTGAGAAATATACTGTGAGTAATACTGAGGGATATACTGAGAAATATACTGTGATTTATACTGACGGATATACTGAGAAATATACTGTGCATTATACTGAGAGATATACTGTGATTTACTGAGAAATATACTGTGAGTTATACTGAGGGATATACTGAGAGATATACTGTGAGTTATACTGAGGGATATACTGAGAAATATACTGTGAGTTATACTGAGGGATATACTGAGAAATATACTGTGAGTTATACTGAGGGATATACTGAGAAATATACTGTGAGTTATACTGAGAAATATACTGTGAGTAATACTGAGGGATATACTGAGAAATATACTGTGATTTATACTGACGGATATACTGAGAAATATACTGTGCATTATACTGAGAGATATACTGTGATTTACTGAGAAATATACTGTGAGTTATACTGAGAGATATTCTGTGAGTTATACTGATGGATATACTGAGAAATATACTGTGGGTTATACTTAGAAATACACTGTGAGTTACACTGAGGGATTTACTGAGAAATATACTGTGAATTATACTGAGAGATATACTGTGAGTTATACTGAGAGATATACTGTGATTTACTGAGAGATATACTGTGATTTACTGAGAGATATACTGTGAGTTATACTGAGAGATATACTGTGAGTTATACTGAGAGATATGCTGTGATTTACTTAGAGATATACTGTGATTTACTGAGAGATATACTGTGATTTACTGAGAGATATGTTGTGATTTACTTAGAGATATACTGTGATTTACTGAGAGATATACTGTGATTTACTGAGAGATATACTGTGAGTTATACTGAGAGATATACTGTGATTTACTGAGAGATATACTGTGAGTTATACTGAGAGATATACTGTGAGTTATACTGAGAGATATGCTGTGATTTACTTAGAGATATACTGTGATTTACTGAGAGATATACTGTGAGTTATACTGAGAGATATACTGTGATTTATACTTAGAAATATACTGGGAACTACTGTGGACTATACTGCCAAATATACGTTGTAGCACTATTTTTGTTGACTAATTTTTTTATTTTATTTTTGACAGTTTGCAGGTGTAAAGTTCAGTATACAAGTATACATACATTTTGTACAATATAGTACATTATAGCACTATTAATAAATGTCATTGTTGCCTGTCCGATTTTATTTGTATTATTATTTGGGGGGGGGGGGCAAGATCTCGCCTGGGGAGGGAGGCATTTTCAAGATCTCGCCTAGGGCCCAGCAGACCCACGGGCCGGCCCTGGCTTGCACTGCATGGTGGGTCAGTTTCTGTCTCAATGAATTTACTGCCGACCAGATTATAGTATAGTATAGAGCAGGGGCGATTCTAGGATCAGAGCTTTAGGGGTGCTGAGCATCCAGAGTGCTGGCCGGCCAGGCAAGATAAATTTTGGGGGGTGGATCAAACCATTTTCGAAGCATGGGGGGAGGTGCTGTATTTTTGTTGTTAAAATATTACGTTTAAACCATATACTGGATATGGCTTTGACATTTCTTCAGCTTATTTAACATGGACATACAGTAAAAAATAAAAAATAAAAAATCTCTTCAATTTTAGGGGTGCTGGGGTTCAATTTAGGGGTGCTGCAGCACCCCAAAAAATGGGCTAGAAACGCCTATGGTATAGAGTATAGATTATATATTATATTGTGGTGATACACAAATGAGGGTAGATTCACCAGGGGCTGCTGCTCCTTTAAGGCAGACGTTCAACGTGATGACGTAGACACTGCTTAGAGTTTCCGGGGCGGAGCCATGTTAGCAGCAGCTAGCGGTTGGTTAGCTGGTTGCCAGGGGAGATTGTGCTGTATCGGGGTTGTTTTGTGTGGCGAGTAAACGGGATGGACTCGACTCGACCTCTCCGTCTCCTCCTCCCTGCACCCCCACATTGGTGACCCCGCACGTTGACAACCAACATGTCGACCCAAAGCGATGACGACACCGCTCCGGTTCCGAGTGATGCTAGCGGTATGGCTCATGTTAGCGCTAGCATCTCAGCAGCGACGGGGAAGTCGCCCGAGTTTTGGCAGCACCGTCCCCGCCCGGCCATGGTTTCAGCACATTGAAGCCCGGTTCGAGCTGGGAGGAATAACGCGGGACGGTACAAGGTGTTTCCATGTGGTGGCGGCGTTGGATGCCCGGACCACGGCCCGAGCTATGGGGCTACTGGAAGCCCCCGGCTGTGGGGAGATACGGCGCATCAAGGCTTCCTTTTGCAGCTCTTCCAGCTGTCGGAGATGGAGAAGGCGGGTCGCCTGCTGTCACTCAACGGACTCGGCGGTAGCAAACCTTCCGAGCTGCTGGAGAAGATGTTGGCCGTTTTGGGCTCGGCGGACCCCTCCTTCATTCTCACCCGTATGTTTCTGCGGCAGCTCCCAGCGCCTGTGCGCACAGCGCTAGCCAGCTTCCCCCCCCCTCTCCTCCACCAAAGACTACCGCGCTCTGGGTGCGGTAGCGGACAGGATTTTCCTCGCCAACCGGCAGCAGTTCGTTCATGCGATGCTCCCCACCCAGACCTCGCCCCCGCTGCTGGAGGACGCAGCGGGCACCGCGGCGCCAGCGTGACAGCGGGCTGTGATATTACCACAACAGGTTTGGTGCCAGGGCCAAGCAGTGTCGCCCGCCATGCAGCTTCAGCGTCCAGGGAAACGCCAGGGGGCGCTCAATAGCAGCTATGAGCGCCGGCGAGAACAGCAGGCTGTTGTTTATCAAGGACGCCTTATCTGGCTGCTGGTCGATTCGGGCGCTCAGCGTAGCATCCTTCCTGCAGCGGCCGCGGACACCATGGCCGGCGGTCAAGGCCCCCTGATGGATGCCGCGAACGGCACGCCCATACGTACCTACGGCACCTGGTATGTGCAGGTGTGTTTCGGCGGGCGGCGTTTCGGCTGGAACTTCGTTATGGCCGCGGCGTCGGTTCCCCTCCTGGGCGCGGACTTCCTGTGCACCTTCAGGCTGCTGGTGGATGTTACGAACTGTCGCTTGATCGATGCTGTCTCTTTCGCTACATACCCGTGCACACTTGGAGGTGCAGGGACGCTCGGCCTGTCAAACATGCTCGCCGCCGGAGACACGTATCAACGACTGCTCGCAGAGTTCCCTGACCTCACTACACCCACGTTCTCGTCAGCGGTGGCCAAGCACGGCGTGGAGCACCATATTGCCACCGACGGCCCCCCCGGTCTACGCACGTGCTCGGCGCCTCGACTCTGCTAAGCTCGCGATCGCCAGGGAGGAGTTTGCCACCATGGAACGCCTCGGCATTGTGTGCCTCTCAGACAGCCTGTGGGCCTCCCCCCTGCAAATGGTTTCTAAGGCTGATGGCGGTTGGCGTCCCTCCGGCGATTTTCGTCGCCTGAACAATGCCACAACCCCTGACCGGTACCCCGTCCCGCACATACAGGACCTCTCCGCCCACCTGGCGGGGGCCACCATCTTTTCCAAAGTGGATTTGGTGCGGGGCTACCACCAGGTACCAGTCCACCCTCGGGCCGTGCCCAAGACAGCGGTCATCATGCCATTTGGACTCTTCGAGTTCCTGCACATTCCCTTCGGTCTCAAGGGGGCAGCGCAGACGTTCCAGCGGCTGATGGACTCTGTGCTACGGGATATGCCGTTCTTGTTTGTTTACTTGGATGACATTCTCATGGCCAGCGCATCCGCGGAGGAGCACCTGACGCAGCTCCGGCAGTTGTTCGAGCGGCTCAGTGCGCATGGACTCATAGTCAACCCAGCCAAGTGCCAGTTCGGCCTGTCGTCCATCGACTTCCTCGGCCACCGCATCTCCCCGCAAGGAGCCGTTCCACTTCCTCCCAGAGTGGACACCGTCGCCAGTTTTCCACGCCCCCGCACTGTGAAGTCCCTGCAGGAGTTCTTGGGCATGGTGAACTTTTATAATAGGATTGTTCCCCACTTCAGCTCACCGCATGCGGGCCTTGTACGAGGCCCTGCGGGGCAAGGAAGCCAAGGGCGAGGTAGACTGGTCCCCGGGGATGGACGAAGCTTTCAACGCCGCCAAGGCTGCGCTGGCCAATGCCGCTTTGCTGGCGCACCCATCCCCAACTGCCCCGATTGCCCTCACGACCGACGTCTTGCCTTCTTTAGCAAACAGCTTAAGGACAACGAGCGGAAGTACAGCACCTTCGACCAGGAGCTCCTGGGTCTCTTCCTCGCCTCCCGACACTTCAGGTTCCTGTTGGAAGGCTGCTGTTTCACTGCCTTCGTCGACCACAAGCCGCTGACTTTTGCCATGGCCAAGACCTCCGAGCCGTGGTCCGGGTGCCAGCAGCGTCAGCTCTCTGCCATCTCGGAGTTTACCACGGACATCCGGCACATGGCTGGCAAGGACAACTTGGTCGCTGACTGCCTCTCTTCACTTGGGACCCGATTACGCTGCCATGGCTGCAGACCAAGCCGCTGATGTGGACGTCCAGGCCTATCGGACGGCCGCTACGGGGCTGCGGTTGGAGGATGTGGTGTTTGACAGTGCCAACGTCACGCTCCTCTGCGACGTTTCCACGGGCCAGCCCTGCCCCATGGTGCCCACCTTCTGGCGGCGCCGTGTTTTTGACATTATCCATGGCCTTTCCCACTCGGGTGTGCAGGCGTCCGCTAAGCTGGTGGGGGCCAAGTTCGGCTGGCCAGGCCTCAGGAAGGACGTTAAAGCTTGGGCTGACTCCTGCGTGGTGTGCCAGCATTCCAAAGTACACCGTCATACCAAAGCCCCCTTGGCACTACTCCTGGTGCCCGAGAGGTGTTTTGACCATGTGAATGTGGACCTGGTGGGCCCCCTGCCCTCCTCCCACGGGTTCACGCACCTTCTCACCATGGTGGACAGGACCACCAGGTGGCTGGAAGCTGTTCCCCTGTCATCGACCACGTCTACTGAGGTGGCCCGGGCGTTCATCAGGTTCTGGGTGGCCCGTTTTGGCATGCTGGCTGACCTCACCTCTGACAGGGGCCTGCAGTTCACATCAGAGCTCTGGACTGCAGTCGCGGAGGGGCTGGGGGTGAAGCTCCACTGCACCACAGCATACAACCAGCAGGTCAACGGACTTTGTGAGTGGTTTCATCGGTCTATGAAGGCCGCTCTTCGTGCCAGCCTCACGGACAGCAACTGGGTTGATCGCCTCCCGTGGGTCATGCTCGGCCTTTGCTCTGCCCCCAAGGAAGACCTCCAGTCCTCATCTGCCGAGCTGGTTTACGGCCAGCCGCTGCGTGTCCTGGATGAGTTTCTCCCGGACGTCGTGGCCCCCTGGTCAGCAGCTTCCCATCAGGCTGTGGCCTGGGACAGTGCCAACGCTTTCGCTCCGATCCCTACATCTCACCACTGCCTCCCTCAGTCCAAGGATCTGCTGTCGGCCAGGTACGTCTTCATCCGCCACGACAGCCACTGTACCGCCCTGCAGCCCCCCTACGACGGGCGTCCTGGAAGCGGGGCCCAAGAAGTTTGTGGTGGACATGGGGGGCAAGCCGGAGCGGGTCTCAACCCTGCCCATTTGACCTGGGTGGGCCGGTCGAACTGGCCCTGCTCTCACGGCGTGGACGTCCCCCTTCTCAGGCCCCTGGCCCAGCCTCGGCCACTGCCCGGGCTCCGGCTCTGTCCCCTGCCCCTGCCCCCGCCCCAATACCTATTCGGCGCAGCCGTTTTGGCCGCCTGGTCCGCCCCCTGAGACGTTGACGGTTTCACTGAGGACTGTTTGCTTGTTGGCAGTTTGTGTTTCGCTGAGTACTGTTGTGTTGCATTTTTTCATGATGGTGAATTCTGGGGAGGGCCTGTGTGGTGATACACAAATGAGGGTAGATTCACCAGGGGCTGCTGCTCCTTTAAGGTGGACATTCAGAGTGCTGACGTAGGCACTGCAGAGGGTTCCTGGGCTGAGCCATGTTAGCAGCAGCTAGCGGTTGGTTAGCTGGTTGCCAGGGGAGATTGTGCTGTATCGGTGTTGTTTTGTGTGGCGAGTAAACGGTATTTACTCGACTCGACCTCTCCGTCTCCTCATTCCTGCACTCCCACAACATGGATTATAGAGTATAGATTATAGAATATAGATTGCAGAGTATACAAACCCCAATTCCAGTGAAGTTGGGACGTTGTGTAAAAGGTGAATAACAACAGAATACAATGATTTGCAAATCCTTTTCCACCTATATTCAATTGAATACACTACAAAGACAACGTAGTTAATGTTCAAGCTGATAAACTTTATTGGTTTTTTTTGTTGCAAATATTCACTCATTTTGAATTTGATGCCTGCAACACATTCCAAAGAAGCTGGGACAGGGGCATGTTCACCACTGTGTTACACCACCTTTCCTTTTAACAACACTCAATAAGCGTTCGGGAACTGAGGACACTACTTGTTGAAGCTTTGTAGGTGGAATTCTTTCTCATTCTTGCTTGATGTACGACTTCAGTTGCTCAACAGTCCGGGGTCTCCGTTGTCGTATTTTGTGCTTCATGATGCACCACACATTTTCAATGGGAGACAGGTCTGGACTGCAGGCAGGCCAGTCCAGTACCCACACTCTTTTACTCTGAAGCCCCGCTGTTGGAACACGTGCAGAATGTGGCTTGGCATTGTCTTGCTGAAATAAGCAGGGACGTCCCTGAAAAAGACGTTGCTTAGATGGCAGCATATGTTGCTCCAAAACCTGCATGGACCTTTCAGCATTAATGGTGCCTTCACAGATGTGCAAGTTACCCATGATGCCATGGGCACTAACACCCCCCCATACCATCACAGATGCTGGCTTTTGGACTTTGCGCTGATAACAATCTGGATGGTCCTTTTCCTCTTTAGCCCGGAGGACACGACGTCCATGATTTCCAAAAACAATGTGAAATGTGGACTCGTCAGACCACAGCACACTTGTCCACTTTGCGTCAGTCCATCTCAGATGAGCTCGGGTCCAGAGAAGCCGGCGGCGTTTCTGGGTGGTGTTGATATCTGGCTTTGGCTTTGCATGGTAGAGTTTTAACTTGCACTTGTAGATGTAGCGGCGAACTGTGTTAACTGACGATGGTTTTCCCAAGTGCTCCTGAGCCCACGTGGTAATATCCTTTACA
The DNA here is from genome assembly GCA_022114975.2 of Lampris megalopsis. Taxonomy (NCBI): domain Eukaryota; kingdom Metazoa; phylum Chordata; class Actinopteri; order Lampriformes; family Lampridae; genus Lampris; species Lampris megalopsis. The sequence continues at coordinate 410,029 of JAJHIY020001136.1, read as the reverse complement.
CAATGATGTCGGTTTTTAATGCAGTGCCTCCTGAGGGGTCGAAGGTCACGGGCATTCAATATTGGTTTTGGCCTTGCCGCTTACGTGCAGAGATTTCTCCGGATTCTCTGAATCTTGTGATGATATTATGGACTGTAGGTGATGAAATCCCTAAAGTCCTTGCAGTTGTATGTTGAGAAACGTTGTTCTTAAACTGTTGGACTATTTGCTCACGCAGTTGTTCACAAAGTGGTGAACCTCACCCCATCCTTGCTTGTGAACGGCTGAGCCTTTCGGGATGCTCCTTTTATACCCAATCATGACACTCCCCTGTTTCCAGTTAACCTGTTCACCTGTGGAATGTTCCACACAGGTGTTTTTGAGCATTCCTCAACTTTCCCAGTCTTTTGTTGCCCCTGTCCCAGCTTCTTTGGAACGTGTTGCAGGCACCAAATTCAAAATGAATGAATATTTGCCAAAAACCAATAAAGTTTATCAGCTTGAACATTAAATATCTTGTCTTTGTAGTGTATTCACTTGAATATAGGTCGAAAAGGATTTGCAAATCATTGTATTCTGTTTCTATTCACGTTTTACACAACGTCACAACTTCACTGGAATTGGGGTTTGTAGATTATAGAGTATAGATTATTGATTATATAGTATAGATGATTGATTATTTCAAACTGTTCTCTTCGCTCATATGTCTTTTCTCTCTCTGAATGATGTCTTCTCCTTTCTCTTCTTCTGTGTGTGTGAATGGTGTGATGTGAGACTCCCCTGTGTGTATGCGCAGTCTCCCAGGTCTCCATGGTGATGGTGGTCGCCACCTGGACACTGCTTGACATCCTCCTCGTCCCATTTTTTTATATATATCTTATATATCCACATTCTGTTCCAATGTTATATCCCTCTGTCACTCCGATGTGTGACTAATGTTTTTTCTTGTCTCTTGTCCCGTGTATGTGAATGGTGTGACGCGAGTCCCCCTGTGTGTGTGTGTAGTGTGTAGTGTGTAGTGTGTCCTCCGTCCATGGTGATGCTGGTTGCGTGGCTCAGGTCCTGGGCTGTTCCGGTGGCATGTGGACACTGCTTGGCATCCTGCTCATCAAATTCTTCAGACATTTTATAATTCCATTATAATTGTGTTTTCCTCTTTCTGTGTTGTATTGTGTAAATTGTGTAAACACAACATCATTGCATGCTGTCCGTCTTGGGAGTGAGATCCTCCTCTGTTGCTCTCCCTGAGGGTTCTTCCTGTTTTTTCTCCCTGTTAAAGGTTTTTAGGGAGTTGTTCCTTACTCGATGTGAGGGTCTAAGGACAGGATGTTGTGTTGCCGTAAAGCCCCCCAAGGCAACTTTTTAATTTGTGATATTGTGCTATACAAATAAAATTGACTTGCCTTGACTAGTGTTGAAGTTATCACCCAGACTAAATGGGATAATTTTGCATTATTCTGAAACATTTAAAAAAGAAAGAACCTCAAGGTGTCTATCACGAAATGCTGTATTCATAATTCAGTGTGTCCTTGCAGTCTTTGCAAACTGGTTGTGTGTAAGTGCTGGTTTAGACTGAAATGAAGAGAGTTAAGGTCTTTGGAGAGAAATGAAGCTGTGAATCATGAGTGCATCTGGTGTCATTATGTTTTCTTTTAGTGTTGGCAACATAAAAGACAACTCCTGAGAATTTGCCCCTTCTGCATGCTTTTCTGCAAAGGAGGTGAATAAAAAATGGAGTAATACAAACAAATTAGTGGGGGCTTTATCCTGTAAGTGATGTTGGTGAGTGCGAAGTGAATCACGATGGGTACAAACAGGAAAGACTATCAACCTCAAACCCCCTAATAACCCTAACCTTTTTGTGGCCATGCAAAAAGCAACTTGCTTTCACAGTGATTCTCCTTTAATGATTTTAGGGCTTTTTGCAGAGCCATTAGCATTAGCTATAAGCTGCGTTCTTCAAACCACATGTTGTCTTAATTGAGAAACGTACTGTTAGGGTTTGTGGAAGACCCCAAGCGCACGACACCAGACAGGGGAAACTTTGCAAGGGAAAAACATGAACCAAGGGCTGGGGTGAGTTCGGAGAGAAAAGGACCATGAGGGGAGAGTAGCCGCTACTGCGGGGAGGTTACAACACGAACTGACAACGAGCGCGTGGGAGGCCACCAAATTTAAGCCCAGCCCTGATGACTAAGCCCGGCCCTGACGAGCCGATTGGCTGCCGGCGTGGGGTGGGCGGGCCACGGTGCGGGGTGGGCGAGCCGTAACAGTACCCCCCCCCCTCCACGGGAGCCACCAGGCGACTTGCCCGGCTTGTCGGGATGGGAATGATGGAACTCAGTGAGCAGCCCAGGGTCCAGGATGAGCTGGCGGGAGACCCAGCTACGTTCCTCCGGACCGTAGCCCTCCCAGTCCACCAAATACTGGAACCCCCGTCCTCGGCGCCGGACGTCCAGCAGCCGGCAGACCTTCCACTGGGGGTGCCCATCCACGATCTCAGGGGGAGGCGGAGCCGGGGCCGGAGGCATCAGAGGACTGTGGGAGACAGGCTTAACCCGAGACACATGAAACACGGGATGGGTCTTCAAGGAAGCCGGAAGCTTAAGACTCACCGCCGCGGGGCTGAGAACCTTCCTGATCTCAAAGGGCCCGACAAACCGGGGGTTCAGCTTCTTCGCGGTGGACTGAAGTGGGAGGTCCTTCGAGGACAGCCACACCCTTTGGCCTGGTTGGTACGTAGGTGCTGGGGACCGGCGTCGGTTGGCTCCCCGACAGGCGCGCTCAGCTGCCCGGAGCAGAGCAGCTCTGGTCACCTCCCAGACGCGACGACACCGGTTCAGATGGGCCTGCGCGGAGGGAACCGCCACTTCCGACTCCTGCGCAGCAAAGAGAGGCGGCTGGTAGCCCAGGGACACCTCAAAAGGTGAGAGGCTGGTGGCAGAGCTGACCAGGGAGTTGATGGCATACTCGACCCAGGGGAGGAACCGGCTCCCGGAGCTGGGCTTCTTGGCGGCCACGCACCAGAGGGCAGACTCCACGCTCTGGTTCATCCTCTCTGTCTGTCCGTTAGTCTGTGGGTGATAGCCAGAGGAGAGACTAACAGAGGCACCCAACCCCTTACAAAAGGCCCGCCATACCTGGGAGACGAACTGGGGCTCTCTGTCCGAGACGACGTCCAGGGGAAGGCCGTGGAGACGGAACACGTGGCTCGTCAGGAGGTCCGCCGTCTCAGAAGCCGATGGGAGTCTGGGGAGGGCCACCAGGTGTACTCCCTTACTGAAGCGGTCCACCACTGTCAGGATCACAGTGTTACCCTGGGAGGGAGGCAGTCCGGAGACAAAATCCAACGCCACATGGGACCAGGGCCCGCTTGGAGTTGGGAGGGGCTGCAGCAGACCCGCGGGTGCCTGGTGAGAGGCCTTGCTGCGAGCACAGATGGACCAGGCCCCTACGAAGTCTCTGACGTCGTTCCTCATGGTGGGCCACCAGAAACGCCGAGCCAGGAAGGTGAAGGTGCGGTGGACACCCGGGTGGCAAGCAAACTGACTGGCATGTCCCCACTGGAGAACCTGGGGCCGGACTGCGTCCGGGACGAAAAGGCGGCGTGGAGGGACATGGCTTGGGGCGGGATGGGAGCGCAACGCCTGCCTGACCACGGTCTCGATGCCCCAGGTAACCACGCCAACCACCCTGGCCTCAGGAAGGATGGGATGGCCTGAGAAGAGCCGCACAAGAACACCAGGATGAATACAGTGCAGACAGCAAGGAGTTCGTCATGAGAAACTTTTATGTCGACGACGGCCTGATGTCAGTTCCTAAAGAAAAAGAGGCAATTGATCTTCTAAACAGAACTCAGGAAATGTTGGCAGCATCCAACCTAAGGCTCCACAAAATCGCCCCCAATAGTAGCACAGTCATGGAAGCATTTTCTCCAGATGACCTCGCCAAGGATTTAAAAGATCTCAACTTCGGAGCAGATCCCTTACCACTCCAACGGAGTTTTGGGCTGATATGGAACCTTCAAAATGACAGCTTTGGTTTCCAAGTATCCCGTGAAAAGAAACCTTTTACAAAAAGGGGCATCCTATCAACAGTTCGTAGCCTCTATGATCCTCTTGGCTTTGTGGCTCCCATCACTGTGCAAGCAAAAGCCCTGGTCAGAGAGCTGTCATCCAAAGACTATGACTGGGATGATCCACTCCCATCAGATAAGGAAGCCTTGTGGAACCTGTGGAAAGAATCCTGCTGGAACTGGAGAAGCTAAACATCGAAAGAACGTATGTTCCTATCTCTCTTACCTCATCACAGAGACGGGAACTCTGTGTCTTTTCTGATGCCTCCACTCAGGCCATCGCAGTAGTAGCCTACCTGTGTGTCACCGATGACGAAAACCAGTGCTATGTAGGATTCATCATGGGCAAAGCTAAGTTGGCGCCTCACCCTGCCCATACAATTCCATGTTTGGAATTATGTGCTGCCATTTTAGCAGTCGAGATGGCAGACACGATCCTCAGTGAGATTGATGTTGCGATGCATGCAGTGAGGTTTTTAAGTGATAGCAAGATTGTACTGGGGTACATCACTAACACCTCCAGAAGATTTTATGTGTATGTCGCCAACCGAGTCAATCGCATCAGAAAGTCTAGCCACCCAGAACAGTGGCACTATGTTGCCATAGAACATAATCCAGCGGACCACGCCAAAAGGCTTGTATCTGCAACTTTTCTTAGACAACCCAGTATCACGTCTTTTTGTGTCATAGTCACAAATTATTAATCTATGAATTCGTGCTGTGCAACACGTATTAAATTCAACAACAAAAATAACGTGCTGACCAGCACGAAATACAACTGTATTTCAGTTGGAAGGCTGTTTCGTGTCTGCATCACGGTTTTTTCTCTCTCCTGTCAATCGGGACTCGGGAGCACAGAAGCCGTATAGGTTAGGGTTGGGGCCGGAGAGGATCCATCACATATCGACCTGTGGATTTTAAAGGTATCTTTAACATTTCTCAACACAAAAACATGAAAGTGTACCTCAACAATATGACAGGCTAATGTTACGCCCATCCGTTTTCATTATTTCTCCTTCGATTCTGAGAAACCAAGTTTGTTTTGGTCGGTTTCAATAGCGGAAGGCTACGTTAGCCTACACATGATCATCAGCGAGTTTGAAAATCGTGCTGAATATCACGAAATAAATGGAAAATTCGTGTTCATGTACATGAATAAATAGATTAAATGTGACTATTTCACGAACTGCCGTGAGGCTGGGCTGCCTTAGAACCACCAACTGGTTCTCAAGCCCTGGATTCTTGAAATGCACTTGCGAGCTTCCTCAGAATAACAGCTTTGGTCTTGTCAATCCAGATCTCGATGTTGAAGTTCGGTCCCAAGTTGCCGTTTCCTACACCAAAGCTACAGAAGATCAGTTCGTCTCGACACGTTCTGAACGGTTTTCTAGCTGGAAGAGACTCCTACAAGCCATAACAAAACTCATCCATGTCACAAGAACATTCTCCAAAACAAAAGATGATGCTGGTGATGCACGGTGGCAAGCTAAAACAGTTATCATTCGTTGTGTCCAGCAAGAAGCTTTCAAGGAAGAGTTCAAGTGTTTGAAAAATGGAATTCAGATTCCAAAACAGAGTCCCTTGAGAAAGTTAAATCCTTTCATCGACGAGGAAGGCCTTCTTAGAATTGGACGTCGCCTTACCTATGCTGACTTACCAAGAGATGAACGGCATCCTCTGATACTTCCAAAGACCCATCACATTGCAACCCTCATAGTGAGACATTACCGTGAAGAAGTGGTTCATCAGGGTCGCCACTTCACCAAGGGAGCCATCCTGTCAGCGGGTGTGTGGATAGTAGGAGGCAAATGGCTGGTTTCCAGTGTGATCCACAACTGTGTGACCTGTAAAAAATTAAGAGGAAGGTTACTAGAACAGAAAATGGCAGAGTTACCGGTCGACAGACTTACCTCAGAACCGCCTTTTACCCATGTAGGATTCAGTAGTGGACCGTGCATTTCAGACCTAGGCCTTCGGTGCGATGTCACCTAATAATTACCCAAAGACAGCCGTCATATCGCCATGCTACAATGTTTTAGTCGCAAAAGTATTTATCATCACAATCATCACCATCATCGTTATTTGACACTTTTCACTTTTCTTACAGCGACATGGTGTAACGTACGGCCTTACTGGAAGTAGTCCCACTGGGCATAATATGCTATGAAGAAACTCAAAAAACACATCCCAGCCGGGCTGCTGAGCATAAAAACAATCAAACATTAAGCAAATCAACTAACTACAAAAAATACATTTGACTCACCAGTGTTGTCTATTAGAAGACAAAACCTATTCTCCTTTCTTTCTGGATCAAACGGTCGATCACACGTCATAGAGCACTCCGTTGGCTTTTAAATCCATCAGAATGTCCTTTGGCAATGGAGGCCAACGCTGTGAGTCGTGCCTGTCCCGTTGTGTTCCCGGAATACGCTTTTATTCTTTTAAGTGCTGAAAATGTCCTTTCAACAGATGCCGTGGAAACCGGGACCGTCACAGCTAAACAAGCGAAACGCCGCACATACGTCTTGAAAATGGTGTGACTCATAAATCTGCCACCACATCATTCACGAGTTCTCCTGGAGACATTATTCTCATTCATGGCTAGCTAGCTAGCTTAGCTAACGAAATCAAAAACACAAACGCTAGCTAACATTAGCCACCAACTACCGCGATGTGCCTCATGAACGCAACCACAACGGTTTCAACCACAGACCTAGGCGCTGCTGCTGATTGGCTGAATAATCGCTCACGTAGGCTGTATGCAGTGAAGGCCCTATGACGCTATGCAAGTATAGAAGAATACGCCCATCCGCTACACATCATTGGTTGAGTAATCTATCAATCCAGTATTAGAGATAGCGGAGACCTTCACTTGAGATGCCGAAGGCGCTGGCAGGAGGAGTCTTCTCACACGGTGACAACAGAGGGAAAAAGCTGATTGGATGATTTTTTTTTTTGGCCGAGAGACTGTAAGCAGAGCCTCCCGAATTCGTATGTGTAGTCAAAATCGAAATGTAATGCAATATTAACAGGTTGATTAGAAGTGTAACCGGTTATTTTCTTGCCCGGTGCGGGATTCGATACGGGTGTACTGCACCACAAGGCGACATCACTAACCGCTCGGCTAAAGGGTCAGACCCGTTAGCTCAAGACTAACGTGTCTTATTAGTAGTTTACAGAAGATTATATTATATTTATGGAAGTATTTTTCTTTTTCCTGTAGAGTCGTAGGCCTTCAGTGAAGGCCTAGAAGGCCCTGACGGTTCGCCGCAGGTAGGATTAGACGTCTTCGGGCCGTGGAGCGTTGTCACTCGCCGCACTCGTGGAGATAGTGCTGAAAGCAAGGGATGGGCAGTGTTATTCACGTGCATGAGCATAACAGCTACACACACTGAAGTGTTAGAATCAATGTCCACTTCAAGCTTCATAAACGCCTTACGACGATTCTTTGTGGTCCGGGCACCTTCCAAACAGCTCCGCTCCGATAGAGGCACACATTTTGTTGGAGCATGTAAAGAATTAAAGTTCAACACTGATGATCCCGAACTGACAAGTTACCTTGACAACCAGGGCTGCACCTGGACTTTCAACACCCCCCCTCCCAATTCCTCCCACATGGGAGGTTGTTGGGAAAGACTGATAGGAGTTGCATGTCGTATTCTAATGGAAGGTTGCTGCGCTCTGTGTTGACCACACTGATGCCAGAAGTCATGGCCATTTTGAATGCCAGGCCACTGATTCCAGTGTCAACTGACCCGGAGGTGCCTACTATTTTGACACCTGCGGTGATCCTCACTCAGAAGATCAATTCAGTGGCAGCTCCTCCAGGTGACTTCAGTCAAAAGGATCTTACAAGAAACAATGGAAACAAGTCCAATGTCTAGCACCGAAAACTTACCCGAGACCTGTCTCGGAACTGATCTTCCTTCTGTCTAAGGACCCTTAGTTGATGGACATTCTGAGGTAGAACAACATGGTTTGCAAATGATAACGTTGGTTATTGTGCTTTGATAATTGATTTTGGTTAATTAATGCTCAAAACTTTTCAGGGACGGACCAGCAGGTTCTAAACAGCATGGTTACAGTTTAGAGTTGACTCCACTACGAGCCTCGGTTAAATCTGTGTAAGTACTGACATGTTCAAGATTGTGAATTATAATGTTATCTAACTTGAGGTCATTTTGGCTGGTGCCTTTCATCTCGTTTGCATCATATTTTTGGCAATAACATGTCATGTTGACTGTGGCTAATGTAGGCTATGTGTATGGCGATGCAATTCTTAGACATTCCACAAGGGGGCATAGTTACGTCGTGTACTCGGTTATATGTTGCCATGCATCTGTTTAGATAGTGTAAAGTTGTGTGGAAAACAGAGTAATATTGCATTATTACTGTAGATGTGTCATTTCATTTTATATGTTACATACGTTAATATAATATGTGTCGTACAATACAGCCGCGTGTTAAGCCCAAGACACAACAAACAGTATATTTTTGTAATGTTTATTTTCTGTTGATTGCCTTTGCAGTCTTACAAAAAACATTACGAAGGAAATAAGAAGTTCTTGTTCTGTTGAAGAGAAGCAATAAAGCTGAGGAGAGAAGAGACAAAGATACAACGTCATCCTCAACAACAACAAGCAGGGCTTCAGCATCATTTCCTCTAGTGCCAACTATCTGTCTAGCAGCACAAAGCTGCAAACGTGGTGCGAGGGCAGAATCACACGTGACTTTAAAAACAGTGTGCTTGTGATAGCCTACATTGTTAATTATCCTTATGACGCTTTTTTGCAGCATGCATAATGGATGTAGGTTGCTTTTGTAGGTGTCACACCATACCTCCAAGCAGTAATTCAGATATGGGTTAAATGCAGAGGAGGAATTTCCCCACGGGGATCAATACACGTGAACAATATAATCTGTACAATGATTTATGATCCAGACTGTGCCTTGTTTTCCCCGGAACTACTGTTCTTCGCCAGCGTTGCTCGCACATATTTCATGTCAGGTTTCCAGCAGATTTCGTGGTCTCTTACCCCACCTAGAAATTTATTTTCATATACTTTTTCAATTTTGACATTGTCAATCATCATTTCTACTTGAGTGTTTTTACAGTTTCCAAACAACATAATCCTTGTTTTGTTAGAATTTAATAATAATCTCTTTGTCAGGCCACCTTTTTACTTTTCTCATTTCTGCAACGATCACCTCCAAAAACTGCTGTTAATTCTTCTCCTAACAGAAAAAACACTGGTGTCGTCTGTTGTCTAGAACACATTTCAATATTTTTCCTACTCTGAGTATATCATTTATGTAGACAATAAACAATTTCGAGCTTAATACTGACCCCTGAGGGACTCCATAATTGATTTATGCTCACCATCTTCTTCTTCTTTCAGCGTGTCCCCTGTCTCTCAGGGGTCGCCACAGCAGACCGTACAGTTTTCACCGGTACCCTGGGAGGTCACAGCACCAATGGCGGCCGTTGCCAACCTGGGCCTCAGCCAATCCCGTATGGAACCTCGACTGATCCGGTATGGTCTTGTCAATCCACAAAATGGTTTGGCAAACTTTTATATCGGATGTCCTTCCTGACACAACCGCTAATCCTACGGATGGGGGCACAGGTAAAGCGCTGGATGCCATCCCAGTATTCATGGACTTGCGCCCATGCCTGTCGCCATTGATATATGCTCACCTAGCTTCCCAAATTGTCACCTGTTTATTAAATAGCTTCCCTACCAATTCAGAGAAACTCTTATGATACGACAGTTCTCCAATTTATCAAGTAATATATTGTGATCAGTGTTATCAAAAGCTTCTTTTGGTAGATATATAAATATTCCACTGCATACTCTTTTGCCTATGCAGTTAATACGTTCTATTAATCAATTAGCGGACTTGATGTTGATCTGCAGACGGCACAGTGGCTCACTCGGTCGCCTCACAGCAAGAAGGTCCTGGGTTCGAGCCCC